>VXAY01000552.1:178534-267248 GCA_013399855.1 Oxyruncus cristatus | reverse complement strand
GGTGTCAGGGGCTGAGGGCTCTCTGTGGGGGCTCTGTGGGGTGTCAGGGGCTGTGTGTTCTCTGTGGGGGCTGTGTGGGGTGTCAGGGGCTGTGTGCTCTCTGTGGGGGCTGTGTGGGGTGTCAGGGGCTGTCTGGGTTGCCCAGGGGCTGAAGGGTCTCTGGACAGCGTTGGATCCTGGATAAAGTGTTGGGATAGGGCGGGAACGTGTGTTCATTTCAGTCTGTTTCTTGTTATTATCTGCTTTAATTGGCAGTAAATCAGCTTTGCCTTAGTCCAGTCTGTTATGCCGGCAAGGACTGGTGAATGATCTCCCAGTCTTTATCCTTTCATCCTGCATCCTGCGGAGAGGACGGAGGGAACAGCTGGCTGGGCAGCTGGCCCCGGTCAATCCACCACAGTTAAATGTACTTAAATCCAGGCAGAGCTTATGTGCTGGTGCAAAACCACTGGCTGTGGTGGTAAGTCACACATCCCAGCCCTCGCACGGCGGGTTTCTGGTCAGGGCATGGTTTTTGCTCTGTATCTCCTTTGCTTTGCTGACAGCTGGTGTGAAGGGGAAGGAAAACAGGAGGACAAAAAGAGACTCAGTGACTTAGGATCAAAGTAATGTTTCGGAGAGACTGAAGTGTAACAGAGTTCAGGAGGAAAAGTAGCTGGAGCCCTAAATGAGGGAAAGATGGATAAATAGAGCTCTTCTTCAAGGTGGGCAATTCCGTTACTGTGGCTGCTTGGGAAACCTTGCGGCAGTTCTCACCACTGAGATTCCAGCCAGGAGGTTTTAGGATAACAACCACTTCTAGAGCGAGGAAAGACATGCAGTGAGTGTTTCATGCTGTGAAAGTCAGGATAGAGGAAAATATCTGTTGCTTGTTGGAAAAGATGAGCTGCTTCGTGTAAGACTTAAGGCAGCCTCACTTAAAGGAGACCCTTTTCCAAATTTGTAAAATAGATTTTGCTGCTGGTCCTTGCAAACGTGTCCCTTAAATGTTTCACTTGTGAGAAGTTTTTATGCAGAGAGTGCTTTGTTTTTCACGAAAACTCTGCAGCTTTTGCTGCACTGGTGCTCCAGGTAATGAGTTAGCAATGTCTTTTACTTGGTTCTAGATTGATATTCACCTTTTTTCATGCTTGGGGTGTTTGTTTTTTTTTCTGGACCACCTCTTTTCTGATCTTAATTAGGATTTGGAGACTCGATCTCCCAAAGTTGTTACCATTCCGTCATTAATAATTACATAAATGGAGAAGAGGAGCTCTACCACATTGCTCCCTCTTTTCCTGTCAAAGAACATTCACTGGCAGCTACAGGACTGATTTTTCCAGCAGGGCTTTGATTAACTTTGTCACCCATGGTAGTGTTGAGAAAGCTACATTAGGACCTATAGAGATGTTATTTTTACCTTTGAATTGTCCTATATAGACTGGCTGGAGGAAACTTTAGTTTTGCATAAAGGACTGGGAATTTTTTTTTTTTCCTCTTGCTCCCATAATCGTTCTGGGAGCAAAGCTGCTGCATAACCCTGAGCATCTTAACGTGCATCTTACTGCAGATAACAGAGAAAATGAAAGATCCCATGGATGTGGAAAGTGAATTCCTTAATATGTTCTCTTGATACCCAGGAAGTTATTCTGGTGCTTAGAGCTTCTCATTTCAGTGGTCTGGCTTTGGTGCTTTTCACACTCCAAATATTACTTATTTTGGAAGTGGTGGACAAGTCTGTCTCAACTGAAACCTGGATGTAGTTAATTCCACACTTCACTGCTGAGGGAGTGGTGAGCTCTCGACTGACTGATGGTGAGATCTGGTCAGTAAAGCTTGAAACAAGTTCCTCTCTCTGCCCCACTCCAGTCCCCAGCCTCAGCTTTCTGCCCTGTTTCTGCATGAAGCTGTTGAACTGCAGACATCAGATAAAGGGTTCAGACATTTCTCTCCATCTCAGTTTTCAAACAACAGTCTCAGGAATAAAAATGATGGATGATTATTTAAGCTCTTGCTAACCTTGACTGGCAGATCATGACATTTCTGTCTCTGCTGAGTTTGAGTTCATTTGTTCCTTTTTCTTTTTTTCCTTTTCCTGACCAGTGGAGACTGTTTTTGTAGATAAGAAATTCCACCAGCAGCACATATCACACTGCACAGTCCAGGGCTGCAGGAGTGACAGATCCATGTAGTTTAACAGCACCTCTCCTGTAAAACATACTGGCAGCGTAGTCCGGGGGGGGTTAATGGAGCAGAGGGGTTCGGCTCATATTGGGATGCAAGGATTGTCCAAGCAGTTAAATCCAGGGACGCCTCAGCTTTTTGATGAGTCACTTAACAAGCCCTGTGTTTTCAACCTGTTTTGCCTTTTCCCCTGTTCCTGCCCGTGTTATATGAGGACAGGAGGCTTCTGGAGCGAGCTGGAGCAGAGTCAGATACTCACAGCCTTAAGGTAAAGTCTTTGTAGGTGCTACCTGATAATATCTTCCACTTAGATGGTTATTTTGCAATGGGTTTAGTGGGGTTTAGGATTTTTCTGAAAACTGCTACTGGATTTTTGGGCTGCTGTGCAAATCTGGTAGAAAGGCAGGCTCTTGCTGTGCAGTGTTTCAAAAAAATGGGCAGTTAATTCTGTGTAGAAGGGAAGAGTGAAGCACTGAAAACCACATATCAGTGCCAACCATGTTATGGGATCAGATAAAACAGGTGCATATAAACAGTCTTTGGGATATTGTATCTAATACTCTTTTTAGAAGGATTAAAATTCTTGTCCTTAGGTAATAATTGGTTCTGAGACCTGTCTTGCGTGTGGTGCAGCTTCTCACCATTGAAGCTTCTGATGTTTTTCATAGTATAATAGTGATGTCAAGACAGTGGAGCTTGATTTGTCCATGATGTGAGACCGTAGCTGTCTCTGACCGTTTTCTTTCAGGTAGTTTTGGGTTTTAAACCTGTTTTTTTTCAGGTGGGGGTTGGTCCTGGCTGCCCAGCAGTCCAGTTGCTATTTTTCAGATGTTAAAAAGGCAAGTTTGCCCTTTGGTTCACAACATTCAGGGGGTTTTTGAAACATTACTTTTGCCGAAACATGCAACTTCCCACTCAAGTTAGAGCTTTTTACTGCCCAGTTCTCTTTTCCTGTGAGCTGCCTGTTTGATTCTCAACCATGGGAAGCTGAAAATGCAGTTGTGAGGAGGAAAATTGAAAATTACTTGACTGATTTTTTTTTTTTCACTGTCAAAACTGAGAGAAATGAAGCGTAAATAAGCACAAAGTGAATTTCTAAAGCTGACAATGCAGTGACCATCAGGGTTAAAGGTCCCGCTTTCAAGAAAGATTAGTTGTGAAACTATCCTTGATTTGCATAGCAGGCTTCAGAGGACAAGCGAAGTAGTAGTTAAATCTTATTTTAATTAAACTATTGAAGGCAACCTCACAAAATATAGAGGTCTGGACAATTTGGCAGAGAAATCATCAACAACTTTGTTTGCAAACAGTTTGTTTGCAAACTTCCGTTAGAAATGTACTTAAACAAGTCCTCCCCGTCAAATACCTTTATAGTAGGGTCAGGTTGGCAGCTGTGTTTTAGCAATCAGCAAAGAAAAAAACATGCCAGACAATAGGAATGCCCAAATTGGACTGCAGCTGTTGAAAAATCTGAGGCTAGCCACTGAAATACATCCCACCATAGACAGGTGAGGGCTGCTTCTGTGCCTTATTTTGTTTTAAAATGGGGCTCTTTTGTGCCAGAGTTAAAATTTTTCTGTTGGGGAGGATTAGTGTATAACTAGTATAATTTATTCTAAGAGACAGACTTTGAATCAGTCCAATTCCAGATTTTCATGGACAAATGAGTCCCTTGCCAAGATTGGAGAGCATATGAACCATTCATGCACTTCCTCTATTGGGCTGTTGTGGGTTTTTTTTATGGCTCAATATTACAATTACTGCTTTTTATCTCGGAACAATTTGTTCTGTGAACAGGCGTGTTTACTACTTGTGTCTCAGAATTTGGCTTCCCTGTGTAAGGACGATTTTTCTGGTCACGTTGGCATTGAAAAACAATTGGAAAACAACCAAGGAGAATGAACCTCTTAACCCACAACTCTGCGAACATCCCCTCCGTTATGCTAAAACTAATTTTTTTTTTTTTAACTTTTAAAGGCTGATGCTTTTACGTGATTCCTGCTTTTTATGTCTGCGTAGTAAACCAGATTGATTTCTTAAAACTGATTAACCACGTGGCTTTAAAAATACACGTTAGGTTAAGGAAAACAAACCCCAGCTGTTCTGTTGCAGACTCTCACTTCCAACTCCGTGTGTGGAGAGTGAGGCGCGTAGAGGTGAACTTGGCTGAGGGGGGAAACCCCGTGGGGTGGCAGATGGGAAAAGAAGAGGCTGTTCCTGACAGGTGCTCCTGGGTCGTGGCTGCCCCTGCGGTGGGTGGGAGGAAGCGCCCGGCGCAGGCACTGGGGAGGGGGGGACAGGAGGTGGCACCGGGGTGCGATGCTGCCAGACTCTGAACATTTGTCCTTTTTGCTGTGCTTGTGTTTTCCAGGCGCATCAGCGGCTGTCTCCTTGGCAGAGCGGGCGAGTGGTGTATTGCAGTACCGTGGTGCCCTCTGATGGTGAGTACACGCGTGCAGCACCTCCTGGCGCTTGGACTTCACCGACTTCGGTTTCCTTCCCTCCCCCTCCTCTGGTTGAGGCTTTTTTGGCAGCAGTCCAGTTTGGAGCTAAGCAAGCGAAAGAGGGAGCAACGTCAAGAAGAATTAAGGCAATGGTCAACTTTTCTAGTAACTGTCCATACAAAACTGGACAGGCTTTATGAAGAGGGATGGAATTGCGTGCAACTGTCTGGATCTCTTTGCCAGGCTTGTTCCTGATGTAGCTGTGAGGTCTGTGTGATGCTTACCCTCCAGGGTGCTGTCCTTCCTGAGGGGAGGGGATCAGACCGTGCACCAGGCTCTGCTCCGTGGTGCTGAGCAATGGGGCAAGGGGCAATGGGCACAACCTGATGCCCAGGAAGTTCCACCTGAACGTGAGGAAAAACTTCTTCACTGTGCAGTAACCGAGCACTGAACAGATGGGCCAGAGAGGGTGTGGAGTCTCCGCACTGGCGATATTCCAGAACTGTCTGGGCTCAGTCCTGTGCCATGTGCTCTGGGATGACCCTGCTGGAGCTGGGAGGTGGGACCAGATAACCACTGTGTTCCCTTCCAACCTGACTCAGTTTGATCCTGAGGTTCTGCCTGCCCTCTTGGCTTCATTTATGTAAGAAAAGTGCAGTTCATACCAGCTGTGTGCTGAAACAGCTGAAAGCATCCTTTGCCGCAGTGAATAAGTTGCGAAGACAAGGCACTGTTGGTTCCATTAAGCTTTTTTGATAAGGTTGTCAGAGCAAAAGGATGCACTGGTGGAACTTAAAAAGTCTCATTGTGCCCAAATGCACAGAGGAAGGGAGCAGCTCTGAACTTGCTGCCTGTTTAACATGGGCACGCTGTGCACGGAGACTGGAGCACTTGTACTGACTGACATGAGCAGTGAGTGGATCCTCTCCCCATTAAGGCTTGTTAATAAGGCCTGAAAGCTAATAAATTAAGGGTTCCAGCACAGTCACTTCCCCTACCAGGACAGCGATGTGGGCAGACACAAAGAGAACGTGACTGCTGTGGAGAGCCCCGATTAAAAACCTGAGGGATTAACCAGGTGGAAGTGCAGAGGATGATGTCAGTGTGCCTGGTGTGATTTCACCTCTTCTATGACTGTGCTTGAATATTCCTTTTGTTACTTCTTCCAGTAACTTTACTGTGCATTGTTTTGACCTCATGTGTTGCCTAATCCTTTTTTTATGGTATACTTTTGCTTATGCAAAACCAGAAGTCTTTAAAAAAAATACCCATGACCTGTTGCTGGTGCACATGCGATTGAGTCAAAACTTTGTGGTGCTTGGATGAAACTCGTACCTCAAAGCAACCTCACACTTTAAATATAGAGTGTAAAGCTTTAAAAATTCTCCTTGGTCTTAATTAGCAGCATTCCTGGCCAGGTTGTAGGTGTCTGTAAGTGCACACTTGTATACAATTATTTTCTTTTACTTGTCTCATGTATTTAAATGCTGGCTTAACAGTGAAGAGGAGCCCAAATGTTAGCTCTATAATTAGCGAGGTGCCAAATGCTTTGTGCACTTAGTAACTTGTGAAGTAGATGCAGATGATGCCCAGGATTGTGGGAGCAGAGGAGAGCCAGGCAACCCTATCACGGGGGCTTGTTATAGCTTTTCCTGGAGCTGTCTGCTGCTGTCTGCTTGCTTTGTGTTATTGACGTGTCCTTTGGATTTCCTTCTTTTCCTTCTTTGCCTCTGAGCTTTTCCCTTTCCAACGCAGCAAAAATCTGAGCAGCGTTACTTGTGTGGAAAGTGATGAGAGGATCAAACTGGAATTGTGAACTTCCCCCAACAGTGAATTAAGCTAGAAAATTACTTTTACAAGGAAAGCATGAAGCAGCTGTATTTTCAGACTTAGTGAACCCTGTCTTTTGAAGGGAAATAATTTGGTCTTTAATACTTCACCTAAGCTGGAAATCCTCGAGGAAGGCTTTGTGCGTGCTACTGGCACTGATGACTCTTAAAATGCAGCAGCAGGGCTGGTGCTGGCAGGCACTTCCTCCAGAATGGCAGCTGTGGTTGTGGTGTGGTAGCAACAGGGATACACAGAAAAGTGTCCATGCAAACACTGGTGTCTCCTCTGCTTTGCAGCAAGCTGCCTCACTGCTCACTGTGCCCCTGTGATCCAGGCAGCGTTTTAAATCAAGTGTGTGATCCGTGGTTATGTAAGCACAAGTTTGTTGCATATGCTGCTCACAGAAGCAATGAATTCTGTACTTAAGTGGCTATTTTAAGCTTCTAAACATGTGGATTGCCCCTTCTGAGCCTGCTATCACAAGTGTAGCTAATGCTAATCTATTTCTTACCAGAAAACCCACAAAAATCTGATAGCTGGTGTCGTAACAGCTGCTGATAAGGAGCTTGAAATTCTGTCTAACTGTCCAAAGGAATTGGCAGTTTGCTCTGTTTCTTCCTGGGGAATACCTGTCTGTTGTCTCTGAGCTCTAAGCTTCAAAACACTGAAGCTGCTAAGATGCTGGCGGGTGTCTGAGTCTTGAGAACAGACATTAATAGCTTTGCAAATTCTGGGGCCTCTTAGGATGCTTTAGTCATTTGAGGTGTCCATACTTAGTCACTTCCACCTAGTCCCTAAGGAATTCGGGGTAGCAATCCTCTGGAAGAGGGAAAAACCCTTTTTATAGTTGTTTTAGTTCGTGAAGGTGTGTGACAGTCAGCTCAGAGGCCCAAGAGAACTCTTCTGGCTCCATTCAGGTGCACTTGGTGCATCTTTTCTCATCAACCACCTCCCTTTTCGGAAAGGTGTCTCCAAGACCTGTCCTAGTAGTTCCCTTTGGTAGTTAAAATAACATTATTTGCCTCTCTTTCTGCTCATGTTGACTTCTTTGACTGACTAGTTTTGATGTTAGCTGCTTAAATTGACTTAGCATGTCAATCCATGAGTTTAAGTAGCAGGGAGTTGACCAAAGCTACACCAGGTGGGAATACTGAGGCGGATGCAGAGTGGGTGGGTGTGACTGCACCATCCTTGAGATGTGGCAAATGCTCTGAGGAATAAAACAGACCGTAGGTTTTTACATGAAGATATGTATAAAAATCAAATCATTTTTAGGTGCACTGCTATATCTTAGCAACTACTGCCCCTGAGGACAACTTTGGCTGGCTGTGATTGAGTGGAGGGCTTTGGAAACATGACCTTTTAACTTGTCTGTGCGTGGATGTCCTGAAGCATACGGAGCAGGGTTGTCTTTCTGGCAGTGAAATAATAACGAGCTTACAGTTCTTACAGGTCACTACTATGGATTTTAGAAAGATGCACTACAATCCTTGAGAATGCTCTGGAAAAATGCTCCTGGCAGAACTAAAGAAATGGGAAAATCTTGTCCTGTCTACACCTAAGTAGTGATGTCTGTCTCAAGAAGTACAAAGAGTATTGATCCCATGAATTTTAGATGAAATGACCTTGAAACCTGAACTCAGAGTGCTGCTTCCTACAACTTCATGTTCCTGACTCCTCTCTTAAATATTTGGTGCCTCAGGACAAAGAGGAGGAAACCAGAACTAAACAAGAATAAAAACATTTAAAGCTGGTCCTTCTTTGATGTTTCCTAATATACACAGTCTGCCTTTGTCTCCTGGGCTATAAATCCCGGTGAATTGCAGTGTTTTGTCTTCCATAGTCCAAAATGTTTTGAGTCTCAAAAACTAATCTAAACATACTTTACTGCCATGTTTTGGCTTTTAGATATCATGTTGTCTTTAGTATAAAGGTGACTGAGTTTAGGGTAAGTAACTTTTCTGCCAAGTTAATGGGAGAGAAAACCTCAGATATCCTTCAGTTTTTCTTTGATGGGCACATGTCCTGATAAAACCAAAAGCTTAGTCTGCTTTACATTCAGCTTATAAACACATTTGCTTCTTTCTCCTCGGGGCAAATAGAGAACTACTACTATGAGAAGATGTGTTAATTTTTAATGACTGGCTTTGTATTTCTGTCATGTTTTAGAAGTGACAGTGGTTTACCAAAATGGGTTACCTGTGATTTCCGTGAGTCTTCCGTCGCGACGTGAGCGCTGCCAGTTCACACTGAAACCTATCTCGGACTCTGTGGGGGTGTTCTTACAGCAGCTGCAGGCAGAGGACCGAGGCATTGATCGGGTTGCAATCTACTCAGCAGGTACTGGTGTTTACATACTAATTGGTTTACTGGCTATTTGCATCCAGCTTGTTGCTTTTGAAGTGAAAGTTTGCTGTGGGGGGAGTTCTTCGACTTTGGTGAAAAAGCAGAAGGTAGAAATGCCCGTCCTAGAGTAAGACTGTTGTTAGCTATCCCTGAGTAGTGCAGTGTGCCAAGGCAATCAGCCCTAACTGAGGTGCATTTCTGGTGAGTTGCCTACTGTTTAGTAGGAAAGATGCAAGCTGTGCAGCCTACTTAGGGGGTCTAATGGATCTGCAAGGAATTGGGTGTAAAAGGCAGTACAAGGGAAGCAGTATCTTGTCTTAGCTCTGAAAACTGAGTCATGTTTCACATTTCATCCCTCCTGATGAAAACTGTTGTCTGTGGGAAAGGATGGAAGCCCAACAGCTGGATTTGGGATGGTGTTACAGTCCTTTATTCCTCCTGTGTAAGAAGTGGTCTGTGTTCTCCTTACAGATGGCACACGTGTGGCCTCCTCCACAGGCATAGACCTGCTGCTGCTGGATGACTTCAAGCTGATCATTAATGATGTCACATACCATGTTAGACCACCAAAGAGAGGTAAAGTAGTCTGGTTCTGGCAAACAGCAGGAATTCATTTCAGTGTTCAGTTCCCTGCTTAATTGCAACATGCCTTATTAACTTATTCAGGAACATGAAGTGTTATTTCTGAAGGGAAACGTTGCAGTTTCTAATCCTGCCCTTGGTGTCTAATTTAGTGACATCTGAGTAATCAGTAATGAAAAGCAGATATTCATTCTGCTCAAAGCCAGTGCCCCCACACCCCCCCAGGAGGGATAAACAAAGAAATGTAATTCCTTTTCATTTCTAAAATTTTCACTTTTTTTTAGTTACTGAGTAGTAATTTAATTTAACTCATTCTGAAGTAATACAATACAAAATGGGAATTAGACTGAAACTCAGATTGTCTGGTTTGGAAGAATAAATTGTTGCTTCCCCTAACAGTTAACATTGCTTCCATTTAAGTGTGATACTTTGAATTTTGCAAATATACCTGGAAACGGTCAAATAAATGAGACCATGCTCTCACAAAGTTGTGTTAACAGAACCAAATAGGAAGGGAAACCGACCTATTTTGAATCAATGAGAAAATCCATTTCAATAATATGCTTTGGATGTGTGTAATTTTCAAGGTGTGAAAACTTGCCAGAAGCTTTTGAGACCCTCCAGCATTGCAGGTGGAGGCAGGAACTTGGTGTTTTCATCTGCCTGCCACTCTATCTCCTAGCACCAAGCTTTAGCACCAGGGTGTCTTGCACCTCTGAGGGACTGCAACAAAAAGGGCAGTTTGGGAAATGCTGCTCTGCTTGTCTCACAGTTGTGGGGGGATTTTTCCTCTCTTATTATTGTAGGAAAGACTAATGTTTGGGCCTTTCACTCTTCAAGCAGTAGATAATGAACAGAATCATTCATAAGGCAAAATCTGTGATCATTTAATCATCTTGACTAACCTGAAGAAGGCAACGTATTAAAGCAAGTTGATCTTTCAGAAATCAGGAGACTGACCACATCTTTGGGGTCTCAGACCACCCTGGGTAGCTGTCTTCTATCTAGGCAGACCTGCTGATATGTGCCATCCTCCTCTGTAGACGTTGTTGGCTTCCAAGGGTCTTTCTGGAAAGGAAAATAGTAAAAATGTACTTGGGCATTTTATTGTTCACAACATAAAATGACCAAGGGAAAAAAAGAAATTTCTGACTCGGACATTTTTGTCCCTAATATTCGGGAGACTGGAATTGGGAGTGCAGCATGGGGTGAGATGCTGTTTCTCCTCTAAATGGGGGGTAGACTGACCTCCACTAGAGATGGTTTTTTCCAGTCTCATTAAAAGCACCTTAACAGAAAACTCTCCATTGAGACTGGACATCTAAATCACTGGATATCACACACACCGAGGAGTTGCTCTGCTCTGTCACCCTTTGTAGGATACACCCACAGTGCCCTGATAGGTGAGCTCTGGGATCACCAAGGTTACAGGAAGTCATTGCATAGGATATATTTGCCAAGGAGATTTCCCTAGTTAGTTTGTGCTAAAATGGATGTGCCCTCAAACAGGCATTGAGATGAGTTCTGTTAAACTTCTCAGCTTTTGCTTTTTCATTTTCACAGGATCACCTTTTGTGTTTTAAAATGGAAATGCCAGAGCACTGCCATCTTAAATACTTTTTGATGGTCACTTCAGTAGGAACACAGGTTTCTCTTCATAGGGGAACAGGAATCCCTTAACTGGAGGGGGATACAATGTGCTTTTTGTGCCTTGGCATAGACAGCTGAGTCATTTCTTTCCCTGAAGGGCTGCTGATCTTAAAGCTTAAGCTGCCCATGTCTTTTTGAGTTAGTAAAATCGGAGTGAGACGATAACCTCAGGTACAAACCCAAGGATGCTACAAAAACTACTTTTTAAAAAATGTATTTCTTTATTTGGCTAATGTCAAGATCCTCTTCCTTTAATTTGAAACTTATTTTTTCCACGTGGAGTGTGTAACACAATACCACTAGTCACAACTCCTTTACAAACTTGTATGCTTTAAAAATCCTTTTTGTGTTGAAATGCAAGGATAAAGGTGTTTCTGGGTCATGGCCCTGTTACTGTTTCTAAGCACCGTGAAGGGAGCATTCGCTCCTCACAGAGTATTGGGAAACAATTCTTGACATTGATACTCAGAGTAATGATCATGAGACATTCATGGGGTCACTAACCCTCAGTGCTCAGTTGCCATCATCAATAACTGGGACTGCTGGCAGTCTGTGCTCTGAATTCTGACTGTCTTGACAGCTGCTGTGATGGATCATAACTAGTTTAGTTGCTCATTTGTCCTGTATATAAGCATGGATCAGAAGCAGCTGTTGATATCTGGCATGCTTCATAGGATGTATCTCTATCCCTTGTGCTTATCAAATTTTAGGAATATCCAAGAATAAAGGCTGGTTTTCTTTTAAAGGAATCACGTTGTCTGAGAGTGCTGGAGCTCTTCCAAAGACTTCATTGTTGAAAAGATAGCTCTGTACAATCCAAGAGCAGTTTTTCGAGGGGGTGTGAGAAGTCCTGTGGGTACATGTGTGTTAAGCAGTGTCTGTTTTTTCCCAGAGCTCTTAAGCCATGAAAATGCAACGACGCTGAATGATGTGAAGACGTTGGTTCAGCAGTTGTACACAGCCTTGAGCATCGAGGAGCACCAGCTGAACAAAGAGAAGGAGCTGATAGGGAGACTAGAGGAGCTGAAGGAGCAACTAGCACCACTAGAAAAAGTGAGGGGTTCCTCAATGTGTTTTACTCATTCTCTAAATGCAGCCTTGATTTATTTCAACGTTTTAATTAGGTCCCTGCCATGCTTCAGATAGTTTAAAGATCACTCAGGCAGAAGGTGCACTAAGTGTTTAACAAACCATGTCTGTTTCTGGTTCCTGTGGAAGTATTTTGTTTCTTTGCTTTAAATAATTGGAAATGAACTTGTTAGTAAATAAAGACTGAGGCTAATGCAACAGAACATCTCTAGACATAAAGAAATAAACACCTTTGTGAGGCATTCAGAGCATACTCAGAGTAAATATGGATGATGACCACGTACTGATGGAAAACAAGTTTAGGTCTGTTTGCATAATGCAGACTCAACTCAAGTTTCAAACCACTTAAAGTTACTATTAATATGAGGTACTATTTTTTACATTATCTCTTAACGATATTAACACAGTTGTTTTTGAGACTGCAAGGTGCGTGTTTGTCTTCTGCAGGTAAGGATGGAGCTCAGCAGGAAAGCAGAGAAGAGGACAACGTTGGTGTTGTGGGGAGGCCTGGCCTACATGGCCACTCAGTTTGGGATTCTGGCCCGCCTCACCTGGTGGGAATATTCTTGGGACATTATGGAGCCAGTCACCTATTTCATCACCTATGGTAGTGCCATGGCAATGTATGCTTATTTCGTAATGACCCGCCAGGTAGGACTTGTTGTGCTGACGTTGACCCTGCAGTAGAAGGCTTTCTTTGGGCTCTGCTCCCTAGAAAAATAGCAGAACTGTGCCTGTTAGAAGCTGCTTTGCCCCTTCCCTATCCTGTCAGAACCAACACTTGTTTAATTTTTGGTGGGGTGTGGTTGTGGGGTGTTCTGCTGCTGGTTGTTGCTTGGTTTCGTGGTTGTCTTACCAAAAATGCTTTTATACGTTTGTGACTGTGTGTGACTGACTGCTGTAGCTATACAGGTTCATCTGCTGACAGATATGGTCAGAACAGACAAGTGTTGGGTGCATGAGGTACTTTTTGACTTGCAAGGAATCCCACCCCTCTGACATGCCATGTTGGCCCTTCTCAAGAGACCAAGGTTCAGGCATCTTGTTGGAAAAGCTTTTGTTTAGACCTTGCAAGGGTCTGGCCTCCCATCCAGATGAAGAATCCCTCTCTGGGTCCTTGTAACTGGGACAGACTCTGTGTGGATTTTCTAGTACCTGGTTTGTCTCATCACTTCCTAATCCCACCTAAATAACAAGGAAGGGAGGACTAAAAGAGTCTCTACAGTCACGAGACCATCAGAACAGATGCTGTGGGTGTTCCAGGTGGTGTCCCAGGAGTCTCTCAGCTGCATCAGTTCAGGGGCAGTATTTATAGTTTTTTTTCCTCTCTTTCTTCCCGCAAACTTGTTGGTATTGGACCACTGAAATGTGTTAGTTTTTGTTCTCTCTGCGTGGAAGGACGCGCACTTTCGGGACAGGAGGAAGGTGATGGTAACTCAGTGCTCGAGTGTAACAAATGACTGACTGTACTGGGTCTGGCTGGGATGGAGTTAATCTTCTTCAGAGCAGCTGGGATGGTGCTGTCTTTGGGATTTGTGACAGCCTTGATGACCCACCAGTGATTTTACTGTTGCTGACCAGTGCTTGTACAGCATCGAGGCCTTCTCTGGTCTTTATTCCTCCTTGATCTGCCCTCTCCCAACCCCCCATTTCCCACCCCTGGGAACAGGCTGGAGGTGGGTAGGAGTTGTGAGGGGAGACATCTGGGGCAGCTGCCCTGAACTGACCAAATTGGTATTCCATGCCCTATAACACCACGTTTTGTTATAAATGGTGGGGGGAGTTTCTCCAAAGCAGCTGTTGCTCAGAGCCTGGCTGGGCATTGATCTGCTGGCAGGAGGTGGTGAGTGATTGCTTTTGCATCACTCTTATGTTATTGGCTTTTTGTCTTCACTTATTAAACTGTCTTTTTCTTGACACTTAAGGTTTTATTGGGTTTTTTGCCCCCCTTTGGATTCTCTTTCACCATCCAGCTGCAGGGGAGTGAGTGAGTGAGGGGGTGGGGGCTGAGCTGCTGGCTGGGGTCAACCCACCCCACCGTGTGAGCTCAGACCAGGCTGTCTGGTCTTGTGCCTTTGCTGTCAGAAACTACTCATCCTCTGCAAGCACACCTGAGCCATTCTGTGCTGATGGTGTCCTTGTGTTGCATCCCGGTGTGGCTTTGTTCTTATCTTCTCTCCTGTTCTTCTCTTTAGGAATATGTTTATCCAGATGCCAGAGACAGACAGTACTTACTATTTTTCCATAAAGGAGCCAAAAAGACACGATTTGATCTAGAGAAATACAATCAACTCAAGGATGCAATTGCTCAGGTAACAAGAACTTTTCCAGAAAAAAGACCAAGAAATTACTGCTTGCTAGCTCTTAGTTACTATTAATAGGCACACCTCAAACAAGAATGAAGGTATTTTAAGTTTTCAGCCCATTTTCTTGTCACAGCCCCAGCACAACCACGGAGTTGGCTTTGATATTCCCAGGAATAGAACTGCTGGATGCGTAAATCAACATGAAACACTTGTCTATATCCATCTGTAAGAGCCCTTTAGAAACTGCTGGCAAATCTTGAGTTGCTTCAGACACTTCATGCCTCAGAGGAGCCTAATTCAAGATTTCTTTTCTTCTCAGCTCCTACACACCAGATGGATTTAGTGAGGAATGAAGACTTGCATCCATTCAGTTCATGTCTTCCTGACATAGCACTTCAGTGCACTGGGTTGCAGTGCTGGAAAATCATGTTCAGAAAATGTAACTGTATTGTTAGAAGCAATGGGGGGGCAGATTTCTCAGATTCTGGAGACAGACGCTTTTTGGCAGGCTGTCCACATTGTAGGACTTGGGTAGAGACCTTTCCTCGTGTTTCTCTGAGCCTTTCTGCAGAAGGGTGGCATGAGCAGAGAAAGCAGAGCTACCACGTTCTTTTTCACTGCTCTGTATCATCCCTTTACTCCCAGGCTCTGGAAATGACAGTGTAGAATACACAGGTCAAGACGAGTTCTCCCCCTGCCTTGGAGAAGCAACTGCATAAGGAATGTTGAATGCAGATACTCTTGGGTATTTTCCTGGAGCTTCTCTCCTATAATCAACCATCCGCAGTAATCTAGTTGGGGTGTTGATTTGTTGTTTTGTTTTGTTTTTTTTTTTTTTAAATATTCTATTGAGTTTATGGGGATCAAATCTTCCCTAGCATATTCCTTGAAGTGACTGCATGCAGACAAGTTCAAAGAGAAGGACAACTGAGAATGGTTTTCCCAGATAAGAACTTGTGACTTTGTTTTACTCTTTAAACACTTTCCTTCTGGACAGGAAAAAGAAGGAAATAAGGAGAAGCTTTCAGTTCTCTGAAGGGAAATGATAATGAGGGGGAAGGTGTGTTGGGTGTGTTTTGCTTCATAACATGTCTTCTACTTTTAGGCAGAATTGGACCTTAAGAGGCTTCGAGACCCACTGCAGGTTCATCTGCCCATCCAGCAAATTTCTGAAAAGGACTGATCAGCAAAGAAGCTCTGAACCCCAGCCAAAAACCTGTTCATAGCACTTGCCTTTTTTAATTAAAGCGTTGCAGGTGGAAGCTGGGAGGTGGTGTGGGGGGTGGAGGGTTTTTACCTTTAATCAAGACAAAGGACTGTAAAGGGGGGGGAATCTCTTAAATCTGAAGATGGGACATTGTGGAATGTTAGTTCTGAAAAGGGCTTGGCAAACAGTCATATTTTACAAACTGTCTGAGTGGCGATTGTGTACAAATACAGGATTGGGGGGGTTCATGAAAAGAATGTAATGCTGGGGTGTAGGGGTGTCTTCTTCCAGCTTTGCAGGGTCTGCCTCTTGATAAGACACCAGCAGCCTGCTTAGCTTTTTAAATTTTCCTTTACCTGATTCCAATCTCTCTTTCTCTCTCAAAAAAAAAAAAAAACCAAACCACAAACAACAAAAGGAGGAGGAAAAAAAAAAAACAAACCAACAAAGAATCCAAGCCACCTGGAGCTCTGGCTGGTGATCAGACCTTGCACTCCACCGCCATTAACACGCACACTTCTGGTCAGACCTGCTCTCTTTTATAAAGTTACTACAAGACTGCTTTCTACTGGAAAACCGTGAGCTTCCCCTTCCCAGCCCACCCCCTGTGCTCCACAGACTTCCTCCTTTGCTTATTTGTAGCACAGATTGGTTGTAGCCAAGTGAGAGAAGGAATGAGTTTTCTTCTGGACATTTGATAGTTGGTATCTTGGATTATTCCATAATAACTATATAAACTTTGCATCCCGATGCCCTTGAGCTCCTTCTAGAAACCTGTGGCAGCATTGCATGAGAGGTTTTTTTATATTCAGTCTTAAGGGAGGGAGATTCCCCTCTTCCTACCCCAAATCTGATAGCCACCTGGACTGTGAAATTATGGAGGCTTAAAGGATTACAAAACTGTGGCAGAATCATGACTCCTGCTTTTAAATGAACAGTTTTGGAAGATGGAATAATGAAACTGGGTATTTGACTGCTTGTGCAATGGGATAAAAGGTTTTATATATGGTCAAGGCATTTTCCTTGCCCAGAGGCTTTTTGAGAGCCTGGGGCTTCTTACAGTGCAAGACATAAACTTTGATTTTTCTAGCACTTTCCCCTGATTAAGTAGCTTTAAATGAGCTTTATGTCCACAGGTCAGAGTTTCTTAGGAGTGGCTAATGACATGTCTTGTTCTTAGCTAGAAAGAAATAGAGGAAGGAAGGTCAACCCATTGCCCTCTCTCCTAACCAAGGCTGGCTGGTTTCTAAGTAGATAAAACATCTCTTCATTCAAAGCAGGTCAAGTCTGGTTTAGCATCCTGCTGATAAATGCTCTGGAGACAGGATGAAGGGGGGGGAGAAGGACACTAAGCTTCATACACAGAAAGGCTGGCTGCTTCTTTTTGATGTTTCACTACTGCTCCTCACTGTGTCATGGAAAGAAGCTTCTGGGTTTTTTTCTTTTTTTTTTGGAGAGCCATGTTTTAAAAACAAAAAGGAAAAATAGGAAAGAAAATAATTCAGTATTAATTAGACTCCAGGTGCCTTGCAGATGTGGAAACATAGCTGGGATTGCTGCCTCTTCTCACTCAATGGCATGTTGGACCGAATGGGTGCATGTTTCTAGTTTTGTTTTTCTTTTCCCTTCCCCTTTCCCTCTGTCTTTCCATTTAATTACATTGTGTGATTATTTTTTATCTGTTTTATCCTGTTTGTGTGATGAGTTTTAAAGGGAAAAAAAAATGAACACAATCCTGTAGCTGAATCCTTGGTGTGTGTTTGGGACGAGGGAGGGAGCATGGAGAAAAGTCCTTCTTAAAAAAAAAAAAAAAAACAACAAAAAACAAAAAACTGAACATGTGTAAAATCCTGTATCATTTATGAAATATGTATAAAAGAGCAATGTACTTCTGGAACAATAAATAACTATTCAATTTTTGAATGGGTGCTCTTGAACAACATTATTTTCCCCCAGCTGAGAAGAGAATATTGCTTGTGTGGCAGCTCTCTGCTGAGTTTCCTCCATTTCTTTTTGTTTAGGTTGTTTCTTCCTGACCTTACCTCTCTGAGGCCGTGGGGATGCAGATCAGGGCTTTGCTGAAGAAGCTCGGATGGAGATCCTGCTGCCATGCCTGGCTGCCTAACACAGGGGGCTCGGGAGCACTTGAGGTGCTGAGGTAGAGGTAGAGACACTTGGTCTAACCAAGATGTGCCTTTGTTTGGCCAGCATAGTAGCAGGAAAAGAACATACACCCCAGCTACCTAAAAAGTGTCAACTAAGTGGTGTCAGTATTTCTGTGTTTCGTTCCAGGGCTGTTTCAGAGGAAAGCTGAAGTTTTAAGCTTCTGTTCTTCCTTTCTGGGCCCTTGAATGGTCTGAGTTGTCATGGTGGCATAGCATTTGTTTATTAAATTTGGAAATGAGCAAATGTCCTAACTTTGTGTTCTTGGGATGAGGTCTTCGGTGCAGGTTTCTATCCTGTCCATCAACTGTTTGAAAAAAAAAATAATACCCATGATTGGCCAGTTTTTGAAAGAGCCACCTCTTATGTTTTTTAAAGCTGGAGGGGAAGGACTGGAAGCTGTTAGTTGTCACCTCCCTTTAATCACAGCTGACAGACCTTCTTCCTCCAAGCAGCCCTTAGTCCACTGTTGTGTCCAGATGAACTGCTGCCATACTTACATAAATTGCTTGGCTCAGTTGCATAAGAAGGTCATCCATTTTGGCACCCGGAAGAACAGGAGACTCATGACATCCGGCACCACAATCTCTAGTTTGAAAGCAAGAAGTTGCTGTGACAAAATTGTTCCTGCACATGTTTTAATGTTGTTATAGAGACAATATGGGAGAAAGGAAGTAAGACAAGAGTCTGCAGTTGTCCCCTGAAATCCGGGCTGTCAGTGGGTCTTGTTAGTCCGTATTCCCGAAGGTTTTGCTATCCCAGTGCACTGTGGTCTCTGCCAGGTGTGGATGACATGCCACAAGCCTCATGCTCCCATCTCAGTGCCTTGGAATGCCGACACTGAAGGGAAGGGCAATGTTTATTTGCTCTCCTGATCCGCACTGTTAAATCTCAACGTGAACACAGTCTCTTGCAGCAGCTATTTCCCATCTTGAGCCAGGCAGGTAATAGGGTCCTGCACAGTGCTGCCTGAATCTTGATGTCCCACTGCATTCTTCAGCCCCTGTGAGGGATAAGCAGCAGTGTGCATCGCAGTGTTCAGGTGCCGCTGCTTCTACCAGTTTTGTTCCTCTTTTGTGAGGGGACTTTCAAATACGTGACCAGTTCAAAGGTGTCTGGAGAGCTGTATTAGGTTTCCTTTGCTGTGCCTGCAAGGCTCCACATTCCAAGCCCCTCCAGGGAAAGGTGTTCGTGGCTCCTTTTTTACTGAAGAGAAAAGAAGAAACCCTTTCTCTTTTGCCCTCTATCCCTTCCTGCCTGGCAGGTAGCCACGATGATCCACCTTGCTGCAAGTTCCTACACTTCCATGTTGGCTCTAGGAGGGTTTGCATGATGCCCTGGAGCTGCTCTTGGCTGTCAGACCTTGGCACTGTGCCAGTCAAATGGAGCTGGCCAAGTTGCCCTGTCTTTGAGCTAGGAGACCAATTTCTTTGATATCTTCTGGGGTTTTTTTGGTGAGGAGAGCTGTGAATGCAAGCTGCTTTCCTCTGTGTCACGTTGTATGGCTTTATTTTCACACAGGAAGGAAATTTTTGTATCTTATCTATTCTTCTACCCATTGCAAGAGATTTTAATTATTTCCTTAAAAAAAAAAAAAGTCAGGTTTACTTGTACAGTGACATCAAAGGGTGAAAAGTAACATACAGGAATGGAAATTAGACTTGGAGTATACCTAAGCCCTGAAGTGTGGGAGCAGCTGGTCTTAGGCTGTATGAGCTCTCTGAGCCTGTAAAATATGAGTCTCCTGTTTCCGCCCCTGACTAGTTTTGCAGTTGCTGGTGTGCTGTCTGTGCCCTAATTCCTCCATCTGAAAACTGAGGATCTTGGAAAATACACCGGGTTCTGCAGGACCTGTGGAAAAACAATCTCAAAACACCAAGCTCTGCATCACAGGGCTCCCCTAAGGGAGAGGAAATAACTGCTGCTCTTCACTAGGAGTGATGTACTTGCCTGATTTTAACAGGCCCTTGATGTTTTACTTGTGTTGAGTTCGCTCACACTTCCCTAAGCTTGTGTTCACTGCCTGATCTCCCCAGCCCTTCCCATTGGCACCATGTCCTGGGACAAGTTGTTTACAGCAGCAAGGCCTATCTCAGAGTCCTTGACTTCGGTGCAATCCATCTCAGCAGCCTGTCAGGGCTTATTGTGACGCTGCATCCTCAGATCGATGGCAGACGCGGCTCCTGCCACGTGTGCCGGGTTCTCCTCTCGCTCGGCGGCAGGAAGTGCTGATGAGTTCCTCCTCCTCCTCCTTCTGGGCTGGTCCCTGCCCCCAGAGCTGTGCTTCAACACCGCCCCTTCACCAAGCACTGGTGTGTCTCGCTGTTTCGACAAAGCCTCTTCAGTCATCAGTCCATTACAAACAGTACAAGGCTTTCCAGCCCAGCCAGTGCTTTGGGGAACCCGAGTTCCTTGTGTGAGGATGGTAAAGCCCTCCAGATGTCTGGGAGGAGCAAGAAGTGTGGCTGCCACCTGCAAAATGAACAGCCTTTCTCACGTTAAGAGCAGACGTAGCCAAGCTTGGCAGCAGGTTTAGAACTTTTGCATACCAAAACAAAATTGCAGCCCTCTGTTTTAATACTGCCTCTGCCCTTCATATGTTCTAAACAGTACTGATGACTACTTTTAAGAATAAATACCTTGATCCTGATTCTCTTTGGGAGGTTGGACTCATTCGTCTTCGGGATGTGGAAGCGGAGGTCAGGAACAACAGATTTGCCTGGAGACTGCAGGCCCTGGAGTGCCCCACTGGAATTGTGTCCTCTCACACAGCATCTCCTTGCAGGAAGGATTTTGGCTGGGGTTTTTTTTCCTCCCTTTCTGCTCTCAGAAATGACTGCCACAGCTCCCTGAGGCAGAGATTTGTGTAATCTAATACATGCTACTATTGTTTGTGGAGCAATGTTTGTCACCCAAATTAATTTGCAAAGCAAAGAGAAAGTGCTGATAGAGGGGTTGCCTCTGGTGCTTCTTCCCAAAAGTGTTTAGAGGCAGCACACCATCTTCTCCAGCTTGAGACCCTTTCCTTGAAGTTGTGGTGATTGGGGATAGTGCCATCTCTGGGAATGCTTGGGCATCTCCTGCTTTAATCTGTTTTGGAGAACTTGCTGGGCCCTGTTGGTGACCCCTTTGAGGCTCATAATTGCAATGCTGCAGTTGGTTTCCCTGTGTTAATTGTCAGCTGTCAGTTACTTACACGTACCTGCCAAAACACGATTGGATTCATGTAGCACCCCCAAAACAAAAGCAGCTGGGAAATGAGATGGTTCAGAGAACTGTGCGCACCTGTGACACCAACAGAACATTCCATCCAGGCTTGTCAGTTGTATTTACCCGGGGTCATAAGTAGGAATCAGCCTCTCAATGAAAATGGCAAAATATAAATCCCTGTGGCTTGTTGCATTACTCTCCATTCAATTTTAGTTTCTCTTCTGGGAATTCACATGGGCACTGTTTGAGGGTTATCTGCCTTGATAGCTTTGTGTAGTGAGTCTGTTCTCCTTTCCTGTTGTTGGAAAACCTTTTGTGGTACTGCACAGGGGTCAGCAAAATGGAGCCATAAGGATTTTTTTTTTTAATTTTATTTTTTTGATGGGAGCAATGTCAGTAACTTATTTGGGGGTTTTTGTCGTTCCCTAGAGTCATTCACCACTAAAAAAAAGATTCCTGTGGTGGGTGGAGCAGAGGAGCAAATTGCACTTTGCTACCAGGGACACATCCAGGCGGGGAGAGGCCGCCAAGAACTTTCTGTAGTGTGCAATCCCTACGAAGCAAACACCCAGCTCCTTGTCTTGAGCAAACTCAGTGTGAAAATAATGGAGCTGCTTTTTTCCTGCTGGGATTTCCAGCTGGCTGATCAACCTCGATGTCATTCCTTACTCCAGGCTGCTGCAGAAATAAAGGGTGCAAAGGGAATGGGGAAACGCATCCACTTGCCTGATTGAGTGATTACTGTGGGCTTAGCTGCACTCATTGCTGATGGAGATCTCTTATAGCAAGAGCTGAGGCGATGAGAGGGAAGATCCCTTTCCACTTATTCATGTTGTCCTTGGTATCCCACTGCCAGCTACGGTGCTGGGTTTGCTTTAGCAGAGAATAGGTTTCAGAGTGCTGCATCCAGAGCTTGTGGTTATCACCTGCAGCTCGCCCTAGTTTGATTTGAACCAGTAAGGAGAAGCTCTCAATTACTTGGTTTTGCATGGAAATTAATTCCTTGATGTTTGATTTTTTTGATTGTTGGTTTGTTTTGTTTTTATAAAGATGACAGATTGTAAGACTGCTGCAGAAAAGGGTCTTTGCTTGCCTTGTTTGATAACCTTGCTGTAATCAGGTTGTGTTACCAGGAGTGAAAAGGGAGCCTAGGAACAGCTGATTTCCATGCAGGTCACCAGTCTTTCACTTTGACTGATGTTCCCATTGTAGCTCTGCTCCCGGGACTCCTCTGCAATCTGCTCGGAAGGATCAGACTCCTTCTTTGGCCACTATTTCCTGCAGTTAAGGCTCTCTGGCCAGTGTTTGCTGCCTGTGGGAGCCATGGAGTCGTAGAACTTGTGGAAGGAGCAGAGATAACAAGCACCCATCTGTTCTTCTCTTCCATGCCTTCAGGATGTCCGGGTGTCCCTGGTTACAACTCCTCTCCGGATGAGATAGTAGGGGTGTCACTATGGGGCAGTCAGGGCAGAAAACAATAGCAGGTCGAGTCCAAAAAACAACATTGACCAGTGAGTACATCTCTGCTGTCAGTCAGGGGCAGAGCTGCTCTGGGGAGGTCAAGGCTGGAGCTGTACCGCACATCCCTTTAGCTTCTTCCTCTGATAAACTTCAGGAGAGCAACCACACTTGCTCTTCTGGAAGCTTGGAGTCAGGAGCTCCCCTGAGAGGAAGGCTGCAAGAGCCACAGCGTGTGTGAGGGTTTTCAAGCCTCTGTTCCTTGAGCAGTGACTGCTCCTTGGCTGAGTGGGATGTTCCAGTACTTGTTTTTCTGCATCTGCTTTGTCATCCAGCTCCAACCAGTGTCTTCGATGGGTGAGTGAAGAGGCAGTGCCTCTGAAATTGCCTTATTTCTGTTTGCCACCTCTAAAGGTTCATGCTGAGCCTTGGTACTCTTAGGTGAAAGACTGGAAGATGGGAGAAATATTCTTTTTATTGAAGATGATGTAAAGTCATTTCCAGTTGGAAAGATCTTTCTGTCACAGAGCGTGAAGTCTCCTGTACTGGGAGAACCTCTCCTGCCAAGGCACTGTGGGATTTTCCTCTCTCTTTGGAGGACAGACTATGAATAGCCATTATGTTACCTTTTCACCTGCTTCTTTGACAAATCTGAACTGAATTTACTGTCATAATGCAGTGCTGCTCACTGTGTTGCTTAGTTGTGCTGGAGCAGAGACCTCCAGTTACACAATCTACACAGGATTAATCTCTGCAGAATGGTGGGTTCACAAATGCTTGCTGGAGCCCGATTTGTCACCCAGTGTATATTATCCCATGTCAGCTAGAGAACTAATGGTATCATCAAGATTACAAATGGAAAAGCTTTGCTTCATAGCTAATGCTTGTCAGGCTGAACTGCTCAGGCCACGCAAGGAGTGTTGGGAGGAAGAACAATTGAGCCAAGAAAAATGAAAAAAGAGGGAGCTGGAGACAGTGATATGTCTTGTGCAAGCCCCCAAGGTTTTGTTGGCTGGGGAGAGGAGATGAGAGGCTGATCAGGTTTTTTTCCTAAAAAATCAGTTTTCAGTAAACTCTGCTGCCAGGGGCTGCTGGGTGTCTGCAGGGAGGTTGGCGTGGGGCAGCGCTGGCACTCCGAAGGTGGCCATGAGGATCTGCAGTGTTCCAAAGAGCACTGTCTGCTTATTCTGCTTGTTTGCCACCCCCTCACGCCTGCCAGAAGCTCTCAGAGGGATGAAGGATGTGAGGGAATGCTACCTCAGTTCCCCTGGTGTGCCTTCTTTCCAGCTCCCTTTGAGCTGCTGCATGTTCATCTCAGTAAATTTTGTCTTTAAATTATCTTCTGAATGTTTAGGAGTCAACGTCATCTCCCTAGATGAGTGTTTCCAGAGGCTGTCTACAAAGGATATTTCATAAAGTTAATTGCATGAAAGCTAATGAGGGTGTGTGTATTTTTAGTGCTGCCCAGTTGGGAAGCTGACAGGGCATTCCCGCTTCACCTCATTTGGCTTTTAACAGCAGGAAAACCTTTTCGTCTTAGTCGGTGACTCACCCTAAGGCCACACCAAATCCTCTGGTGGAAAACCAAGGGAGTTAACGCTGAGGGAAGCCCAGGGGAAGCTCTCTTCAGGACACATCTCTTCTTTTTGGGAAAAGTCAAGCGAGCTTTTGGAGGATGGGGTTTCCAGCACTGCTGCTGTCTGTGGGTAAGGGTAGGCAAGGAGAGGTGTGTGAAATGGAGAGCTCCCGAGGGATTGCCTGGTGAATCTCCTCAGAGATTCCCTGCTGCCTTCCCCTCTCTGTTCCTCAGGAGAGCTGGGCTGGTTGTGGTGGCAGTGAATCAGCTCATCTACCTGTCTTCAAATTGTGGCACTAGAGATTCGCTTCCTAACCCAGATCCATGCTCTGCTCTGCAGCACTCTTGACTGTGGCAGCTGCTCCTGCCTTTTATGCTGGATTTGAGGCCAAACAAGACGTGTCTGTGGCTGAGGAAGGTGCAAGGGTGCTCATCAAGAGAGATGTTATGTTTATGAGATACTTGTACAACATTCCATGTCTGTGGGACAGATATTTCCAGAGGGTGCAGCTAAATAAGGGTGACTTGAAGTCCATTCTCTGAAGCACTTTAAAGTTTCCACTTTAAAATCAGTGGAGCAAATCAAAATAATGAACCAGGAAGGTTTGTGTCCAGAGCATTCTAATAGTAATAGTATAATGTTCCTCTCCCCACCCAAATTGCATTACCCTATTGTTAAAACAAAACAAAACAGCACAATTTTAGAACTTAAATGTGCTGTAGGAAGTAGAGGCTATTCCAGTCTGAGATGCATTTAATCGGAATGATTGGTTGTATTAGCCTAATTTTAGGAAATAGTAATCAATTATCCTTACTCAGGACAGGATTAGCATTCATTTTGCTTAATAGGGAATAGCCTGTCATGTGTAAGTAGTGCTTAATCAGGTATTAAATGTATGGGAGGATGGAACCTCTGGACTTTCAGTGAGGAAGCTGCCAAATCGGGGTTAATTAGGAGAAGACTGAAAATGTAATGAACACTTCAAATCTTTATTTCTGTTCTCCCTATGGAGCTCTTAAGAGTTTGCAGAAGGTTCAGAAAGGCCTCTGAGCAGGGACACACTCCTTGAGGACTGCATGATCAGACAGGGTTTGTGGCCTTGACACAACTGTGTCAAAAGTTGAACATTTTGCTCTCCAGGTCCCAATTCAGACCTTCATACCCTCTAAATTTTAAGATAACAAATAAAACAGTATGGCAACTCAACTATGAGGGCTGACACCAGCTGTGGGTGGGTTTTAAAGGAAACTACATAACTTGTTTGAAGCACATCCTTTGCTCTAAGGCATCTGGCAGAGTTACCAGTGACTTCAGGAGGGGTTTACAGGTTCTCAGGTAGGACTTGAACAAAGGCTGGATGTCCTAGACTAGATACAGTGCTCCCAGGATGTATTTCCCATGGCAAAATTGCTACCTGGCCCCCAGATTTGCTTACATCTTTTTTTTTTTCCCCTGTCAGCAAAGCAGCAAGTCAGACTGTTGCATAACATTGTAAGAGTTCTGTTAAGGTCTTGGAAGAACAAGTAAATATATGCCGACCTGTCAGAATTTTCCACAAGACAATCAGCTTGCTGGTATCGCCGTGTCTCCCTGGGGATCTCTGTTAAGTCGGGGACAGAAAAAGAAATTATTTTACCTTCTTTACAATTGTCAGTCGGTTTGATATCTACCAGCTGTTCTCTCTTGCTGCCTGCCCCAGCCCTGGACCCCTGCTCTGCCTACATCAGCCTCAACGAGCCCTGGAGGAACACGGATCACCACATCAACGGCTCCCACGGGCAGCCGACCTGCGACAGCCAGATCGACGGGGAGTGGTACCGCTTCACGGGCATGGCGGGCGACGCCATGCCCACCTTCTGCATCCCGGAGAACCACTGCGGCACCCACGCCCCCATCTGGATGAACGGCAGCCACCCGCGGCAGCAGGACGGCATCGTCCCGCGCCAGGCCTGCGCCAGCTTCAGCGGCAACTGCTGCCTCTGGAACACCACCATCGACGTCAAGGCCTGCCCGGGCGGGTACTACGTGTACCACCTCACCAAGCCCAGCGTTTGCTTCCATGCCTACTGCGGGCGTAAGTAGCTCCCTTTTCCAAACCCCCTCCGTTCCCTGGTGCCTGGCTTCAGGCTTTGTCACCTCTCCGGCGTGAGTGGTGGCCTGTCCGTGTGCGATCGATGGGGCAGTTCCACCCGCTTCGTTCCGCCAGCAGGAATTTTCCGTGGCTGACCCGGCCCACGGTGATTTGGTGCTCTCTGTGGGCGCCGTGGTTTGTCTTGAGTCGCTGCCAAAGTCAAAATTTGCATCTCTGCCTTGCGGTAATTAAAGCAGATTGTTTCTCAGCAGCTTCAGCGGTTCGTCTTTCCCACCGTGGGCTAGGCCTGGAACTGACGGGCTGCTCCCAGGGCGGGAAGCTGACGGGACGAATGCGGTCATTGTTGTTGTCTGCTCAGCACTTTGTGCTGACGGTGTTCTTGTCGTGCCCTAGATTTTTATGACATCTGTGATGTGGTGGATTGCCAGGGCCCCTGCCTGGACACCAGTGACTGCACCTGTTCCCCAGGGACGACACTAGGACCTGATGGACAGACGTGCCTTGGTAAGGGTGGGAATAACCTGTGCCAGCTACTGATGCTTTCTTTCCTTTTGTTTCATCGCTCGCTTCTCGACTCATTGCCTTACAAAGCAGTGCAAAACGGGAAGCATTCTGAGAGGAGTTTTCTCCCTTGCTGCCTAGAATAGGTCTGTGATTCTGTCAATGGTTCCAAGAGACATCCCATGACTGAATCCATTCTGGTGGCCCTGGAGCTCTGTGTATACAGAGACTAGATTTGCTTTCTGAAGGCAGCAGCTGCACTGCCAGTCGCAGAGTCTCTTTGCAAGATCATGGTACAGTCTCCCTGTGGTATTGAGAAAATGCTGTGCAGCCTGTCATTAGATGCTCTGCTGAATGCCTCTTTCCTCCAAACAAAAAGTTTTGCTGAGCTCCACCATATTCCTGCCCTTTTGGGACATTGTGCATGGCCTAGGGCTTGAGGAGAGCCAAAGGACTGTAAGTCCCAGCACAGCTGCAGTAGGTTTAGGCAGCATGACAGGGGGGTGTTTGGGGGGTTGGCACTTGGTGACAGAGACTGGCATGACCAGAAGGGAGGTGGAGGGCTGTAAGTGAGAGCAGAGTGGGGAATGTGGGCTTTGGGGATTTGGGAGGGAATCCCCACGGACCTCTGAGGAGAGGACGGCTGTGGTCATGTGTGTGGTGCTGGGAGGAGAGCACTGGACTGGGAGGTCTGTGGGGGAAAGCAAGGGGCTGGGAAGGGGTGGCCGCTGGGGAGCTGCAGAACCACGCTGGTGGATAAGAAGAGGTAAGGAGGAGGGAGGAGGAAGGGGGTGCCAGTGTCGGGGGGGTGGGATCTCATCCTTGTCTTTGTGGCCTGATTTGGTGGTGAAGCCGAAAGCAGAGTTGGTCCAGGACGCTGTGTGTCAGATCAGTCTCTTCCATACCAACCACAGCTGACAAAGCAGGTGTGGGTGGTTTCCTCACACTCCTCATGTCTGTGAACATCAGGATAGGGGCCACAGTCATCCCAGTCTTTGGAGAGAGCAGCCTGGCCCTGCTGCAGAGTTACTCTTGCTCACACTGATTCTGTGGAAGAGTTTTTTGCTTAAGCAGCTCCACATCTCTGCAGCCAAGTGGCTGACTTAGCTCTCTCAGGTAATTAAAAGCATTTATTGGCTGCTTCTGTTCAAGACTTCCAGTCACAGAAGTGCCCTTGACAAGCACCAGCACTCAATAAACGTGTGGCAGGCTCAGAGGAAAGGATTTCCTGCAGCAGGGAGGCTCGCAGGAGCCTGAGCCTGTCTGTGTGTGCTGCAGCTGCCTTCACCCCCTCCGTGGCCAGGCTGGGCAGGATTTCTGCACTGCTGCTTTTCCCCATGATTCCCAGATGGTACAACACCTCAGCTGGAATGATCACACTGGTTCACCAGCCTGCAGCCTCTCTTGTGTGGCTCACTCATCTCTCTAATGACTTTCTGTTGCGCTGAGTAATTGTGCAATCACATCTCTCAGAGCAGCTGTGCCAGCCTTCCAGAGAAACTAAATAAATCCCTATTAGCCTTTCCTAAGTGGAGAACATGCTTCTTTTCCCAGCTCCCCCTTAAAAGGGGGGGGTTAAGATGCTGCAGTAATGCAGCAGAGAGGCTGCCCATCGAGGGGCAGGTTGGATGGGACTCGGAGCAGCCTGGGATAGTGGAAGGTGTCCATGCCCATGGCAGGGGGTGGGTGGAATGAGATGAGCTTTAAGGACCCTTCCAACCCAAACCATTCCATGAGTGTTAAAGAGCTCTGTGAACCTACCTGTGTTCCTCAGTACATTACATGCTTTGAATCCCAGAGTAGAACTGCTGATCCTCAGTTACATTTTCATTTGCAAGCTTAGCACTAGGTAAGGTCTTGGACTTCCTGTCACACATCCACCAACTCGGTGCATTGCCTTTGACCTCATGAATACTTGGATCCATGTTCTACTAAGCCGTGGATAAAATCAGCTCAGTGCTCTCCCAGTCCAGTCTCGAGACAACCAGAAGTGTCCCAGAAGTGCTGGTTGTCACTGGTGTGGAAGAGCAGGGACAGATCCTGTGTGTTGTAGAACTTGAGGGACCGGCAAGGGGGATTGCTGGGTACAGCTCTTGACCAAGACAAGCTCTAGGCCCTTCTAACAGCACCTCTGTGCCTTTGCCAGTAGCCCTTTCCCTCTTCACCTTCTGTTTTTAAGCAGCTTTAGTTTTATTTTTAGAAGGGAAAGTGTGGAGCCTGTCACATGTGTGAAAAGCAGAGTGTCTGTGTGTGTCTCCTGGACATGCTTCCTGCCTCCCAAAGCAGGGTAGCAGCCAATTCTTTGGCTAAAAATATTCAATTCACGTTGTTTGTGGAAGGAGAGACCACCACCAGCTGCAAGCTGTGAGCACTGTGAATGTGTGGGACCAGTGATACCTAAGAAAGCTCCTCTCTGACCTGTCTCTTAAAATGGTATATTGCTTTTTTTCTTAATTTAAGCTTCTGACATCTCGTAAATGCCAGCTTCTAAGCTGTTTTGATAAAACCCATGTGAACCTTGGTTAATAACCTCAGCATCCTCGCCTGCCTAAGAGAAATTGTTAGTTTTGTGGCTCAGCAATAGCAATGTCTGTCCCTTCCTCTGATTCGCTTTTTGCACACAGAGATGAAATCGGATTGAAGAATGAGAATCTCAGAGAAAAAGTACCTTTCAAAAAAAAAAGGCAGACAGACACAGAGAAACTTTAGCCTTTAAAACAGGATTAGCAGGAGTTTTCAGAGCTCTACGAAGAGATTCAGAAGCTTCTGTCAGTGGGATTACTGAGTACATTCCAGAGTTCAAGAAGTATTTGGACAATGCTCTCAGGGCAAATGGTGGGATTGTTGGGGTTGTCCTGTGCAGGGCCTGGAGTTGGACTCGATGATCCTTGTGGGTCCCTTCCAATTCAAGGTGTCCTGTGATATGATCTCTGCTGCCGTGATCCAGTTCAGGAGGCCGGGAAAGCCAGGCTGAGCAGTGCTCCCACGTGGCAGCTGTGTGTTTACTGAGGGGGCACGTTCTGACAGTGGTTTGGGGGGTTTTTTTCAGATGAAAACGAGTGTGAGCAGAACAATGGAGGCTGCAGTGAGTTCTGTGTGAACCTGAAGAACTCCTACCGCTGCGAGTGCGGGGTTGGGCGCACGCTGGGGAGCGATGGCAAAACCTGTGAAGGTGAGGCTTCAGCTACTGCAGGGACAATCTAAATCATTCCCCCTCCCTTGCAGCACTCCTTCTCTCCTGGCTCCTTGCAGCTGGGATTAAATGTCACTCATACCATCTCTGTGCTTGCCAGTGGGGTTGTTCCTAAAATGTCCTTCCAAGCAAGCAGAGAGAAGTCTCCTTGTTGTTCTCCCTGCCTCTTTCACTTCTGTGAGGGTTTGCTTGTATTTATCTCCATGGGGGAAAGGCAGCAGTGGATCTGAGAGACTGGTTGTTCACACAGAACTAGTTATTGCTGGAGTTGCTGGGATTTGGCTCTGGAGATTTGTGGGGGCAGATTTGGCATTGCTGGGTTTTGGCAGCTGACATTAGGTATGGGGTAATGTCATGGCATTAGACCAGAGCACGAGGATCACTTTAGCCTCCCGGGGCAGATTGAGGAGAGGGGGTGCCAGTGTGTGAACAGAAGCTAGATTTGAGATTTGGGCTGCATTTTGGCTGTTTGCTGTCTGCGAGTGGTTAGCTGTGGGCTCAGCTGCTACAGCTCCTTCCCAGGGGTGGCACAGCCAGGCTGAAAACTCTTGATGAGTTTAGACCTGTGGCTTAAAGACCAAATGGTTTGATCTGTTGCCATTAACAAACAGTGTACAACCATCTTTGGGGCAGAAATAGGCAAACCCAGTAAAAACAGACTTGTGCCTTATGTTTTCTGTGGTGAGCTGTGAAGAGCTCTGTGCCTCCTCAAAAGCAAAGCTGCTGTGTGACGTGTTCACAGAAACTGTGGGGCCTCAGACAAGAAAAAGCTACAGATGTGCCTCACTTTTCAGCTGCCCAAAAGAGCTCAATCTGCTCCCTGGGCTGTGTTAGTAAAACAGCACTCATCCAGGCAGTGACACTTCCCTGGGGAATGCCGTGCAGAGGGCTCCTTAAGTACTTGTAACATCATGTGGGGCCAAAAATGGTCTGTGGCCTTTGTCCCTTCCACATCCAGCTCTGAGCTGGTGGGGGTCATGTAAACCAGCTGTGCAGTTTTTATTCCTGAGCATTGCACTCTTCTGACAGGGCTGGAATAGTCTATCTGGAAACTTGTTTGTTTGTGCTATTCCCAATGTTGGCTTTTAGGGCCTTTGATATATCATTGAATTTCCCCTTCTGTAAGAAGGATGGTGCTTTTCATGAGTTTAACACTGCTGCTGGGGATTTTTACAGTCTTGTTAGTGAGTTTTATTTCTAAAGATGTGCCCTCAGCTTTGTGAGCCCTTAGAGGATGTGATTTACTTGTGAGCCACCTCACGGTTGTTGCTAAAAAGAACAAATGCAAGAGATTTAGTTTTATTGCTCGAGCTGGTGAGGCTGAGTAGGGTTAAAAGTGTCTCAGAATTTCCGTTATGATGCTTTACCCATTACTTTGACTCGTATGGAGTGTTCAAGCTCTTGTTTTCTATGCATTGTATCGGATTCAGTATGGGATTTCCATTCTTTTCTTTACATTTCAGTGAAAACCACACAGTCATTTCTGATGGCGGTCTTGGAGAGAAATATTTTATGATTTGTTTATCTCATATGTACTATTGTTTCACTGAGAACAGTAGCAGACATCCAGCATATTCATCCCAAAGGGTTAAAAAAAAAATCAAGCAGTGAAGATTATTTCCAAAAAAAATCATGACCCTGTTATTTTCTTTATAATAGGAAGCCAACAAGAGCTGGAAATGGCCTTACTTTCGTTAGGTTTTCGAATCTTCAGAATGTATCTGGATGACCTTTCAGGCTCTTTCTGTAGCTGCAGTAGCCAGGAATGTGTTTTACACAAAAACTCAGGTCTTCAGAGTTGTCTCACCTGAATAGATAAGATGTTAAGACATGACAAATCCTCCAATTAGCCCTCTCTCCTCTGCTCTTCAAAATGGGGAAAAATTAGGAAGGAAATCAACTCTACACCATGAACTCATGCCATTCTGTCCCTGAGCCAACCTCAAAGCCTTAGAACTCACAAACCAGCAAAATTGCTGTTAAAGAAACTCTTACGAGCAGAGTTTCATCCTCACCCTACAGAGAAGTTGAAGGAATGTGGTACACCCACCTTCCTCACAGCTGGGAAACCCACAGGGAATGAGCACATCACCTTTTCTCTGCTGGAAATAAGAGCTGCTCCCTGCAAGGCTGTCCTCCCCAGGGCAGCTCCTCTGCAAAGCTCAGGGCTTTAGTTCTGGTGGTGATGAAGGGAGGGAGTGTGGTGAAAGTTTTAAGAGGATTTTCCTCCCACCTTTTTGAAGTAAGAAACAACATAAAAATGTAGTTTAAGAGGATGTCTCTGGAGAGACAAACAACAAGGGCATGTAGTGACAGGACAAGGGGGAATGGTTTTAAACCTGCCAGAGGGCATGTTTAGATGGGATACTGGGAAAAAATCCTTTCCTGTGAGGGTGGGGAGGCCCTGGCACAGGTTGCCCAGAGAAGCTGTGGCTGCCCCTGGATCCCTGGAAGTGTCCAAGGCCAGGCTGGATGGGGCTTGGAGCAACCTGGGATAGTGGAAGGTGTGGAAAAAAATGATCTTTAAAGTCCTTTCCTACCCAAGCTATTCTATGATCCTTGAAGGGCCAAGCTGCAGATTGCCTGCTCAGTGGGATTTAATGTGGTAAACTTTTTCACAGAATTCCTTGTTAACCTCATGGTGAAATGACAAACAAAGGAAATTGTACAGTTAAAAAGAGGGTTTCCACTGCATTTTCTTGGAAGCAAGCTCTCCCCATGCTGCTGCCTTCGAGCTGTGTTGGCCAATACTGTCTGTTGGTCGGGGGTACGTTGGGGCCCTCAGGGTGTGCTGATTTTCCTTTCTCTCCCAGAAATCGAAGGCTGTCACAACAACAACGGAGGCTGCAGCCACACCTGTATTGAAGTGGAAGACACCTACCAGTGTGAATGCCCAAGGGGGCTTGTTCTGTCAGAAGACAACCACACTTGCCAAGGTAGGTCAGCAAAGTCTCCCCACTGATAAATTGGTAGCCTCTGTCCCCCGAAAGTATGTCTGACGGAACTTTTCTTCTTGGTTTTGTTGTCTTCTCTTAGTCTGTCTGTCCCAGTTTGGTTAGTGGAGCTTTGTCATTAACGATAGATCATCCAAAACTGAGAGCCTGAAGGCATCGCTCTTTTAACCAGGCCTGCGAACAGCCACAGGGCCCTCCTGGGTGCCTCTTGCATCACAGGTGGTTTTGGCAGAGTTCACTTACAATTAAGATTGCTTAATATCTCCCACTGTACTGCTGTGCTTCAGCTGGGTGTGCCTCTGGCAAGCCGATGCTGTTAGAAGTGGCATTTTCCATGCTTCAAACTTGAAAATTTCAGCTCAACTGGTTCAGTCCCTTCCAACAATGGGGTTAAAGAGAGAGGCATGTTTTTTCTCAAGTGTCTCAGTAGCCATTCTGGTAAGCATTCCTATGTCTTGAAGCAGGGCACTAGCTTTGATACTGGGTGTTCCTGCTGTCCTTTGGAGAAGTGCCCAGGATACATCCTTGCATAGAGACAAGGACAGCATTGTCCTTGGAAAGCCTTCCCTGTGAACTTTACACAGGGAGCCTTCCTGCTGACTCACTTGCACCTGTGGCATGCAGAGGTTCCGTGTTTTGGGATGGGATTTCCTTTACAAATACATCCCAGGCTACCAGGAGTCTGGTGTTACCTGGTCTGCTCAGAGAACCTCTTGCAGTCTGATGTGTCACAGAGTCCCCAGGCATCAGCTGAAGGGACAGATCCAGACTTGATGGGGGCCAACATGGCAGGTATGCCTCAGAGAGGAAGTTAGAAGGTCCTACTTGATGGAATTTCTGCTTTGTTTGAAGTCTTTTAGAAATGCAGGGCTCCCAAGGGTGAGCATTGCACACTTGGGATCCAGCAGTGCTGCTGGGGGAGGTGGAGGTGGGGATTTCCAAGAGCTGTGACTACATTCAGTGATTGAAGGTCAGATGGATGGATACAGAGCAATATTTTTCAGTCCTGGCTCCCTGAGGCAACCCCAGCAAGGTTGGGGGCCCTGGATTTCCCAGCCAGTGTTTCTCCTGCTTAATGAGAGCAGCAGCACTGCTGGGGGCCGGCCAGGGCTTGGGATGCAGCAGCTCATGAAGTGGAATTGCTTGTTCCTCTGCACATCATGGATTTATGTCCCTATGCAGTGGTCTGCAGTTCTGAGCAGATATGGAACTGTACCACACAAATTTTTATGACATGTAATCAGGTTTATATTGGTTCAATTAGCAGTGCAGGGCAGGTCCAGTTGCCTGAAGCAAATGGCTCTGCAGCCCCTCCACCCTCTTCTGCAGTCTCTATGTTCAGAACAAACAGTATTAATCTGCCACAGAAACCACAGTCTTGGCTACAATTTTTCCACAAAGATACCAGCCAGCAAAACACTTGGGATATTGCAGACCGTCTTGGTACCCCACATCTTTTTGAAGTGCAGGGGTGAAATGCTTTTCCTCCCCTCCCCCCTGCCCAGGCTTTTTGTGTGGGTAAGCAGGGTACACCACTGTAGTTGGTTTATAGCAGTGGGTCGGGGAACCTGTTCTGCTGGGCAGTCTGTGCAGAGGGACAGCCTCTGCTCCAAGCAGCTGCACTTTGGAAGGCCAAGGAAGGAGCCAGAGGCTGGAACACGGTGCCAACAACAACAGCAGACAGCAAGATGAGCGTTGGACTCGCCACAGAAGCTTCTAACCAGGGTCAAGTGTTGGTGCAAAGCAGAGTTTAAAGTGGAAGTGAGGCTTTCCCAGTACTCACAGATGCTCTGTGGTGTATGGGGGTGAAGAACTGAAATGTTTGATTGGCACAGCCTGGATGAGTCTCTCAGGAGCAGGACATGGATGCTGGCAGCAGGTTGGGAGGGTGCAGCTCTCTGAACGGATGCCAAGGGTTGGAAATAAAAGTGGGTTCCTTGGCTTCAAGATAACTCATTTCTGCTGGGCTTCTCAGTCCTGGCGGTTGGGACCTCACTGCTTGCCCTGGAATAACATGTCTGCACACCTTGCCATCTCCTTTTCAGCTCCCCCTGTGCTGGGGGAACGAGGCCTGCTCAGAGCCAAGTCCCACTGAGGCACCAACTCTCTGCTCGCAGCACCACTGATGAATTGGTAGAACAGAAACACTGCTCTCAGTACTGGTTACTCTTCCTTGTACAAATGTCTGGGGTGGTTTGAATTGCATTACCAGCTCCTCTGACATGGTCACTATGAGGAGTTTCCCAGAGTGTTTTCCCGAATAGCCAGGATTTGTCTTGCATCACCAGTGGATCCACCCACAGGTTTCCTTCACTTGTGTCTGTGTGTGCACACCGGTCCTGCAGTGCCAGAGCATAGGGTCAAGGGGGTCTTCTTTCTTCTCCTTTGTGCCAATCAAAGACATGCAGAAACAGAGAGATCCTTGACCAAATTGGTCTTGACCTTAGGAAAATTGCAGCTGGGGTACAAACTGTCTTGCCCTGAACTTCACCTTTATAAAATAAAAGCATGACACTTTTTTATTTATCAAGGAGTCACTAGGACAGTGAGGCTTTAAATACAGATTGAGCCCATCAGTTCTCCTAAGGATGTTCCTCTGTGTGCATTGTGCTGTGTTCCAAAGTCTCTTCGTCTCCTCCTGAGCTTTGCCGTCTGACGTGCTCCATTATTCCCACCTGCCGATGGAGGGGAAGTTAAGGTAGTTCTTAGTTCTTTAAGCTTCTGTTCTAACCCAGCAATGTCATTATGGGAGCTTTTTGCTGTGGGCACTCTGCGTACATTTTTACATATCACCTTGAAAAGATCGAGTTCTTATTAGAAGTCCTCCCTGCAGGTATAGAGGCTGTTACAAATACCTTAGCTGGGACAGGAGAATTTTTTTAAGGGGAGTAAAAGGCATGTCTTAGCAGCGTGCCTTGTATCCAAGATCCAGAATCCTAAATTACATAATTAATGATCAAAGTTAAGGGAAAGCAGGTCATATGGATGCCAAGGACTGGGTACTGTAATTAATTTTGGCAAAAAGCTTGGGCAGCTAGTAGATTTGCAAAAAGTTTTGTCATGGGATTCTAGAGTATAATAAAGGGAAATTCTGCAAGGGGATTGTTTTTCTGGCACAAGTACACTTGTCCTGTCTCTAGCTGAATAGATATGTATCTCCCAAGGAATATATATATATATAGCGCAATTACTTTTTTATTGAAGATTATTCTCTCTTCTTTCCTTTTTCCTTTTGCCCGAGCACTATGTTTTCTCCCGCTTCTTATGTAATGGAATTTTAATTTAAAAAAGTTCACATGGAGATCTATATTAAAAATTCAGAGGTTGGAAGGAGGTGGGAATGAGCGAGATAATTGGGTTTGTTTGTCAGAGCTGGGTTTATTGCTTATAAAAATATTATTATGGCATTTTGAGGTGCTTCCATTTTAGCTCGGTATCTATATGGAATTACTCTGCCTTGTTTTGATGTGTTCTGGGTTTGATGTAAAATCTGATTAAGGGTCTTAAAAAATGGCTTTGCCTGGGGTGTTGTGAGTTTGATATCCATATCTGACAAAGGCTCTTCCCAGGACATAGATAGCAGTGCAAGAGATATCAATCAAACCTGTGCTGAGTATTAAGTAAAGCTGGAAATGCTGCACCGCCAAGTTTCTGCTGCAAGTGGAGTGATTGTCTTCATTGTCTTCTGAGGCATCGCTGTGGCTGGAGAATCTGGGGCCATGGTAGTTCAGGTTTGTGTTGTGTAGGTAGGAATGCAAGATAGGCAGTTACTGTGGGGAGATAATAACAATAAATGCTGCACAGGATTCCCCTTTTTCCCAATAATAGCTGGTACGGCCCTTCCCCGGCTCTCTGGTAGCTTTGTAGTGCAGACTGTTATTCTGGGGACTTCTCTTGCAGTTCCAGTGCTGTGCAAGTCGAGCTCTATCGAAGTGAACATCCCAAAGGACCTGGTTGGAGGCCTGGACCTTTCCCTCATCAACACTTCATGCAAAGGCGTCTCCAACGGCACTCACGTCAACATCCATTTCTCCCTGAAGTCCTGTGGTACTGTTGTAGATGTATGTGTTGTACCTATTGCCCTGTCTCTTGGGGTCTCTGCATTTGGGGACTTGGCAGTGGCTTCCTTGGGGAATAGAGTTGGTTTAGCTGTCCTGTCAGGGCAGTTTCCTGTGTTGCCATGCAGCTGGTCTCTGAGTAGATCTGGGCTGACATCCCAAAGTAGGAGAGCTTGCTCCATCTCCCCTCCAGTGGTGTGTCTGTCTGCGTGGGTGCTGCTTTCTGCTCACCTGGTGCTTCACAGAGGGAGCTTCACCGTCGTGCCGGTTCAGAAGGCACAAGTGCTGTCACTCCTCACCCTCCTGTTGAGACAGATTCGGGTCTCCTCTTCCAAAGATTAAACTGGCAGCTGGTCCGGAACCAGAGAGCCCATCTTAGCAGATGGGTGGCAGCTGGAAGCCAATTCCTCAGTTTGCTGCAGGAGTGCAGTGCATCACATCCAACAGCAAACTGAGGCCCTTGGTTGGTAAGTGAGGGTGAACATCCTGCTGGTTGCAGCGTATAAAGTCACAAAGCTGTACCTTCAGTGGCCACTTTGGGTGTCCTGAACAAAGTCAACCCAGAGAGGTCTTTCTCAATGATCCCCTTTCCCTTTAACACCTTTCTTTGCTGCAGGTGATAGAGGACAAGATCATTGCCACCAACCTGGTGACTGGCTTGCCAAAGCAGACTCCAGGCAGCAATGGGGACATCATTGTGCGCACCAGCAAGCTGCTGATCCCGGTGACCTGCGAGTTCCCGCGCCGCTACACCATCTCCGAGGGGTACGTGCCCAACCTCAAGAACTCGCCCCTGGAGATCGTGAGCCGCAACCAGGGCATCTTCCCCTTCGCCCTGGAGATCTTCAAAGACAAAGACTTCGATGAACCCTACAGGGGGGCTCTTCCCACCCTCAAGCTTCGGGACTCGCTGTACTTTGGGATTGAGCCCTTGGTGCACGTCAGTGGACTAGAGACACTTGTAGAGAGCTGCTTTGCCACTCCCACCTCCAAAATCGATGAGATCCTCAAGTACTACCTGATTCAAGACGGGTGAGTTCACTGTTCACTCTCTTGCTGGCTGTTGGGTGGGAATTGGCAGTGGGGCTGAGTTGTTTCATCTGTGTGAGGCAGGAAACGCTATCCCTTCTCCACAGCAGTTTATCTGCCATGCTCCCAGCAATCACCAGCAGCCAGCAAGCTGAAACCACCTGTCCCATCAAAAGTAATTGGGAGAAGCTGTGGGAGACAGTGAAAGAGGTTACTCCGAGTGCAGCCTTTACAGGACATATTTCCCTGTAACTAGCCTTGGGGATAATTGAGTTGGCTCCTGTGGAAAAGATTCTCTTTCCTGATATCCGCTCTCTGCCAGCCACAGACTGCCAAACCAATGGGCAGAACCCCCTGATGGCCGTGTGCTGCTGCTAGGCAGCTGCTGCAGCAACTGGAGCAAGTTTTTTTAATTTTCTCATAATGGCCTTCTTACAGCATGAGCCAGAAGACTCCATGGCCGATCCTAGCTGGAACTCCAGGAGCATCCCTCTCTCGGATGCCAGTGCAGCAAAGTTAGGGTCCCTCAGTTTGACTGTAATGTTCTGAGGTGTTTGGGGTTAGTGATCTTTCCAGGATATGCTAAAAATAATTCTGTTTGGATCTGTGGGTTTACTGTAGTGGGTTTTGCATCAGAGGTTTGGGAAGCACTGCTGGGGTCTCAGCTGTGGCTCCTAACATGATCCCTGTTTTCAGACACTTCTCTGGGTGCTAAAATGACCGTGCCATGCTACAGCATTGCTGTGGAGTGTTTGCATGCAGGAGCTTAACCAGACAATGCTGTGGAAATGTCACAGTCTGCTGTTCCTCTAGGGAGGAAAGTCCAGCCAAGGGAATATCTAAGACATACCCAAAGGGTTGTCGCCTGGCAGTCAAGACAACTGTGCTTGTGTAAGCCCTGTATGTTGTCTGCCAGACTGTCTGATGAGGACAACAATTATTTCCTCAGCTGCCCATGCTAAATCACCCACCCTTACAGCTGGTGATGACAAGTCCTGTGTGGTTGTCTCATAGCAAAGGGGTCCTGCTGTGTAAAGTACCCAGAAATTCTGTTTTCATCTCCTGATGAAGGATTCAGCTCTCCCTCCATCCTACCTGCAGTCCTTCTGTGCCTGACATTTCTGGGCTTTATGAGCAGATTTGTAATGGGAGAATTGATTTTATTGACTCCCTGCCTTGGCTCTTCCTATGGACCCTTTGCAGAGTCAAGGCTCCAAACATTCATTAATTTCTCCTCATGAGTGAAAATGATGGGATTCAAACAGCAAACAAAACCTGAACCAGATGGAGAAGGGAGAAGGCAGAAAATGTCATCCCTTAAATTCACCCCAGCACTAGTTGGAGGATTTACAGCACCAGCAGCCCCGTGGTACCTGCAGAGGGCATTAAAACTTCACTGAAGGGAGAAGTGAGCTGGAGCCTCATCCAGCCTGCTCCTCTCTCCAGCCTCACTGCAGGCCCCAGTGTCCCCAGACTCACCACCCCCGTGGGCTGTGCTGTAGTTAAACTGCTCACTAATGATGTGCTGTCGAGCTAACTGAGGTTCTTTGTCTCTCCCTGTGCTTGCAGTGATTCAAAAGTAAAATTATCTGAATAAATACACTACTGAGTTGTCCCTGCTCCAGACAGTTCTGCAATAACCCAGTTTTCTTCCACCAATCCAGCCCGAAAAGCCCAGGGATATAAAGATGGGATTTTTAAATCAGTTTGATTATGTAGGATCAGACCTTCAGGAGTTAACTGCAGCTTCCAGAGGGGAACACTGTTCAAATTTGAGGGGATATACCTTGGACTTAGGGATGGGGAAATTCCCTCTACTGCTTTCTTCCCTTCCTTCTCCAGTCAGCAAGAGGTGGGAGCTGCCTTCTGTGGGACTCCAGCCTTCTCCCTGTGCTGATGTGACCACGCTGGAAACCAGGATTTTTCCAGAGCCCTCCCCTGTAGTACCCTGCACTGCTGCTAGCCCAGCCAACCCCAGAGCAAGGTCACGTCAGCCAGGGCAGTCTGGTGTGGTCAGGAGCTGTGATTTGTCTGAGCACCACGTAGTTAAGGTAGTTCTGTTGCAAGCCTCACCTCATTACACCTCAGGCTGCCCCTCATTTGTATGCCCAGGTGGTTATTTTATTCTCCAGGCCTTCCTTTCCACCTTAGAACTCCTCAGTAAGAGGGTCAGAGCACAGCTCCCGTGGCACTGCCCCTCTGCTTCCTGAACTTAAAGCACAATATGCACAGAGAAGGGTTGTTTTCTCTGTATCCTCACCAGGCTCACCCATTTTCCTCTCTTACCTGTCCTACCTGTCCTTTCCTACCCCTCCAAGGTGTGAGACAGGGTCTGGGGGTTTCCTAGGAGAGTGGATTAGGGTATGGCCCCACACAAAGTTCAAAAGGGCTCGTCCCCATGACTCAGGAGGTTTCTGAGCTGGTTTTGTCTGTATATCCCGGACTCTTCCTTGCTGTTCTCCCATCTCCCCTCTCCCTAACACCAAACCAGTATGTTTCCTGCCACCAGTATGGCAAACCTTTGGAGAACCTGAGATTTAGGGGTCAGTTTGAGCCGGTGTCCGGGAATCATCACAGCTGATATGCTCACAAATGAGGACAGCCCTACCAGTTGACTTCATGGCCCCAAAGCTCGGCCACTCACCTATGAACAGTCTTTAACTGTCATTCCTTACAATCAGATGCCTTCAGGAATGCTGCTTTTACCAGCAGTTTTATCCTAAACAACTGAGTGTGTTTGGCCCTGGGGGAAGGAATCTGTCCTTTTTTGTAGGTGCACAGTGGTGATTTATTTATCAGCTCTTTGGGGATGGGTTTTGTGTTTGCCTCCAGGGAAGTGCTGCAGACAGGGCCTCCATCCCTTCAGGCCATGGAGAAATGGAGAATCGAATGGTGGTGAAAATAATGCTGGGATCAGAGCAGTGCTCAGTGCTCCCAGGAGCATGTGCTGCTCTCCTGTATGGAGAGCATGATCATATATTGCTAGTGGTGGAAAAATTGAAATTATTAATTTTAGTGCAGTGAATTTGAGCTATTTGACCAAGTCCAGCAGGAAGAAATATAAATGTAAATGATACATTTTTAAATGATACAAAGCAAAGCAAATCTGGATTTTTGTTGCTTTCATCATCTGTGATATATGAGTAATGTGTGTACAGGCTTCATTTTAAGCATAATTTATGTGCATATATGTACACAGAAAGTACATAACACATTCAACAGTGTATAACACTGCAGACTGTTGCACAGGAAGGTGAAACGAGGACAAACTTGCCTGCAGCTCTCTGGCATTCCCTCTCTGAGGGGACTGGGCCACGTCCTGCCAGCTCTCTGCCGCTGAGCTGTCCTTTGTCTGGAGATGCTATTAGCATTGCTGTTGTTTTCCCCCATCCTTCCCGAATTTTCTCCCGTGGCCAAAGAGGAAGTAGCAGGGATGGTAGCTTAGCTTGAGAGAGCCAAGCCCTCCTTTCCTTTCTCTGGTTAAGTAGGCTGGAATGTCTTTTCTCTTTCTTTTTCCACTTCTGGGAAAGCCATTAAAAGCCTGTCTCTCTGCTTCCCTCAGCTGCGTGTCCGATGACTCCGTGAAGCAGTACACGTCAAAGGACCATCTTGCCAAGCACTTCCAGGTTCCTGTGTTCAAGTTTGTGGGCAAAGACAACAGGGTAAGCTCAAAACTCAGCTCTCAGGTGATTGCATCAGTCCTGATCTGACCAAGGAACCTCAGCACCAAGGTGGCTGTGTGAGACTGCAAAGGGGAGGAGTGGCTGGCCCAAGGCAGGTGCTGCTGTGCCTGTTCCAGCAGTTATGTCTTTCAGGAGCCTGACACAGGTGCTCTAGGACAGACTGATAAAAACAACTAAAATTAAGTTGTGGAACGTCAATGCCATAGCAGACTAAAGTCATCGTTGTGTGCAGGGTGGTCTTAGTGGACCCCTCTATGCCAGGTGAGAGAGGTTTTCCCAGTCACCAGACACGTTTTGCAGTGTCCTGTCTTTGAAAGAGGACAGTCTGTAATTTGGAATCTCTTCAACCTAGCACTTGGGAGTGCAGATGCGAGGATTCCAGATGCAAGGTCACCATACTGTTTAGTTCAGTGTGAAACCTGCCTGTCCAGGCTGGTGGCACTCTGGGGCAGAAGCTCAGTAGTGGGAGGGCAGTTGAAGGATAATCCCATATCCCTAATGCAAATAGCTTTCCTTTTCTGTGCTGGAATAAACTGGGTCTTCCAGTCATCGTTATGCTCAGCCAACACTGCCTACTCCACAGGGTATAAACCTGCTGCTCCAGCTACCAGAGAGCCCCAGCAGGGTTAAAACAAAGGAGATCTTCCAAAATTCAGACATTTTTCTTAGCTGTCTGATCGCCACTGCTGTCTCCACCCTGCATCCTCCCAGCCTGAGCCATGGACTCTGTTTCAAAACTCACCATTGATCATGTATTTGTGACTGCTGCTTGCAGGGATCTTGTTTCTTCTCCTTGTCATTTATGGGGCAGGGAGCATCAATCCTGTCACTGCCTTTGCTGTGCAGGATAACAAGGCATCTGTGTCCCTGTTCTGTGCATTCTCCTTCCCTCAGCCCCTCATCACCCTGCCTTTTCCTCCTTTTCCCCTCAGATTCGTAGCTTTGTGTTTTCTCAGCCCACTCCAAATTCTCTTGCACGTTTCCCTCAGCCCATCTCCTTGTGAGACCTCACGCGTTCTTGACCTGCTTCCTGCCGTGCAGCTCCCGCCGGTCCATGCAAGCTCTTCCAAGCTTATTCCTGGCATTTTCATCCCTTCCTCTGGAGGATCATTTCACGCCTTCACGTTCCCTGTGTGTCCACCCTTGGCTGACAGACAGATGCCGTGCTCTGAGATCTCAGCCGGGCGCGTAAGAGAACAGACGGAGCGGCTGGTTTGGCTGTGGGTGGCGATGGTGGCTGCAGACCCTGTCGATGCAGGGACAGAAGTGGCTGTGCCGTGGCAATGGTGTGACTCGTGCTGTGGCAGCAGTGCCAGTGATTCCCAGAGCACTGACCCCGTCCTGCTGTCTCCCCACCCCAGGAGGTGTTCCTGCACTGCCGCATCCTGGTGTGCGGGGCCCTGGACGAGACGTCCCGCTGCGCCCAGGGCTGCCGGAGACGCGCGCGCAGGGCGGCCGGGGACGAGGAAGAGGAGGAGAAGGGATCTGTTCCTGTGGCAAACCAGGTCCTGACAGGTGGCCCCATCAGAATCGACTTTGACGACTGACACCCACCCTCTGGAACAGCATCTCCACCTGAGACCGGCCTTCCTTATCAGTGCTTTCCTAATCAATGCCTTCCTTATCAGGACCTTCCTTATCAATGCCTTTGAGAAACAAGAGGTATTTGGCAAAGCCCCACTTGCACCTCAGGACTCGTTTCCCTAACCCAGTGATGATGATTTGTGAGTGTTTTGGATACCTGGACTTCTAGATGGTTTGGTTTTACCTGCATTTCTTCCCAGCAACCCTTTGGCTGGAGGGGCCCTGTTGCTTTGCGGGCCTGAAGTGTTTCCCAACTTTGTCTTTCCCTGCATCCACCTACAGGCTCCAGGACTGTTTGTCCTTGACTAAACAAATGTTATCCGAGGCCTTCTTGCATCAGACAGTACAAATAGTATCGTAGCTGAACGTGTTTGCTGTGCAGTTCTGTGAGCGATGCTGAAGCTTCAGGGTGATTGTTAATAAAAACAAGTCTAAAATATTCTATCTCATCATGTGTAAATTCCCTGGAGCTGTACAACTGTCATTACAGGCAGCTAAAGCTCAGCTCTATCACAGGCACATTTAAATGTTATTTTAAAGAGTGAAAGATACTTGATTTTTTAGTGTCTTTTGATAATTGCATGCAGTTTAATAGTGTTTCCACCTGTATTTAGTGTATCGTTACTTTTCTCTCTCTTCTCCTACTACCAAAAATGCATTTCCTAAGTGCTCTGGCACCTTGATTGTAAGAGAAGCACCATTAAACATCTATAAACACCCCCTTCCCAGGCGTGCTGTTACCAAGTGTTTGTTTGGAACTTGTGAGGCTTTGCCCTGGTTAGTGAGACCGTGGCTCCAAGGAAGGGATTAGAGGAATGCACAGTAATTATTTGCAGCAATCACTTGTAATGTGGGCAGTTCTCAGGACAGAGCTGTCCCCTGGTGACAGGAGACACCAGGCAGCCTTGTTCAAGTGACTGTGGCTGGGGCACAATGACTGGTGGCATCGTGGTTGTCAGGAATCTCTTGGGGCTGTCAAGCTCCTTCCAAAGGAAACAAAATGGATGATCAGCTCGGGCTCCTCTGGGCTTTGTTCAGGAGCGGGAGCGCTCTGAGGTGAAGGATTAGGGATGTGGGGTGAAAGGAAGGAGGCCCAGTGAGCAGTGAAAGACAAAGGAGAGGCAGGAATGAGGATGAGAGAGGAAGGATCCGTCTCCACCGCCGGCTGTGGCACTGCAGTGTGTTTCTGAGGTTCTCTGCAAGAGGCTTCTCTGTGTGCAGCTCCATCCCACATGTTTGGAGGTCTGCTGGAAGCCCCCCATCCTTCATTAGCTGTGTTCTGCTTTGGTTGAAGGCAGCCAAATTACTGCAAAAAAGATTTGTTGCTGCTTTCAAATGGATGGGGAGCCTGTTTGAAGGGATCATTTAGAAGGAAGTCACAAATCACCTCAGCAATATTCCATTTCACAGATTTATTTGTTCTGGCAGGTGAGATTCCAGTGAGGGATGGGCATTTAATGGGCTGAGAGTTTCATGACTTTTCTAAATGGCTTCATGGCTGCTTTTCCAATCTGGGAATATGTGTGTATGTTAGAGTAAATCATCGTTTCTATGACGATAAGTAGGTATAAGTGGAAAGACACTGTTCATGTGTTATCTAGTCATATGTGAAAGAAAAGGAGAGGAAAATCCCCCTAGGATTGCTGTTCTGCTGATTCACATCTGCATTAGGACCACACGGGCAGTTTCCTGCGGTCACTCCTTTGTTCAGGCAGCCCTTGCTAAATATACTTGTTTCGATAAAACAAGTGCTGGGAAATTAAATTAATGATCTGGGGCCTTCTGAAGAGGCAACTGGTGGTGTTTGTTCATGTGAAAGGAATGTGGGGAAGTGATGGAGGGAGAGGTTCCTTTCCTGGCTTATTTCAGTTATTGTGCACATTATTTAGCTCTCCCTGGCAAACTCATATGTAGCAGCTTTTGCACTCTGCAGCTCTTTAGCTAAGTAATCTGGATTGGAACATCCAAGATATCTGTGGCTTGGAATATCCAGGTATAAAAACCTATTTACCTGCTGGCCTAGTCCCTGCTTTTATGCCCCCAGTGGAAACAGAGATTGCTGTCTGTGGAGGGCCCATTGGCTGAATGGGTTGAAGTCAGCAGAAGGTGGAAAAAAATCCTGCCAAGACACGAAGTCCACGAGAAGCTACGGGGTGAGCTCAGTGTCATCTTCCTGTCTGGAGCAGGGTGGGAGTGAAGGTGACCCAAGGTTTGTGCATGGACCTGGAGAATCCTGTGATCAGCTGCTTCTGGGGCCATACACCACTGGATAGCAGCATGTAGGGGAAGCAATTTTTAGTTTTAATGCAGTTTTACTGAAGTTCATGCAGTGGTTTTCTCCTACGTAGGATTATCTATGGTTTTCTCAAGTCACTGTCTCCACTTGGAGGTTCAAAAGTTTCCTTGTAGAGCTGCTCATGGGGTTTTTCAGATTCCCAGAGGGGAAAAGGCACTTACTCAGTAGCTGGCCTGCATGCAGCAGGCTCTAGGGTTTGGGGATGAATGGTGGTCTGAAAACAGGAAGAAATTACAATTTATGTTAGCGGCATCTCCAAGGCATCAGTGTCTGCATAGAGAGCTTCTGTTCAGAACCCTTTTATTTCTCCAGGGCACGTCATCACCTGCCAGCAGTTGCTTGCCTTTAACCTGATATCATTTGAACTCTAAAATATTTGAAGACATTTGCCAGCCAGTTGGCTGTTGAGTGTGAGTGTTGAGTGTGACAATATAGACACTTTAATTTCTTTGTCATTTAATCGTAAGAGTATGTTCACATTTAAACAGGCAACAGGCACCATTTCACCAACAAAATGCAAAGTTTGGGAAGTGTCTGGAATGAGGGACGTTTCCTTCCCATCCCCAGGCAAAAGCATGTGTTTCTTACATGGATAATCAAGGCTGTCTGTCCAGACAGACAGACACACAGCAATGTTCCTCTCCAGTGGCATTAGCCCAGCTGGGAAAGGATGTCATTGCATCTGATGAGTGTAAATTAAGGTCCTCCATGATGGGAAACGCCCTGTGCAGTCACTTCCATTTTCCTGGTCTGGATACCAGTGGGCTCTCGTTGTCTCAGCCTGTTTGGGGCCAGTTGAACATCTCATTGCTGTTCTCTGGGAAGCAAAGACGGTTGGCGAGAAGAGAAATATGGGGCTTAATTAATTTATAGCTCTGTGCTATAATTTAACGTTTAAACCCAAACTGGAAGAAAAGTAACTGAGACAGACTCTTTTCACTCTGGCAAAATCACTCTTCTGCAGCCTAAACTTCTCTGTGGCAGATGGAAGAACATAACCATAAATATGTTTGCAGAAGCTGCTGAAATATTTACGTGGCACGGCACGAGCGCCTGGTAACAACTTCCTTTCAACAAGAAACCCAGCTGAAAGCTGTCTGCCAATGCTTTGTGGAGATGAGATGCCATATACCACTTTAAATTCTAATTTTGCATGCAGTAAAAGCTCCCCATAACAGATGGGAGCATTAACCACATTTTAGAAGGAGCAGTGTGTGAGGCTGCTGATAGCAGCCCCACGGAGGTAGCGCATAAGCCCTGTCATCTGACAGATAAGCCTCCAGAATTTGGAATATCTCATCCAAGGCCACTGTGAGCCTCCCGTTTCCCTTGTGCAAAAGATGGGAGTGGATACCCAGCCGTTTTGTGTCAAAAGGGATCCGAAGGGAAAAGCTTTGTTAAATGGTATAGGAGGAAAATAATTAAATAGATGTGGATGACACTGCCAAAGAAAAGCAGCTTCATCTCCTGAGACTGGAGGGAGAGGGCTGTGATTTCGCATCTGAGAAGTGATGGGCTTTGGTCCCAAATGTGAATTATGCCTTTGTCACGGACACCTCAGGTCCTTGTCATGTTTACCAAATCTCCAGATGTTTTAAATTGTTTTAAGATCCACCAAATATTTAAATATGCAGGGTTGTCAGGGTGTGCAGCGATGGGATGGAAAATGTCAGGGATGGGTGTGAGCAATGTACTGAAAGCAAATTACCCTTCTTCAGTCTGTCACCAGTGGTGGAAAAACGTACTGAAAGCAAATTACCCCTCTTCAGTCTGTCACCAGTGGTGGCAAAATGTAAATAGCGTGTCCATGGACGGGGATTTTCACAGGGGTTGCAGAAACCCAATGCCTTGCACTGCAGTCAGGGAGTTCCAGGGCAGGGGGAGCTAATAGATGTGTGTTCAAGGTAAAGCCCCTTGTTTATAACCAGCACTGCATCCTGCTTGCCTCTCCTGGTCAGAACATGGAGAAGATTGGCATCGGATCTCCCAGGCTGCTGGCCTTGGAAAGGGACAGCAGGGCTGTTGAACTGTTTCTGTGGTGGACAGCAGGCACGGCTCCCTGTGTTCCCAGGCTGACCCCGCTTTGCCCACGGGCTGTGGTGGGTGTGAGTGGCACGGCCCAGGTCCCCTGTCCCGGAGGGATGACAGGAGTCACTTTGTGGAGAGGGGACCCTTGGCGGGTCCTCACAGCTCGTCCCGCTCCTCCTCGCTGCAGATGCAGGCGCTCCTCTGGCTGTTCATGAAGGGCCGGCAGCCCAGCGTCCACACGGCGTTGAACACGGTGTCTGCCACCGACTCGCAGGCTGGGGACAAGGACGGGGCCAGGCAGGTCAGTGACAGCACCCCACTGAGCTCCCTGGCCTTTGGGGTTTGCACCTTTGGGGCTCTCACTCTCCCCTTGGGAACTGCATCCTTATAAACCCCGAGGTTCCCTTCTGCGGAACTGGGGGCTCTTCTCCCTCTTCTCCCCCCTCTCATCCCCCTCCTTTTTTGCCTTTCTTAGGCTTTGCTGGTTGATGGATCACCTGGGGCTCTGCAAACAGCACTGTTTACCAAGCAGATTTCCTGGGAGAACTCCACACTGCTATCTTTCCTGGCTCCCTCTCCCCTCAGTTTAGCCCATAGCCACTATTAACCAACCTTTTTGTGATTTTTCATCCCAGCATGAAAAATCCTCCTGCCGTTGGAACAGCTTAGTGCCTGACTGCTAGTCCCTCCTCATCCCAAAAAGCAACCCTGAAACTGCTTGTCAGTAAACAAATTAGTTATTATTAGGACTTTAGGGTTTACTCACTGGCATAACATTGATTGTTGTATGCATAATAAATTTGGGAAAGCCTTGCCTTTGGAACTGTCTTCTCCCATCTCAGCCTCTCCGAGCACCTCGGAGCTCCTGCCCCGTCAGGAGTTGAAGAGGCTGTGGTGAGTCAGTGAGAAAACCAAGGCTTTGGCAAAGTGGCACTGCTGCAGCTGGGATGTTTGTGCCCACACGAAGGGAGTGCAGCTGCTTTCCCTGAGCTCCTGGTGACTCAGTGGAGAGGATCCCAGGTAAGTGACACCGTGGGGAGCCATTTGCACGAGTACTGCTGTTATAGACCTCCCATGTGTCCTAATCAGGCTGTAGCTTTGGAAAACAAATGCATATTTAAGGATACCTAACAGCAGGGCATCAGCAGAGATTACCAAACACAGCCCTTACCAAAAAGCTCTTCTCAGACTTGAGAATGAGGCTTTTAAAATTAGGCAAAACCAGGGTGGCACTTGAGCTGCTGACACATCACTAGAGCTGTCATTAGCACTTCTGGGCAATCCATATCTGCCCTGGATGGCTCAGCAATGGCTCAACCACCACCCACACTGTGGCGTGTCCCTGGTGCCATCAGCATCTCTTATCTGGGAACCACATCCCAGAGAGTCCTGTCCTTGGCTCTCCCAGTTTGTTGGCCCTTGGCCACATACAGAACAGGTTCAATGTGTGGCTTTACTGGCTCTGGAAAGCTTTTGGTATCCCATGTTTGAACTCTCTGGGAGGGCATCCAAGCTTTGAAGGAATTGCTTCCAGGGTTTTTTTGTTAATTTTGGGAGTTTTTTTCCTTTCTGCATTGTAATGTTTTCCAAATGCAAAAATACCTGTGGGTCTCCAGTCTCTGGACAGAGACTCTGACCCACCAGTGACAAGTGCAGGGCAGAAGTGCTGCTCCCTGCTGCCAATTTTTGCTTCTTTTGGCAAGGAAAAAGGGCTCCCCTCCCTGCCACCGCTGGTCCCCTCCACAGGGATTGCCAGCCGGGAAGCCCACCTTGGACCTTGGAGACGAAGCCGAGGCTGCGCTTGAGGTCGGAGCAGATGGAGTGGAGGCACCAGCGGAACTTGGCGTCACAGCGGTACTTGTTGGCCCCGCAGGTGTCGTAACAAATGTCCAGCTGGTTACAGCACTTGGTCATGGCAGGGATGCCCAAATCTAGCTGGGGAAAGAGAAAAGAGGTGTCCCTGGGCTGTGTCCTGGCCTCAGGCTCACACAGCTGGAACGGGGCGAGGTGCTGCAGAGCCCAGCTGGCTCCTTCTCCAGAAGTTACCCAGGATAGCTGGGGCCCTGGGAGGGAACACGTCCTGCCCCCTCACCTCTGAACAAAGTGGTGACTGGTGCAGGTTCAGTGCAGGGTAGATCACATTCCCTTCTCTCCTCTCTGTCACAGGGAATAAACCTCTGGTAGGGAGGGGGCAAACAACCCATCCACGAGCATTTGCTGGTTTTCATTTGTCAGAGCTCATCAGAGAGCTCCATGTCCTTGCCAGCAGTGGCAAAAGCCCCTTTTTTCTCTCTCCTCCTTTTCCCAAAATGTAACAAGTCCTGCTTTTTGGCCTAATAAATCTACCATAAGTGTTTCTAATGACTTATTTCTCAGAGATGCACTGGTGAGGCCAAGGACAAACACGGCGTGGTCACAGGAGTTCTGCTCTCCTGGAGTAAACAGCAAGATCAGCTAACAACCGTGGGAGTGAGGGAGCAGAAGGCCCGTCTTCTGGAGAGTTTAGACTCATTAGCTTGTTATAAATTATTCCTCTTTTTGGCCTTCCTCATGTAATATTTAGGAGATGAATTGTTCCTTCGTTTCGCATGTGATTGCCCGTGTCAGGAGGAGGTACCGCAGACATACCCACAAGGTTTGCAGTCAAATAGAATTTAAGGAACTAAACCTAACATGAAAAATGGGCTGCAAAGAGAGGGGCCTTCAGAGCAGGAATCTGCCTAATTGCTGCAGACTTCATGGGCTGCATGAGCTAAGGAGGAATTCCTGCTCTGAGAGCCTCCTGGGAGTGCTTTTTCCAGTGATTCCAGTATGATTTCATTAATTGCCTTTAAAATAACAGGGAGGTGCAGCATCAAAGCCCAGGTGTTTAATTCAGTGCTTGGCGGAGGCAAAAAGGCTGAGAGGGGGCGAAGGGCCAGGGGTGGAGGATGCACTCAGGTATTGCTGTGTGCAGTGCTGAACGTGTTCCCTTCTCTATTCCCAGAATTATTAGCTGGTTTTGTGATTAGGGAGCTGCCCCATTTGGGAATGGGGGTGTGGCAGTACATACACTTTCGGGTACCTTGAGCCCCAGAAAATGGGAACTACAGCCGTTGGGTTCCTGGGGTTTGTAGTGAGGTCGTGGCATCGGAGCCTTCCCTGAGAAAGAAAGGACAAGGTTTAGGAAAGCCCGTCTTCCCAAGAGGTAGCAGCAAAAAGCAAGGAGTGGCAGCCAGCACCCCTTTGGTCTGCATCCCCAAACACTTCATTCTGGTCCAGGATTGTGCCTCCTGAGAGCTCTGCACAGCTGCCATCACCCAGCTGGGGTTTTATCTCCTCCAAGAAGCTACTAGTTACAGCACTAGCTTAGCAAGGGTTTCTTTCCACCCTCGGTTCTTTCTTGGAGTAGTGTTGTGCTATGGGGCTCCACAAAATTGTGTTAACCTTGCGTGTCTGATCTGGCTCTGAGCAGGTCTTCTTGGTCTGTTTTCTGCAGATGGTGATGCACTGCCACGTTTTGCAATCATTTCTGTTCCTTTAGTCCCTGCACCTCCCTCAGTCTGCTTCTTAATATGCGTAAAGGAGCAAGAATTCCCTCTGTGAATAATTATTTACCTAATGCAGAAAGAGGCCAGCAAACAATAGGTAGCTTCAGCAGCATTTTAGTAATTTTAATCTGATTTCTGAAGGTGTGCAGGCCCTCCTGCGTCCCAGCCACGCTGGAGTTTTGTGTATGGCTGACAGAGCACTCTGCGTGTGAGGGGTGGGTGCTCAGGACTGGGGTGGGAACCATTTATATGGAAAGGAGATGTGGCTATTCCCTGCCTTGTTTCATCTTCTTTCTCTCATCCCCACCTCACCCCCATCTCCACCCAGCATCTCCTGCTTGGGGAGGATGAGCCTCCAGGCTGCTTGTGTGCCTTGGTCCTGCTGTGCAAGGAGTGTGTTTAAAGGTGGAAGAGGTTTATCCCCTGGAGAAGTTGTGGAGACTACTCTCCCTCAATGTGTGTTCAGTGCTTGTTTCTGCCCCAGCTGCGCTTAAAAAAGGGGGATCTCCAGTGCAGAGGGGAGGTGTTAAGACATTTATCACAGAATATCCTGAGTTGGAAGGGACCCACAGGGATCATCCAGTCCAACCCGCAGCCCTGCCCAGCTCACCTAAACAATCCCACCCTGTCTCCAAACCCTCCTGGAGCTCTGGCAGCCTTGGGGCTGTGCCCACTGCCCTGGGGAGCCTGGTCAGTGCCAACCACCCTCTGGGGGAAGATCCTTTCCCTGAGATCCAACCTGCCCCTGCCCTGGCACAGCTCCAGCCCTTCCCTGGGTCCTGTCACTGCTCTGAGAAGACACTGTAAGCTGTGTGAATGTTGCAACAAAAACATGTGTAAGCTGAGTCTTCTGTAAGTCCATCACATCAAGGGTTAAGTTTCTACTTCCCTGAGCACTGCTGGAGAATTTATATAGACATTAAATGGATCTAGTTCAGCCCTTCAGACAGGATTAGGTTCTTTTAAACTCAGTTTCCACTGCTTTCTCCTTGTCAGCACAGATATATTTAAGACTCCTTCCCCTTTTTTGTGTTGAGGTACCTAAAATGCCACTGGTTAATATAGCCATAAATCTGCTGTGCTCTTGAGAAGACCTCACAGCCAAATGCCTCAAAAGGTCTTATGTGGGAGTGTTCCCAGCACCTGCTCAGTTAAAAATTGCCAGGGTGCTTTAAATAACAGATTTGCTACAAATAAACAACAAACTGAAATCCTGTCCAGCTGTAAGATGCTAACAGCCAATTTCCCCCTTCCAGCCTTGTTGGGACTCAGAATTCAAATGTTCCTGAGCTGGGGTAGGAGACAAAGTTCAAAATCCACAGTGGGTTTTGTAGAATGGAGTCAAATTTGAATGACTTGCTTGTAATATTGATAGTAAATTATGTTCCTGCAGCACATTGCCAATTAATGGCATAAGGTAGATTAGAGTAGGGGTGAGACCGTTTAGGGATATGGAGAGTTCCAAGCTTCATCATCTAGTTCCAAGCCCCAGATAACTGTTTCCAGAGCAAATCTTGCATTAAGCTGAAGTCACAGCTGTTAGAATGCCTTAGAAGGTTGTCCTGAGGGAAAAAAACATCGTGAGAGTTGTGGTGATCAACAAAACACTGAACTGCCTTCAAGATGAGCCCTTGTAGGAAACCTGCCCCCTTCTCTCTGAAAATGGAGCTTAATAATTTGTAAAGTGCCTCTTTGTGAACTCTTATAACACAATTAACCTCTCTCCCACACCCTGTTTTCTAGTTAAGAGGAAAACACAAGCAGATCAGAAATACCAGACGTTCCAGACTCTCCGCGAGCATCAACTCCCTGCTCCTGTTACCACTTATTGCTTGCGCATCCTTACAGACAAGAAAATATATTCCAGGGCACTGCCTTGTTGGCAGAGCCTTGGAACTGAAGCTGAGTTTCCCTGATGCATTTTAATGTCTCCAGGCTGTTGTAGCTGTTCCAGGAGGCTGGAAAGCAGCTGCTGGCCATGCAGGAGGTCTCAGACACTGCAGTACTGGGACCCTGGCAGGGGGAGGTGAGTGTGTAGTATTCATCTGGATGAGTGTGGAGTATTCATCTGGATGAATAGATGGTCTCGGGGCTCCTGGCAGTTTTGGGTGGTCCATTGTTGTTTCTGTGCCCCAGGCAGGCTTTGAGCAGAGGTTCCCCTACTTACCACAGCCTTCAAGTGCAGTGCTGAAGAGCCTGTCTTTGAAGGCTCTTTTCCCACAGCCTGGAGGTGCCTCCTTATCTTAAGGCCTTCAGGGCCAAGCTGGGCAAAGCATTGAAGTCCTGCCTGCTCAGAGAGCTGAAGGAAGCTACAAGGGCTTTACTCCCAGCTCAGGTTCTTTGTTTCTTTCCCCTGAGATGCCCAGAGGGACTTTGTAAGCAGGAGGAGCTGTTTGCCAGTGAATGCCAGTGTAACCCTAATGTCCTGATTTAAGGGAATAATCCATCAAGTTGTTTGTTTTCAGACCTCAGTAGCTGCTGAAAAATCAGGAGAGTCTTAGAGCCAAGTGCCATGTGCTCAGCTGAAGATGGATGTGGCAATCAGAGGTGAGTCCTGACCTTTACTGGGGCAAAATAAGCTATTATTGCTATTTCTTGGCTGAAATGAAAGAAGTAGAAGGCATAATTTTTTTGCTTTGTGCCTGGGGAAAAAAGCATTCAGGCCCTGATTCAGCATAAAGGTTGTGTTTGTTCTTCTGGGCAGGGGCTGGATCTCACTGGTTTGGGATCATCCTGGCATCTTCTGCACTCAAAGTTTGCAATGTCTGTGCTAGAGACTGGCACGGACAAATGATCCTGGAAGGGTCCAGCAAGACCCTTGGAGGCACATGGGCAGTGTTTCAGTAGTTTCCTCCTTCAGCCAGTGATTGATGAGCTGTTCAGCAGAGGATGAGCACTGGGATAACGATGTGCTTGTTCGTTTTCCTTTCTAGGTAAAACACTGCTCCAGTAAAACACAGGATGCTCTCGGCTTGTGGGCAGGGCTTTGTGCTGCTCTCTGGAGATGCTCTTCACAGGGGCAGAGGCAGGGAGGGCCTAAGGATGTGTCCAAAAGCAGTGACTTCTTCAGGATTTGGTGAGTCCTGAGACTCCCTGAAACCAGCTCTGAATAGCAGCATTGCCTCAGGCACACTGCAGCCCCAGCCATGTTATTCCCACTGCCAGGGGTTTCAGCCTTTACACTGAGAAGGGCAAGCCCCTTTCTGCTCTGAGTTTGGAGCACGGTGTGGGAGGTTGGCACTGCCACACTGTGACACGGGGACAGGCTGCCCCGCGGGCACGTGGCCTTGTGCTCTGTGCTGGGGGAATGCTGTGGGATGTGTGGGGCTGCCTCCCCCCGACACTGGGGATGCCTGTGGCCCTCCTGAGCCGCTGCAGAGAGGCAGCCTGAGCTGGGAGGGCTGTGGGGCCCTGGGCTGAGGGACTGGGGCCACTGCGGGGCTGAGGTGCCTGGCTCCCTCCATTCCATGGAGGGGGAGTTGTTCAGAAACAGAACAAAACCCCAACAACTTTCAGACTGATTTTAACCTCCCTGTGGCCCCATCTTGGCTAAGCATGACCCCTCTGCCCCTGACAGTGGGCTCAGGTGATCCCTGCAGCATCTATTTCTCCCAGCACCCTGGCTAGGAAGGGCAAGAGGTCCATGGCATGCATCCAGACTGAAAGGGAGTCGGTGGGATCTCCCCAAAGCATGGAGTGGTTTTGTGAAAACCAATGCTCAGGGAAGGAGAGGGGTTGAAATCCTTCTGTGCTCACAAGCACCTTGCCCGGGCGGTCACTAGAGATGTGGGATGAAGCTGGGGGGAAGGGGCTGCCAGGCTGTTGTGGATGGGCAGACTGAGATTACAGAGGACAAGATTTGCTGTGGGGGCAGTTGCAGGAGGCTGGGGAGAGGATACAGTCTGTAGGAAGCCTCCTTGCTTGCTCCAAAGCAGGTTGTTTCAGCAGGTGCCCTGCTGATGGCTGGTCTGTCACCCCACAGACCTGCAGCTCTGCACACCCTATGCCCTGCCCTGCCTGAGACCCCCTTTATCCTGCCCCCGGGACAAACCAAATTCCTCCTTTTTGGTAAATCACTCTGAAGTCCAAGGCAAGCAGGAGCTGCCTCATTCCTCTGCGAGTACTAAAGGTTCCCCCGGTCTCCCCCCTGTTGTCTCCCCTCCTCCAGCCCGCGGCGTTGGCCAACTCACAACTGCTGGATGAGGCACTCCTGAAGTTGCTGAGACTGGGGCCACGGGCTCAGCCTCCCCTCCGGGGCCTCTCTGCCCACCCTGGTCCTCTCCAGGGCTCCAGGCAGCTGGGCAGCCTGGGTGCCTCCTGCAAAGCCTGTGTCCTCTCCTCCCGCCCCTGTGTGCACAGCGGCTTCGAGCTCGGGCTGCTCTTGGGCACGGGGAAAGATGAGGGCTCGGTGTCCCTGTGCAGGCACAGAGCTGGCACAGGGCTGGCACAGGGCTGGCACAGGGCTGGCACAGAGCTGGCACAGGGCTGGCGGAGAAGGTGTGACTGTGCCGAGCACTGCGGGGGCAGCCCATGGAGAGGAGGAGCTGGCTGCGGCCAGGGAAGGAGAGCGCTGAGAGAGGCAGGGAGAGGGGAGGCAGCAGCAGTGCCGTCACTCACCGTACCGACATCTGTACTGACAGACCCCGTTCTTCCCCCCGAGCAGCTCCAGGAAGGAGTCGAAGTAGCTGTTGACCGTTTCGAAGCTGTCCCGGATGGTGTCGATGCCCCAGTCGGAGTAGGACGCCTCTGTCTGTGGATCCTGGTGGCCGGGGCTCTCCTGTGCTGCCCCCTCGGAGCACTGCCCCAGCCCCAGGGAGAGGCACAGCAGCGCTGCCCGGAGCAGCAGCCTCATGCTGCAGTCCAGCCTCGGGGAGCAGGGAGCAGTGGGACCGAGCTGCCCTGGGGGGAGGCAGGTGAGCACCCCCTCCCTGGACTTTGGACACTGCCAGGGAGCCGGCGTGAGGTCACTGCAGTCGGAGAGCAAAGTGCAGCGCTGGGATTTGGGACCAAGTTCACCTCACAGAGGTGTGAGGTTGCACAATCCCGCTGGAACAGGCTCAGCCCCCATGGCACCAGGGCTCCAGCTCCCCAAGAGGGACCCCTCCCTGGAGGGCTGAGCGGGGTCTGTCTGCCCAGGACCCTCTACCTGCCCCACAAGGGCACCTCACCCCCTCCCCAGCCTGTGGGGAGATGAATATCTCTGTCCAAAATTTCTGCTGCTCAAGCAGTAGATCAGCACACTGAGGAGCACCACTTGCCTTTTCCCAGTGCCTCCTGGCACAGGATGGGGTGGGATGAGACCCAGCCTTAGCTGCTGGGGGGACTGCTCCCAGCAAATCCTGTGGGACCCCAGAGCCCTGGAGGGGTTGATCCGGCAACTTAGAATAGTTTGGGGTTTACAAACAGTGCAATTCCTTGGCATCACCTCCACTTCCAGTGTCAGCGTTGTAGATGAGTATTTGCCTTTGATGGGGCTCCTGAAGGCGGATGGTACAGCTTCTATGGAATGCCAGCACTGCCGAGTTAAACATGCAGCACTGGTGACCCAGAGTGAGGAAGGGCTGCCACCAAAACCTGAGCCAGGAAAGGGGCTCGTGGGGGAGCTGCAGGTCCTGGCTCTGGGGTGGAACTGCCCTGCCAGGACCCAGGGGCCTGCACAGCTGATGGACAGTTCAAGGAAGTTACTCATTAAAAAGGAAACAATGAAATAAACACAAGCAGCAAAAAGACAAGGCAAACCATGGATAAAGAATAGGGAAGGAAAATGGTGTGGGAAGCCTCTGGCTGCTCTCAGAAAACTTTTGGGATGTGTCCCAGCACAGCACAGCACTGTCCCTCAAGGGAAGCTGGGCAGTAGGTCTTTCAAATATATGGCAAACACAAATGTAAATTCTGGCATTTTATTGTTTTGCAGGATACTCAGCCCTGCTGTGTTGCTGTTTCTGAAGGGCCAGAGCCCCATGGCAGTGCCTGTGTCTTTCTGGATATGGCCATGTGTGATGTGTTCCACACTTGGGATAAAGCAGGAGGCACCACAGCCAAGTCTTGGTTTCCCAGACAGGTAAGTCAGAGAAGTGGAGAAGAGGAGCAAACAAGGTGGTTGGTCCCATTCCTGTGAAGTGGTCTGGAGCCAGAGGCAGCTGCTGCCTTCTTGTTCCATCTGTTGTGAGGCCCAGCACTGCCTGGGCTCAGTTACTGGATGAGGGGACATGTGAGGAATGTGGGAAGTCCCAAGGGAACCTCAAAACAGCTTTGTCTTTTGGGAGATAAACCCCGATGCACAGAGCATTGGGAAGGGGGGTTGGCAGTGTCCAAGCTGTAGACAAGGAGGAGGAGCACTGTAATGCCTGGTGAGAAATTAGGGTGGTGTTTTGGGCTGAGCTAGAGATGCCAGGTTGCTCCAAGAGAGTCTGTTCCTTGGATCCTGGGAACCAGCCAGCCCCTGGCTCTAAGTGAGCCTTTTGTGACACCTGTGTCACCCCTGGCACAAAGCAAAGGACGGTGAAGTGAGGATTTCCCTGCAGGAGCACTGGAGAGCTCAGGCCTGTCCTGCTGTTCAGACCATGCTGGGGTCTGGTCTGTCAGTTATGGGTGGAAATGGTCCCTAGAATTTGCTGTCAGGGAGTCCCAGTGGAGGGAAAATTGGGCTTAACAGTCCCCTGCTGTGTCTCACGGTGAGTGGAGCCATTGGTGTCTCTGCCTGCCACTCCCGTTTGCAGTCCCAGTGCTCCCAGCCCTTACCAACAGCCTGGCAGAAATTAAAAAGCAAACCAGCTATTTAGGAATGGCTTGGAAATGTGTAGAGTCTCTGGGTGTCTGTGCTTGATGCCATACTTTTAATATGGAGCCTTTTAGGGTTGCTCTGGAGGCAATTCCAGAACGCAGCTTTTTTTGTCATCCCTTGGTCCCTGGTGGCTGATCCATGTGCTGCTGAAGGCGAACAGAGAGGGGGAAAAATGCTGGCAGGACTGGAGAGGGTGCAAACCAGAGGGAATTTGGCATGAGCACGACATGCAGCCTGGAGGGGGTGGCTCTGCAGCCCCAGGCTGTTTGCAAAATCAATTGGAATTAGTAAGGAAAGCTGAATAGGGCGGGGAGGGAGGAGCTGGCAAAGTGCAGGGCCTGGGAAAAGAGGAGTCGGAAACTTTCCTGCCCGTTTGTCACTTGTCCTGGAGCAACGGTTCATGAATAAAAAGCAGTTTAACTGCTTTTCCAAAACGTGGCAACCCCTGTGCCCTGCCCTGGGGATGAGCCACTCTCCTTCCCTCCTCCTGCTTCCTTCCTCCCCTCCCCACACTAGTCTCCTGAGATGTTTCCAGTCCAGCTGCAAATAGCTTGGTTGCACCCAGACTTTGAGATCTGAAGACCAGGAAAAATGTAGGATTGAGTAAAAGTCAGACACACAGTTCCCTCGGAGAGCTGCTGAGCAGCCGCGGCAGTGAGGAACTGCGGTGAGGAACTTCCCGACGTGGGTGTGCACAGCAGGTACCTGGCCTTGCTTGGACCCGCTGCAGTTGTAAATCCCCTCTCCCTGTGCCAGGTTTGCTCTCTTTGAAGGTTTAAATGCTGTTTGCTATGATGGTGAACTCTGACAACTGGGTTCTGAACCTTGTCCTGACCTCGGGATACGCAGCTCCTGACTCGGTGCATTCATTTCTGCCTCTGTAATGCTTAAATATAGAGCGGCCCCGGGGCTGGGGTGAGTCACACATTCCCAGGGACACTGTCAGGCTGTTGGCAGCTCCGGCAGCGGGAGGGAGGGAGGGAGAGGTGACTACACCCATCCCACCACTGGGTGCATGCGCCTGTGTCCCTCACACTTATGGGAGTGAAGCCCATCCCATATGGAGCTGGAAAATCCCTTTTGGCTTCACACTGGGAGAGCAGCTGGAGCTGCTCCAGCTCCTCTAGTGCATTCCCTTCTCAGAGCACGCTGCCATAGGTCTGTGCTGTGCTGGGATCCTTCCCTTGATGTCCTGCTGGGGACATGGGACTGAGGGACTGAGCTCTTTCTCCATGGGCTTTGGATGGCTCCAGGGGTTGCTGGTCAGTGTTTAGCACCACGAAGAGGCAGCTTGTGGTTCAGGTTAGTGGGTGATCCGTGGCTGCTTCAAAGGCTGGGTTGGGAGCCAGATGAGTCACTGATTATGGGAACAGAGAACTGCAGCTCGATGACGAAATACCCAAGTCTGAGCCGGGTCAGAGTCCAGCAGCTGGAGGAAGATGGGTGGGTGTTTGAAGACCCCCTCCCTCATGGGGGCTGTGCTCAAGTGTGTGAGCAGGTCCAGTCTCTCCAGGAGTCCCTGGAGAGGTCCCTTCAGCTTCCTGCTGCCTTCCCCCATCCATACCAGGTGGTTCTGCCCCTCAGGGGAGACCCCCCTATAGAGCTGCTCCAGCCCTGGGCAACAGCACAGCAAGGCCATGGAGCTGCTGGAGAGAGTCCAGAGGAGGCCCCAAGAGGATCAGAGGGCTGGAGCAGCTCTGCTGGGAGGAAAGGCTGGGAGAGCTGGGATTGTTCAGCCTGGAAAAGAGACAGATCTGTGGAGACCTTAGAGCCCCTTCCAATGCCTAAAGGGGCTCCAAGAGAGCTGCAGAGGGTCTTTGGATAAGGGTTGGAGTGACAGGACAAAGGGAAATGGTTTTAAACTGACAGAGAGCAGGTTTAGAAATTGGGAAGGAATTGTTCCCTGTGAGGGGTTGAAGCCCTGGCACAGGTTGGGCAGAGAAGCTGCGGCTGCCCCATCCCTGGAAGTGTCCAAGGCCAGGCTGGACAGGGCTTGGAGCAACCTGGGACAGTGGGAGGTGTCCCTGCCCGTGGCAGGGGGTTGGAATGAGATGATCTTTAAGGTCCCTTCCATCCCAAACCATTCTGGGATTCTATGATACTGTCAGACCCTTCCCTTCATCTCATCCCTGCCCTTTGACATTCACAGGCCCTTTTCCCTATCCCTGACCCTGTCCTGCTTTCTCAGCTGCAGCTGCTCAGTCCTTACCCTGGTGGGGTTCCTGCTGTGGTTGTGATTCCCGTGGACATGCTGTGGGTGCAGCTGTGCCAGAAGAGCCCCAGAGGGAATGGTGGGAGGCCACAGCACCTGAGCAGTGGTCGGGGAGCACTGGGCTGAGCCACTGCCCTTCCCTTCCTCCAAGGGAGGGGCCAAGGCCTGCCTTGCTGAGCAGGGCAGCAGCAGGGAGTGGCTGGGCATGGAATCCACCCCCCTTTCCAAAATAAACCAGCGCTGGTACACTTCAGACTGATTTCCTGTCCTGTGGCTGCCAAATCCACCAGCACATCAGCTGTGTCCGTGGGCAGTTCCCTGCTCCTGAGCCAAGTGTTCCCTCAGCAGCACGAGGCTCCGTTCCACAGGCAGGAGGATCAAAGGCTTCTAACCAGCCCTTGCTGTGCCTTTTGCAGGTTCCTGATGGCCACGAACTAAGCAGGAGCTCCACTGCTCCCAAGGATGAAGACCAGGAATGACTGTAGTGAGGGTCTGGATAAGGAAGATGTCAGCCTGACCTTCCTACACGTGAGTGCTTGGTCTTCCTGTGGTGCTGTTGGAGCCTCTGGTGCTTTCTTCCCCGCCCTAGAAGTATCCAGAGTAAGTGGTTGTTTGACCTCTGGCTTCAGGAAAGAGTTGTCACCCCTGGGAAAGGGTCTCTCAGCAGCTGTCCCTCTGCTGTGCCTGTGTGGTGTTCCAGCCCTGGATCTGGTGTGGTTATTGAACCCCACACCAGCTTCTGCCACAAATCACCGTCCTGGGGAGACAAAGGCACCCACACCCTTCCCCCACACCTCCTTTCCCTACATTTTTGGGCACAAGGTGCTTTGGGCCTGGCCCTATCTATCCTCCCCTTCTGCAGTCCTTCAGTGCCTCGTGTTCTCCAAGTGTAAGGCTCAACAGGAATTTGTGGCAGGAGCGTCTCCTGCACCTGCCCCCCGAGGTGGTGAAGGGAAGCAGAAGAGCTCAGTCTTCCACAGACTGTGATAAACCCCTGTGTGATGAGATTTACAGCAGCCACATAGGAGGAGAGCTGGATTTGGAGGATTTCTCACTGCTGATGGCAGTGGCTTTTATTTGAAGCCTGTTCTCTTTTTTTTTTTTTTTTTACATTTAAAGTTTTATTACAAAAAAAATGTAACAGTAAGGCAGTTTCTCAGTTGTCAGTCACTGTGAGCCAAACAGTTTTCAATCATCTTTAATACAAAACTAGATTCACACAGGAGCTACGCTCGGGATCCAAAAGCCCTTTGAGAAATGATGGGGGTAAGGCAGAAAGCAGCAGCACCAGTGGAATCCCTTACAGTCAGCATTGGATGCATGGACACTACTGCAGTGGAGAGAGAGGAAATGGGGATTGTCTGCAGTTTACAAAAATTAAATGACCCTTCTGTCATAATCTGATGTGCCTCAGCAGACTGGAGGTTTAGTTTTGGGGGATTATTTTTTTTTTTTCCAGTCAAGTGAAATTTTCCACTGTCAAAACACAAATTGTTTTTCTTTCCTCAAGAATTGCCTCGGAGTAATTCACTGCTTTAAAAAGTCATGCACTAAACCATTTTCACTCCCCAGGCAGTGCCTCTGAGAGACCTTCCTTAAAATGCTGTTTATCAATCACTGGAAATACTTGCTGGTATTGAGGTGAGGGAAGGAGCTGTTGAGCAAAATTCCCCAACTCCAGCTCGTGGTTCACCCTTAGGTGTTGGTGGAAGGGAGATGGGAATACAAACCCAAATGCTGTTTCCCACCTCTGTTCATGGTGGCAGTAAGGGATTTTTTTTGTGCTTGTTCAGTGTGTGGGATTGGCTCCCTACAAGCATTTACGGATACTCCAAAGGCAAGATCCCCAACACCACGCTGCTCACGGTATCCTTTTTTTTTTACTTGCAGGGAAGTGGCTGGAGTTACCTGCAGCCATGGAACTTAAAAAAACTAAGAAAGATGGGAAAGAGAAAAAAAAGAAGACCATGGGTAGGAATGGAGATGGATGAAAAAGGGAGAAAACTCAAGTAGGCAGAGTAGTTATGCTGGGTTTTTTTCTAATTATTGCAATTTAGTGCTCAAAGATCCTTTCTGCTCACCCAGTTCTGGGGTGAATCAGCTACTGCTCTTGGGTAGCAGCTGCTTGGAATAAAGGAGCAGTACAGATGTGAGACTTTTTATTTGTGTCCTCAAGTGCTGGATGGACTTTGTTTCCCATCTGCCAAAAGCAGGGAGGAGCAGGGCTAAGGATGAGCAGTTCTGTGGGTCCCATTGCTACCAGGCTCAGTAGGAATTTAACAATATATTTTCCAGCAAAGACCTTAAAGTGTCTTCTGATCCTCCAACTATAGTACCTTAAACTGTATTCCAAGTATTCCAGAGGTATTTCTAGCACGTTAACAATTGGTTCTGTCTATGTTTTGGCTCAATTTTCAAGATTTTATTGAGGCAGAAAACCCAATTAACCAAAATTGGAATTTTTTCCTTGGTGAAGACTTCAGGCTTGACACCTAATCAGTAAAAGCATAATCATCCAGAAAATTGGACTGTTTAGGTAGAGTCAGGTGCATCTCCCTTTGATTTTTGTCCTCATGCTAGTGGAGTAGTTGGTTATTTTGCTATAAAAATCCTGCTGTGGAAGGGAAAGGGTTCATGACAGTGAGCCTGCATCTAGAAAAGGTTCAGGACTATAAATAGGGTGACAGTTTCTCAGGGAACCTCGAGAGCTGAGAGGAGGATGAGGGTGGAGAGTGTTCTGTGAGGACTCTGTGTCACCTCAGCACCTGAAGTCTCTTCACCAGTCTGAAATTCCAGCGTCCTAAGGCACGGCTGTTTTGATTAATGAAGGTGGGAACATCCCCACCCCCCTGCCCGAGGAGCAGAGGGAAGAGCTGGCTGCTGGGACAGAACAAAAGCAGCATTTGTTCACGGGGACAAACATTCCAGAGGTGGGGAAAGGTGGGCTGTGGGTGTTGTCAGGCTGCTCTGACACAGGCAGAACACTGGGGAAGCATCCCAGCGGTGCCTGTGGAACTGCTGGCTCATGTTGCCAAGGTTAGGAGCCAAATTCCCCACAGGGGCCAAGAGGGAAGACATTTTAAAACTGTGGGGCTTTTGTGGAAGTGGGAAAAAAGGTTAAAACATGGTAATAACCTGTTTTCCAGAGAAACACAAAGGACACCTGCAGTTCTCAACAGCAGTGGTCAGGCACTCTGGGAAAGCAAGGAGCTGAATGTCCAGGAATTGAGGAACAGGAATGGGTTTAAGTCAGCATTCCTTAGAGGGGAGCCCTCCCTTGACATCACCCCTGTTTTCCCACACTGCTCAGAGGGATGATGGTGACAGGAACACCACACACAACACCACAGTTAGTTGTGGCCCTCATCTGTATTTTTGTCCTTGTTTTTTTCCCGGTAACACTCGTAAACCTCAATATTTTCTGTTCATAAAACCTCGGGGGGTATTGGAAGGGAACTAAAAGCACGTTTGTCCTGTCCACAGCTGAGGGGGACACTGAACCTGGAGTGGAGTGTTAGTCAGTTGTAAACTGTTGGAGATGTGGACTGATACACAGGAGGCAGCAGTGGCTCCGCATCATTCCAGCTCCGATAAAGTGCATGGCCTTCGGAATTCCTGCCCCCGCTCGTGAAGCCATTTGTTGGATACTGCAAAGACACAAAGGGATTGGATCACTGCATGTGGGTGGCTCCTACTGAAAATACACTGTTGGTTATGCACACGATTATCTTAATTTCTTAGAAGTGTTTTAATCGTGGAATCACAGGGTTCAGGTCGGAAGGGACATTAAAATCATCTCGTTCCAACCCCCTGCTATGCACAAATGTGAAGTTGGTCTAATAAATAAAAGAGGGGAAAAAACTTCCCTGCAAAACTACAAAAGACTCTTAAAGTCTTACATGTATTTTATACATGTAATAAAATATGCTGCTATATAGCATATCTATAACGTGTAGAGATGAAGTAGATAAAGTAAATTAAATAGATCTCTTTATGAAGAACTGCATTTCTGGGTGCTTTTTATCCCACCATGAAGCCCCGAGGAAAAGGAAAACCAAGTCAAGGCACCACCCAAGGCCCAGGCTGGGGTCCCAGGCAGGTACTCACCCCATTTATTTCCCACTAGTACCGGGCAGGCCGCGTGCCGTGTGCTGTAATCGCCTTCTCCGCTCGGGAAGAGGTTGTACCAGAACACAGCTGTTCCCTGGGAATGGCAGGGGACACCCTCAGCATTCTGCTCTGTGCAAGACACACTTAAACACCAACTCACTTAAGGATAAAGCAAAGGTAAGTGCATTTGTATTTCAGATTCTTTTACACTGGAGGCTCTTTTCCACAGTCTAACATTTGCTTCCTTAGGAATGAGTCTCCTTTGACTTATTCTGTGTCTTTGTAGTACTTGGCTCTTAATTTTTTTTAAACCCCAGGCCTGTTTCATTGAAGTCCTGACCAGTTTTAGAAAGCAAGATTATTTACTAAAAAGGAGCAGCAGGCCAGCCAGGGTAGACCTTATTTGAGACCCTGCTGAGGGAGAAACCTAAGAGGAACATGACATTCCAGGGAGAATTCCCTACGGATGCCTCAGGACTAAAGCAACTTAGAGATCTGAATGTTTTCAGGATGTGTTTCGAAGCACTGTAATGTTTTGCAGAGTCTGTGCATTAGAAGCAGCCAAGTTCCAAACGTAACACAGGGAATGTTGGGGCTCTTGGAATCACCGGCACTGCTCCAGTCGCTGCACTGAACCGTGAGCACCTCTGTGCTGCCGCGAACAGGGCTGTGATTTTTCCCCCTTTTGAAGGTTCGTTTTAAAGCTTTTTTCATGCCCGTGCTGTATTTTGAGGAGGTGCAGAGGGGCGGTTCCACCAAGAAATCCCTGCTCACCTTTCTGGGCCAAACGCTGGCTCCTACTTCAGGAAAGACCGTGGCTCCCCCTGCTGACACGTCACTCATCTGCACAGGTGGGGAAACACGTGAGCTCAGTCTCATGTTTCTCTCATATTTTAGTAAAATAGTATTGGGTTATTGAAGAAGTTTATTTACACCCCCCTTAAAAAGGCTGACCCCTCCCACTGTGTCCCAGTACAACCCCAGCCCACTGCAGTGATCAGGCTGTAAATAGTGATGCAGACAGAAAAATGAACAGCCAGGCAAGTAATTTTAAGGAGTGAAATCCTCCTTACAGCACATGGAAGAACCACAAGGTCTGGGTAAGAAGACAACAGTACACTAGAGTTTGTGGCTGCTTCATTTGCAAGTCACTTGAGTAAAAGCAGGAATGAAAAAAAAAAAAAAAAGGAGAATCAAATCGTTCAGGGGTACAAAATATGGAGGGACACGTTGTTGGCACTAGCAGGAATGTATCACTTACATAAAACAACCAAGTAGCAATTCTGTTGCCTGTTCCCAATTCCTTAAAAGCATCTGGCTCATCTTTCTGTGAACAAAAGCAAGCAGATTCCATCAGCACTTCCTTTGGGCTGCCAAGAGGAGCCGATGACACAGAGTGGCTGGGGCAGCAGCACCGTGGGCTCAGGCAGAGGAATTAAAAGACCCTTTCATTTGGAAGGAGGTGAGAGTGGAACTGGGAGTGAATCCATTCACTTGAATTAAGCAGGCAGCTTAAAATCTCTCCAATGTGGAGGGCAGGGGTTGAAGTGACAGTAATCTGTCTTGGGACAGACAGATGGAAAGAAAGAAAAGGGAAGGAAGGAGCCCCAGTGTGCCCTAAGCACCAGGAACACCCAGAGCAGTGCACCAAGGTTGAGTAGCGCAGCTGGGGATCCACAGAGCTCCCTGCCCTGACAGGGATTGGAAAAGAGCTAAACAATGTGACAGACAGTGAGGAACAGACTGTGCCCAGAGGCCGAGGCTGCCCCAGGTCTCTGCTCCCCTCCCGCTCTGTACTTGCCCGTGCAAAGTCAAAGTGGGGTTCATACTGTCCTCCCACTCCATAATTTGCCACCTGCAAAAGAGAAACAACAGCTCTTGTGAAGGAGAAAGAGGTGAAGACAGAACAGGACTTACCCTTCCAAAATCAAAGTGAGGCTCATACTGCCCCCCTACTCCGTAGTTGGCTACCTACAGTGGGAGGAGAAGCACAGGCTCTAGTCAAGCAGTTGTTACCCAGCAACATTGTGACTGTCAGCTACAGCTTCTCAACAGATCAGTGGCAAACACCAAGCCCCAGGGAATGACAAGCCTCAGTTGTTTATAAAAAAATAACCTCAGTGTTCAACCAGACCCTGGGGCATTTTATCCCCAGGAGCCTTGACAGGGGCACAGCAGCTTCCAGACCCCTGTCTGGGTGTCCTGCTTTCCAGGTATTCACACTCAGTAAAGCAGCTGCTCTTTCAAAGGCCTCAAGAAAATGTATAAAAGCACTTCTAAATTACTATTTACTCCAGTTACACCTACAGCCAGTGTTTCCCACATGACAGGGACACCAGACACCTTCCTTAAGCAGCAGTCAAGCTGAACTACCGTCCCAGCAGCAAAGTTTTGGACCGACCCTGCAGCAGATTTGGTTGTATAAATAAAAAAGAATTACACATCCACTCCCCCAGAGTTTCAGTTCTCACTGTCCCCCTCCAGCACCAAAAGCCATTTCCCACTGAAGAGTTGCTCTACAAACACGCCTTTGTTTCTTCCCCTCCCATAAATAAAAGAGCTTTTGTGCCACCTGAGCCACCCAAAATGAAGTAGGGACTGACATCCAGCACCAAACACGGCCTCAGAATTACCTGTAGCTCCTCTGCTGTGGAGACATCCAGCCCTGTGAGGTCCTGTATCCTCGTGTTGATCCGGGACACCACGGGGCTCTCGTACCCCGACAGCCACGCACTGGGGGGACAACCAGGGAGGTGTGACAGTAACAGGCAGTGAACAGCAGGACAGCAAACACTGGGAATTATTTACACACTGACAAGACTTTTTAGGACTTTTCAAGAAATATTTCCACATTGCAAAAGACCTGAATTTAATAAACATGTTTTTGAGAAAGAACACTTCGAGCACTCGTTTAAGGGAACTCCGACTACCCCAGTGACAGAAGGAAAGACTCCAAACAGTGAAAACCTGCTTCAAGCTGTTTTCTAAACCAGGCACAAACATCTTTGCTCTTACCCCTTCTCAACAGCTAATTCAGCCCCCCACAGGAGATGCATTTTGAAGCAACATTTGGCAAAGGAATGGGCCAGAGTTACTCTCCTTGTTTGCCTGTAACTCAGCTCTCCTCCACGGCACAGCACTGTGTGCTCTGCCCTTCACATCACTTACCTGTGCGATCCCAGGACAAACCGTCCTGAAAACAATTTCATGACACAATTCCTACCAGAACAACCTACTGCAGGTTTGCTATTTAGCACGTGCTTCAGGTAAATGGTTTTCAAGGGGAAAAAAAAACCCCTCAGACCAACCCGGGTTTTTTAAAATATAAAGGTCAGCCTCACAGTTCCAAAGGCATCTTTCAAAATGTTTGCCTCCTGCTACATATTAGAACTTTTTAGCTAAAAATACTGCATTTTTCTTTTTCTTATCACCTGCTCCCTGATGCCTGGTTTTCTTGCTGCTTTACTCATCCCATGCCAGCTTCATTTTACCTGTCCTCTTTTTATCTTTCAGCCCCTGATAGTCATTATTATGGATGATAATGATGATTTGGGGCTCATTTCCCCCCCCTTTTTTGCAGGACAATGGAGACAGGTAGTTCTGCTTTTTTTTTTTTCCCAGCAGCTGACTCAGCTTTAGGGCTCATCAGTGGTTCCTGCTGGAGGGAAATCCATGTGCTCAGCTGGAAACTATCAGTAGCAGCATCATAGTATTCTTATTCAAATGAACCTTCCGTTCTGCTCTAAACCAAGTTTTTCTTCTTTAATTTGCATTAAAAGAAATAATAATCCCCAAATCCTTCTCCTGGGAGGAACAGTAGCATGACACAGGACACAAGGCACTGACACAGGTTACAGAATCTCTACGAGCGTTTTTTTAAATGCCAAATGAACCACAGATAAAAGAAAGAAGATTTCTCAAGGCAGACATGCACAAACACAGCCACAGACCCATCCATTTCTGAACACTGTTAGTACAAGGAGGGGTTACAGCACAATCTGCTTTGATTTCAGGTGGTGGAAGGATGCAAAGACCACGCATATGAAGCCAAATAAAACTCCCCAAAAAGCAGCCGCTGTGAACAGGGAATGCTCACAAGCAATCCTAACCTCACATTTAACACGCAAAAAAAAGCCCCAACACACCCACCAGCTCCATCTGCCTCTGGCCAGTCTGTGCATAAGGGCTTATAGGGAAAAAAAAGGAAAAAAAAAAAAAACAACCCAAAGAAAGACAAACCCCAAGCATTCTTGCTGTATGGGTTATTTAGAGTAGCAGTGAATGCTTCCACAGGGAGAATACTGCAGCCTTTCAGGAAGGGAAATACTGCATGTATTTTAAAAATAAAATTAATTGCCTGAGGATACAAAGGAAGTCTATGAAAGGTGGAGGAACGGGGAACTGAAACCATAATCCAAGTGCCAGGCTGTCTGCTGAGCAGAGCTGGGGGAGGCCTGGAGTGCTCAGGAATTAGTGTTGGATTTAACCCTGTAGGTGTCACAGAACCTGCTTTGCCTGGTCACAGAATATTCCCATCTGTCCCAAATTCCCTCCCCTGGCATCTCAGCCTGGTCCCTTGCTGACATCCAGGTCAGTCTCTGCCTCATTCAAGACCATTTCCTCACACAAAGGAGGCTTTTTTCCTGCCCTCATCTATCAAAAGAGACAGACAGACTCCCCTCAGCAGTGCTGTGGGAGATGCACCATTAACAGCCTTAAAGAGTGCTCAGCAACCCTTTTTCTTCTAATATTTGCATAGTTCAGGGTTCAGTGTGAGTCAGCAAATGCACACAGCTCTGCCCTTCCACGTACATCTGGCAGATCAGCAACTTTAATCTGACAGGTTCATGGGCACTCTGTCATATTTGTGACCAGCTGAGTCCACTACCGGCAGAAAAATTCCTCACAAAAAAAGGGACAGGCTGATTTCTGGAAAGCCACAGGCAGTGTACATCAATATACAACTGATTTACTTACAGAAAGAGTTGATATTTCCTTAATAATTACCACCCCAAATTCTCTGCCCACACAAGTTTAGTGTTCTGCTGACCCACTTGGCTTTGTAAAAACACATCCCTGAACGAAGTCAATATGCTATTAAAAAAAACTAAACAAATAAATACTTTGTTTACCATGCTGAATTCACAGTGGGGGCATTGCTTTGCTTCTTCCTCACGCCCACATCTGGCTTTTAATAACTTATATTTGTTACAAACAGACACGAATAATCACATTTCCTCACAGAATCCCAGGATGGTTCGGGTTGGAAGGGACCTTACAGACCATCCAGTGCCACTCCCTGCCACAGGCAGGAACACCTCCCACTAGCCCAGGTTGCTCCAAGCCCCGTCCAACCCGGCCTTGGACACTTCCAGGGATGGGGCAGCCACAAAAAATGTCTTATAATTCTGCGTGAGGTACCTTAAAGGTTTTTAATAGCTCAATTTTTATACAGACAAATCACCTTGGACTAAACAATATACTACAGGAAAAATAAACCAAACCAGCCAACTCTCCACAGCAGACACATCCCCCGGAGTCTCAGCTCTGGTCAGTCTAGGAGCAGACATTACATTTCAACACTGCTTCTGTGAGTCACTGGCCACGAAATACTGGCATTTCTGTTTAAAAGCTTTCTAAAATGTAATTAATATGTTAAAAAAAAGTACCAGTAGAGACGGACCAGGGAGCGAATAAAAGCCCTGACTGGTATTTCTGAAGTGGAAACTTCACCACTACGTGCTACAAGCTCTGGCTGCCTGCTGGGAGGAGATGGAGGCGGGGGAAAAGCAGGTTTTTATCTTTGAAAGCAGTGTGTGAGTGGGTGGGTTTATTCTGGTGGTGCTGGCGAGGTGCCCCCGTTGACAGGGCCTGCCACGTTCCACCAAGGGAACAGTGGTGCTCTCAGAGACAGGAATGCTGTAATTTGGGAGGGCATTTGCTAGGAAGGAATGTTTGAAGGGGGAAAGCAGTCATCTAGTAAAAAAATAAAGCTCTTTTTTTTGTGGGTTTCAGGAGCAATGATTCATATGGAATCCAAACCAGCTCAAGCAGCTCCAACAGAAAGATGTTTCCAGCAGGAACAACACAGACCCTCTAAATCAGGCTGCCTTGGGCTCTGGAGGGGGATTTTACCTCCTACTCTGGATTTAGGTGTGAAATTCTCTTGGAATGTCAATATGCATCCTGGAAATCTGCACACGGAGGGATGCAATGGCAAGGGGAAGCAGGACAAGGGCAGGCCCCCTCTACCCTCAGGAAATGGTCTTCCCTAAATTCTTGGATGTTTCCTCACAATTCTAATTCCAGTTTCCAGCAAGAGACTGGATTTAAAAACTTAGCAAAATCTGATTGGAGAGTTCCTCAGGTATGTTGGTAGGAAGTCCCACAGTGCCACCTTTTTGAGCACCAAACCTGAAGTACGGTCCCATTCCCCAGGAGCTGGCCAGGAGGCTCTATCCCAGGTTTTCCACTGGCTTTTCATGCTGGGTGGTGCTTTGTACTATTCTTTCCTACCGGCAGCTGCAATACCTCGGGGCATAACACTTCTACTGATGGAAAAGCACAACTCTAAAATAAAAGTGTCTTTTACTGAGGCTCATCTATTTAAATAGGGGGCAATTATGCATCCCAATTTCCATCAGTGATCTGCTCCTGCAACTCCCAATATTAGCACATCACGTTTGACAGAAACCACGAGGAGGTGAAGGAGGTTCCTCAGCAATGCCCCAGAGCTGTCTGGCACAGAGGACAAATCCCAAGACTGAACAAATGCTGCCTTGAAAATATGCCGTGACAAACAACCAAGGTAGATGAGACGTGGACAAGACTTGAATATTAAAGGAAAAAAAAAAAAAATTTAAATGCAACACATGTCCAGTGGGAAGACAAATGTTCCTAAAGTCAAGTCCCTCTGGAGGGGAGGCCTGTGGGGGCAGTTTTAAGGAGAAAACAGACAATTTCTAAAGGATTCCTACTACCTGTGTGTGCCCATGAGTATCTAGACCCACATGCTCGAAAGATGCAAGGCCATTTTCAAAGGATAAAAATTAATGTTTCCAACAACAAACAGTGGCCTTAAGGATCTGACCTCAGCTTCAATGGTTTTCCCAGTTTTTCTAAGACTTAATAATCACTCCTGAATCAATCACCTTCCCATAATCCACAATTTGGAAGCAATTTTACCTTTTTGAAGACATTCATAGCTCATAAAAGCCCTTAAGCTACAGACCATTCTAATTTCCTGGGGTTTGTTCAGAGCAGTTGAAAGAACACTGGGGTTCTCGTAAAGCAGCAACTGCATTCCATCATTTCAACAGGGAAATCCTCTACAACCACCACCTAGCTTTAATTTGCAGCATTCCCAGGAATCACAGCAGCTCCTGGTTTTAAGCAGGTGTAGGTATATGGAAGTTTAGGAGCAGAGGTGAGCCGGGCAGGTCCCTATTGCACCGGGAGTGTCAGCGGAGCCCCGCGCTCACGTTTAGTATGTTAGTTGGAGCAGACAAGCCATGCTCAGCACTCCCACCTTGGAATAGCAACACTGCCAACCAATCCCTACTCCAGCAGGCTTTGTGTTACATGCCAGCTCTTGGGCCACTTTCTAAAGAAAGGCTTAAGAAGAGAAGCCACAGCAAATCCTGGCCCCACGTTTAGCACTGAAGCGGCACAGCCCCAGAAGAGACTTCTTCAGACAGGGAATCCCTTGGGAAGACGTTCCCTTACCTCTTAGAGACTCTGTAATGTGCTGTGGTCAGTTTCCCAGTCTCAGGGTCATGAACAGTAGCACGGCTCAGCTACAAAAAGAGAAAGGACAAGGCTTACCCACCTCGCAGGCTGCGCTTTGCCAACCCCAGGGGTTCGAGAGGGTTCCGATTGCTCCGGATGCAAAGCTCACCAATTAGCAATGTTGGAAGGGCAACAGAAGCTGCAGCTGCCGTGTCCAAATCGTACCAAATTGGTTGGAAAAATTTGGTTAGGTTGTCCTTTCACTTTTTTCCTCCCTTTGTAAAATTTTTTCCTCTTTTTTTTTTTTTTTTGTGGTTTTAACTCAAGACTTTCTCCAAGTAATTTCTGATGCTGAGTTTCCCAGACAATTCCTCTCCACCCAGAAGTTTACGTCCTTCCTGATGGTGTGCATGGCCAATCTTTTAATTAACACAACTAAAACCAGGGCAGGGCAGGCAGGGGCAGGTGGTTTCAGATCCAGCCAATTCTGGAAAACACTGGTTAAATTCAATACTTGCAGTACTTAATAGACAAGCTTGAAAAGAACCAGGAGCCTGGTGAAAACGAGCCAGATTTGTGTCAGGCGGGAGGTAAAGGAGCCCAGCGGGAAGTAGGGGATTATACTGGACAAGGAAATGCTGTGTGTGTGTGTGCACAGCAAGGACTCAAAGCATCTCTTCCACCTGTAAAAGGCCCTACACATTTTCCAAGGAAGGGGAGGACAACTCATGGTTGGTGAGAAGAGCAAGGGGGAAAGGAATATATACATTAAAACCAAAAACCAGATTTTACTGAAGGTTTTGTAGCATCACGTTTTTCACACTGGCTGCAGAGACCTGATTGTTGGAAAACACACAACTGTGAAGGCACCCGAAAAAGAAAGAGAACAAATCAAAACACGCCTCCAGAACTTCCAGAACTGAAGGAAGAGACTGAGAAACTCAGCAGGAACAGCCTGTCACAGACCTGCAGGGAACAGCAGGGTGGACTCCACGGTTGTTCTTTAGCCCACCTCTTGTCTCCCCATAAAGAGCAGGACGTACACACTCATTCCAGGCCCAAAACCTCTGGCATGGAGCTCTCTTACCTTTTGCTAATTCTGTAATGTGCCGTCTCCAAGGCTCCCGTTATGGGGTTTGAAATGGTGGCTCGCCTCAGCTGTGAAGCGAACCATCAGAATAGTTGCATTACAAGCACAATCTGCATCCCAGCAATCCGACCCGTCAGAAGCCTGGGGGGAATAATCGCCCGGAGCCACCACGCCACCGCCCCGGCACTGCTCCGCCCCACCGAGGGCTGGGAGCACCCTGGGGAACCAGGGGCAGCCTCCACTTTTACTAAAAAGAGGGGGGGGTGTTTGTTTTTTTCTTAGTGTTAGAGAAGGTCAGGTTGTCCAGAAGTCCTGTTTCCATGTCTGCAGCAAGGAGAACTGTTGCTAAATAAAGCAAACTAGAGACTTTTGTTCCCTTTGTGTTGCAGCAGCTGCTGGGAGCAGCACGGTGTTATGGCACATGGACATGCTTCGTTACTCCGTCCTGCACGCGGACAAGGAGTTTCACAGGTAAATTGGATCCAGGCAGCACCATCGTTCTCAGCAAGCCAAAGATGAATAAACCCTCCTTTTTGGGCTCTTCCTATACCAAAAGCAGCACTGAACTCCTCTGTGCTCACATGAACTACTGCTTCATCCATGGTTATACTGTACTCCTGAAATACAGAGTGGGAACTCTTGGCTCAAGGCCTTCCTTTCCCTCTGCTGTGCTCCACTGACTTTGTGCCACCCCATGTACGTTAACATTCCAGTTCAGGACCTCACGTGCACCCTTTAGCTTGGTTCATGTTCTCTCAGACACTCCATCACTCGTAACTGGGGAGGTTGAGGTGCAGAGCCCAAATTCTGGAAGAGGACAAGGCTACACCAAGTCCCAACCAATCAGAAGTATTTCTCTGCTGTTAAAGTAAACTAAGTAAATCAACACCTACTAACAAGAAAAGGTACTGGGAGCTCCTATTATGCAGACACATAAAAACCAAGGCACAAACCACAATTCCAGCGAGGCTCCCAAAGCTGAATAATGAACTGAATAATGAGCTGAATAATGCCAGAAGAGATCAGACAGTGCTGTCATCCCAGAGCATGGCAACATCCCAAGCATTGGGAAGGAGATGACCTTTCGTCTCCAGAAACACAATCCCTCCGGCTGCTGAGCCGTGCAAGGCCTTGGCCGTAGGGAACACGTGGAACGACAACCACATACAGATGCTCCTGCATTAATGACCTGTGGATCTCCAAGTCTTTGCCACGAGCCAAATGTCTGACAGGAAAGTAACGACCTCAGCAAGTTCAGAACTTCACAGGCTTTCTACTCCCTAAGGAAGTGATCTGGTCATATTCCACAGACACCATGCCAGTGCTTTTGCAGCAGCAAAGGGCCTTAAACACCTACAGCCCAACAAGCAAGGCTCTGATTCTCAGTCCTGCAGCAAAGCTGCCTGCCAGGAGAGCAGGAGATGCCTCACAGTGAAGTGAAAAAGCTTGTACTTCCTGCTTAACAGTTCAGACTGTCCCCTCAGGAATCACAGAACAGAATCACTGAGGTTGGAAAAGGCCTTCAAGGTCATCGAGTCCAACCTGTGCCAAATCCCCACCTTGTCACCCAGCCCAGAGCACTGAGTGCCACGGCCAGCTGTTCCTTGATTATTATCTGCACTCAGAAACAGGAATCATTGCATCCACTGTCTGAAACAGGGTTGAAGAGCCACCACAGCCAATAAAAAGGCAAATATCACCAATTAAGGCCTGCCCTCTTAAAGCTCTTTCATCTGCAGGCAACTTCCGAGCCTGGGAGACAGCAGCCAGTTTTATACCAAAACGGAGACTACAACCATTCTTTCTTGCCTGTACAATAAGGTGGCGTTCCAGGAGCAGAGAAAAGGCTGCCTTTCCCCAGACAGCACTCTTCTCCAGATTTTTAAAGGAAAAAGCAAAACCCAGAAAACTCAGCAAATATCAGGAACATTCCAAGGCACCCTAGCTGCAGCACGTTTGTTTTCCGTTGGAGAACATCAATGTGTGCTGAAATTGTGCCTGCTGGAAGAGCCTGGCACCCCTGCCCTGCTGTCAGCCTGGCTCTAGCCATCACACAGCATTCCCAGCTTTCCCCACCATCTCCTTCAGAGAGTGTCACCAAGAGCTACACGGTGAGGAAAACAAGGTGTGAGGGCACTGCCTTCCACAGGACACATCACACCCACTCACACAGGAAGCACATGGGGAATTCAGGATTCCAAAGGCAAAGGAGCATGAGGCATTTACCCCCATGGAATTTAACATTCCAAAGGCAAAGGAGCATAAGGCATTTACCCTGGGCTTGGCCAGTTCCTTCACGGTCTCGATCTCCTCGTCGGAGATGATGTCCAGGAAGCGAACGATCCGGGGCTTGTCCCACTCATCCTCCTGCTTGACAGGGCCCAGGATGTATCTGGGATTCCTGTTCCCATCGTAGTAGCGGCAGAAGAGTCTCTTTTGTCTCCGAGGAGTCTGAAAGGGAGGCAGAGCCAGAGGGTCAGAGAACTTCCATGGGACATTAATATCTCCAAGAAACGCAACATGCCCTGAGGACAAGACACGGGAACAACTCACTTTCCCTGCCTCATTGTTGTTACAGGTTAAAGGGATGCTTTCAGTTTGAGAAATCAGTACTGTCAGCACATGAATGCTGCTGTGTAATACTTCAACAAGCATTACTTGACATAGCCCTATTAAAGTAATTTTCTCACTAAAGAAGCACCCTTATTTAATTCTCTGAGTAACTCTAGACTTCCACCATCCTTACTCAATCACACTGACGTAGCACATCCAAGTCAGCCAGTACAGCCCTGCCTGTGGCAGTATTACTTTTTTTGTCTACTGGACAGACTGAAACAGGGAAGAAATCCAACACACTCATCCAGCTGCTCTAACAACTTCCTTGTTTCCACACCACACACAAATTCCTGACATTGTTTTGTTGGGGTTCAAACATGTGAGAACAGTCTACTCCACTTTACCATTTTGAGCCCCTCCCCACGGCACAGCATTTCGTACTTCCTTCTCTCAGGCAGGTAATCCTTTTTCTTAACCTCAGTTTCCTTCTCCTGCTCGTCTGAATCCGTGCTGGACTTATTTCCTTCTTTCTCTTTGGCCATGATATATTCAAAATATTTCATGTTCCCGTTGGCTCTTTGATGTTCAGGATCTATTGACAAAGAAACGGGGGAGGATCACTGGCAGGTCTCCAGCTTGGGAGGAACTATCCAGAAGTGGCTATTTACAGGAAGCAAAAGGAAACAAGATGCACACTAGTGCTTCCCTCACTGCACATGGAGGTCCCAGCACTCAGAAAAAGGTTTGGCCCTTCCAGCCCATCTCACCAGTGAGGGAGAGACAAGGGAATGAGACAGGGAGAGAGCTGGGACAGCGTAGCCAGCTGCAAACCTAAACAATACCCTGAGGGGATTTAAGATTTCTGTGGACAAAACTTTTAACAATCACTAAACTTACAGAAGCTTCAGATCTTTGATAAATGGATCTCAGTAGCTTTTGCTATGTTAGGTTTAGTTCTGAGCTTCTCAGTGCCTCCTTTACATAGTCAATCAGCAAAGTATTTACAGAAGAATAAATACTTTCATATTTCACAGAACAGTCTCTTATCTTGCCGTCTTGTATCCTGTATTTCTTGTTTTTCCAAGCTTTCCATCTCCAGCATGCTTCGTTTGCATTCAAATCATCTGCAGAGATTTTGGTACCACCAGTTTAGTTTCAGTTTCACTCATTTTGGTTTTGCCTGTACCTAAAGGGGAAGTAATCTCAGCCCAGGCAAGTAAAATACGGGGAGAGAGGCAAATTTCAGGAAGTAATGACTAAGATGGGTAAGGGGTTGGAAGTCAATAGTGCTGGGAGGCAGAAGGAACAACCCTTAACCCTGACACTCCTGACGTGGTAGTTGAGCCTAACTGTCCATCTAAAAACTCAAAACACCTTTTAAAAACGCACACCCAAGTCCAGAGCCCAGGCAAGACCACACTGCCCAGGACAAATCCACAGCCAGCACTCCCCCAACAGCCAGCTGGATCCCCCTCTCCCATACCCAGCTCCAGGAGGCGTTTGGTGAGTGCCATGGCCTTGCCCAGGTCCCCCTGCTGATACACAGCATAGCTCAGGTAGTCCAGGATGTAGACTTTGTCTGCAGAGGACACTTCTCCCTCATCCAGCTGTTTCAGAGCTTGCTCCATCCAGAGCTCCGTGTGGTAGTAATCAGCTTCCGTGTAGGCAATCTTCCCCAGCTCAAAGCAATCCTCAGCTGTCAGGAAGGATTTGTGCTTCACACCTGGATTTAAAACAAAACCAGAGTTTACACAGGGTTCCAGAGTAGTCCTCAGAGCGACGTTCTTCACTTCTCATTCTCACAGCACTTTCATTTCTGTTCTCCAACAGCTCCCTTCCGTGGTTGCCACTTGTTGAAGACTCAGATGAGGGCTCTAAACCCTTGGCAGAACACACAGATGCAGTTTTGCATTCCCAGAATACCAGCAACGAGCTGAATGTCTTTACCATTAGTGAAAAACAAAACGAACCTTCCCCAAAAGCCCTGCCCACTCTGAGCAACAGTGAAGCGAAACATGAAGTTTCAGAAATCTGTTTCCAAACACATCACATTATCACTTTCAAAAAGTTCCTGAAGCACAGCTTGTTAGGGACAACTTGGAGGGGGAGGAAAAGGAAAACATCAGGCAGTAAATTCCCAGCTGCTCGGGATTTTTTTGAAGTCAGTCATTTTTAGAAACATTTTAAGTGACCTCTGAAAGATTAAACTGCTTGTAAGCAAATCACAGATTCCTATTTTTGCCCCTGGAAATACAGGCCCAATGAAAAACCAAATTTAATCTTGTAAGAAGGAACCAGGACCTGCCAGTTTTCCAGCTAAAATTACACTCCTGATTACATCTTAATACATTCCTACCAGCAACTCTGCAGCCCTCAAAGAGGGGAAGCTGCTCAGCTGAAGAGACATCCCATGAAATGCAGCATTCCCACAGAACAACTTTATTCACTGAACACCTTGTGCTGTGATGGGCAGTGACTACAGTTTTCTGAGCCTGAAGCTGCAAACTCTCAAAGCACACAAAGATTTGGCAGTATGGCAGGAACCGAGGTTCTGACCCAAACTGGCCCTGGGAAGGAAAACAAGGAACACAAACAAGTGACCACACGGGATATTCCTCTCTGGAGCTCTCCTGAGTCCAACCCGTGCTTATTTATACTCCAGAACTTCCAGGTTCTGCCATTACACTTCAACACACGCAGTCAGGACAGCTCATCGCTTCAAAAGAAGCAAAACCTTCCCCTTGTGTTTTTGTGCTGTTTTAAGGAAACAGTAATGAGCTGCTTATTCTTTTAGAAGGAATCCATAGGTCCTTGAGATGATCTTGAACCAAACCCAAAAGCAAGGTTATACATCATAACATACAGAGCCAATTACCCTTAATTTTATTAGGCATCTGACCACAACGAGCACTTGCAAAAACACAGATGGATTGCACAGAGCTGACTTTTTGCCAGTTGGCACAGGACTATTTTTGAACAGAGGAAACAAGGAAGATTTAGCAGAGAGTTTCCTGACAAGAAAGAGGCGTGTCCTCTCCTGCATATAAACCAGGTCAGCTCAGGTAATGCCACATGAGCTCAAATCCGTGTATGCACTGTCTTTTGCTTTTCAGTTTAGACACTCTGTGAAGTTTAAGCCCAAAGAAACTTCCCAATCTGAAGTGTCTGTCTTATCCCTGAGAGGGAAAAGGATAATAAAGGATAGAACTGGTTTGGTAAAGTGCATTAAGTTGTGCAATAACATCTGCCAGTGCAACAGAAGGCAAACCCTCACCCAGACAAGATTTTATTGCTCTTGATTTTTTATTAAAAATTACTAACACTCAATTATCTTGCCATTACTAGACGGAAGACGCAGATTTCAACTAAAAAGAATTTTTTTTCCTAAGTTTTAGCCACTCAAACCTTTTCTTGTTGTTACCTTCACACTGAGGAGCTGAACGAGGTGGAACAGAGGAAATGATTTCTAAACAGGACATTTAAAGTTCACAGTGACCACTGGAAATACCATGGATGGCTCTTACCTGGCAGATTCCCTCTGGACAGGGTGTCTGTGTCCAGGTTATACGTGTCCTGGAGCCTCAAAAGGGCTTTGGCTGCACCAGTCTGATCTTCATCATTCGGGAAAAACTGCCGCTGGATAGTCATGTTGGAGATAAAGCCTGGGAAAGACAGAGAAACCCTTGGCTTTGTGCTGGGAATTCTGTAAACCCCGGGCATGAAAGATCCACCTTCACACAGCTCTGAACTGAACTCATGGCACATGCTGCACAATTAGTAGTTGGTGGTTTGTTTTTTTTTTTTTAATTAAAGAAAGCAAAGGACAGTCAAAAAAACCCATTTGGGGGTGTTTTGTGGCAGCATGGGAGGGTGTTTGTCAAACAGGAGACCAGCAGGTTTTATATAGTAAAAAATATTCCCTGAAGGAACTGCTCTCCTCTTTTGCCCCAAGTTCCAGAGGCACAAGCAGTGCCAACATGATGCTGATTAAATTCATCTTAATGTCCACCAGTAGAAATCTAAGCAGCATCACCAAAAGCAGCGCAAGTGCAGTAACAACACTCAGCTGCAAATCCATCCAAAAAATAGTGAACTGGCCAAATTTGTGATTTTTGCCACACTCTAGCAGTCCTTTTTAACCATTCAGAACTCATAACACTATTACTTTATGGGAAAAAATACAATAGCCTTTCCCTCCCATGCTTCCTTTCTTTTACTGCACTGCACGTCCCCCAGTATTTTTCTTTCTCCTTATAACAAAAAGTGGACTTTCTTTTTTCCCCCCCTCATTCAGAAGAAGGGTTTAAAACACGCCAGTCCAGATCTGTGGCTGGCAGGTGCAGAGCCTTTTCACTTGGCATATTCAGTCCCTCTCACAGCCACAGGGAAGCTGAATGTGCTGCATCCTGATCGGAGACGAATCCTGGGTCTTTTTGAAAGCTCTGCTTTCTTATAGTTCCTTCCTACAAACCTCCACCTGGTATTAGCTAATGAGGGAGTCTCACAGGTCAAACACAACCATCCTGGCTTCCTTTTGCTAAGTGTCTGTCACAGTCAACCATTTCATGTCCTGTTCCTTGCTAAAGAGCTTCTACTCTTGCTGAAGCAGAGAGGCAGCAGAGTGTTTACCACTCTAATTCAGATTGGTTCCACAAATGCTCAGTCTCAAAAGCAGCCTCACAAACCCCATTCAAACCCTGACATGTGAAGGACACAGCCAAGGAACTCCATTTAGCACACAATCCTGTTTTTTTCCTGCAGGCACACTCACCATCTGACATGTCCTTCAGTACCAGGCTCTCCAGCTCACCCCACTCTGTGTTGAGCCTTTTCATCAACTTGAAGGCATTTACAGGATGTCCCAAAAACCCCTCTGGGTCTTTTGTGGCAGTGGCTGTCAGCTGATCCAATTTCTCTGCCCATCTATAATGAAAACACACGTTCATTAAAGTCTCGCACAAGTCTGCTGATGCTCTGGAGAACTGATTTCAAGCTACTCAAGTGTCTTCTTTAATAAAAAACCCAACAGAAATCACAAGCATTTACATTATCTATATATAGAGTCTCCTAGAAGGAACAAAAAGGGCTGTTTTCTTTTTTTTAAATCTTCTTCCTCAGCTGCAGCTCAAACCTTGTGCTGCTCTTGCTGTCTTTGTTGGGACCCTGCCTGAAGTACAGGCCCCAAAAGCACTGTGCCAGCACTTCCATTATGAGCTGTCCATGCAGGACTAATCGAAAACAAAGCTTTACCCCCATTTGCAATCTTTTATTTTTAAATGGTTGGGGGTTTTCCCCCTTAAGTTTACAAAAGGTAGTTCAGTGCTTGTCTCAAGTTATTTTATGTTCAGACACACACTCTTACATCTTTGACAAGCTCCTTAAATAGCCCACCACAATGCTGAAAGCTTAAGAAAGGACAAGGAGCGCAGATTCCATTCCTGGTGCTGCTTCTCCATCTCCACAATCCTCTCTAAGTGCCATAAGTTATTCCCAACCCCAAAGTGCTCCCAAACAAACACAGCTTTCAAAACAATGCAGATTCTACAACATGAGGATGCAACAACACCCTGAAATCAGGGTAAATAAATGCCAAAAAGCCACACCCCACAGACAAAACCAAACTCCAACAGAAGGCAAAAGCAAAACTCTGCAGCCTGGAGGGAACTCTGTCACCAGCGTGTTCCAGAACGTGGTTTGCCTGAATTAAGTTTGCAGGATTTCTTTCAAGTGGTTTCTGTTTGATAAAAGTCCCCACACGAGGCCTGAGCCATCCTCCACATTCCAGGGAACCACCAACTTTCTCTGAGTTGAAGTGAACGCCAGCTCCCAATATCCTTCAGCCAAGGGGCAGAGCCCAACAAACAATGCTGGCATTTTTTCCTGCGTCTTTTATCTCTATGATAGAGATAAACTTTTCCGACCTGACAGCTCCTCTGAAATCATAAAAACAGAGCTGCAACACTCAGGACAATAAGCTGCATTTACACACTTCTAGATGTCCAGTTGGCACGTTCCCATGTCCATTTGTAGCTGTAAAGGATATACTTGTAACATTCCAAACCTGTCAGCAATTCCAACTCTGTACTTTAAGTGATAAATATAAACCCAGTCTGACAGAAGTATCTTCCTTCCTGGCTGGTAGAACACCAGAAATACACAATAAAATAAAATCCATCCCTCTATCTAAAACTGTTTCAGCATCCTCCAGACAGAGTGACACACATTTTTGAAAGCCAGGAAAACATCCTGTTCAGTGATGGGTCTTCTTCCCTTGCTGGGATAAAATCTGACATGTGGACTCTGTTGCTCAGCCCTACAGGTGTGAGGACCACAGTAATGGCAATGGTCAGGTCTCTTATTATTTTTAAAAGCAGTAAAGGAGTTTTGTTTTGCTTTATTTTATTTTTGAACCCAAACAGAGTAAATCTGTAGAGACAGTCTGTGTCCTTGCAGTGGGTAATTACTATTCAGTGGCCACCCCAACAATTTTTAGTGCTTTACATCCAGTGTATCTTGGGTTTGAGTTTCCACTAAGCAAACTGTCATTCCAAGAACTCCATCCCCTTAGGAATTACGTGCAAGCAGGAGTCCTGAAGCGTTGTACAGAAAGTGGGTCGATTAGATTCCATCATCTGAGAGCTGCACAATCCCAGCCGATGGCTCGGAGGGAACAACTCAGGACAAACACCCAGCAAAACCTGCTGCTTTAAGCTTTGCCTCAGAGGAAAAATTCCACAAATTTAATCGGCCTCAGGGAGCACTTTTTGCATAAGGGTGGACTCCAATTATTAACCATTAGCATTATGAAACAAACTGCTTACTTTTTGATCTGCTCCAGCTTGCTTTCCTCTGCCTTGATGTAATCCTTCAGTGACACCACCAGATCTTTTTCTGTGTTAATTAAGTCTGTCATATGACCTAGAAAACAAATAAGTTTGGTGAGTCGAGGAGAAACAAAAAAACTGTGGGAATTAAAGGCGTTCTTCCTCTTTTCTACTTTCTTCCCTTCTACAACTCTCCCTTCCCCAAAGTGCTTCTGCATTTGCTTAAATAACCCTGAAGGACTGTTTGAGTAAGGCTTTTTTTGAAGGAGAAAAATCTCCTGCTGGACCAAGCTCGTTGCCATGGAAATTAATGTAATACCACATATTTATTATTAGAACTAATTTAGAATTCATTTGGAAACGGAAGTAGGTTGCCACAGAGTAATCTTTCATCCAAGCATACATAATGTAGAGCAAATAAAGAGAAAGCTACAGAAGTACACAAAGCACCCGTGTTGATACAGGGACTAATCCAGTGCTTTATTTTTAAGATGACTTCCCTGACTTCAATGCGTCCCTGGTATTAATTAATAATTGCTTCATTCCCTGCAAGAAGGCAGCTGAACTGGTCCAGCCCCCAGGTTCAGCTGTGCCCCAGGCCATCAGAACCCAGGGGTGAGTACACTGATATTCTACATCTAGAACATCATACTATGTAGCTGTTCCACTTGCTTCCACAAATGTGCAACAGTCCACACCAAAATTGTGTTTAAATTCCAACACCTGTAAGAATAAGTAACGACTACAAAGCCTAGACTGGGTCATCAGACTACCTGGACTGACTTAGAGTATGTTTCCCCTCAAAGGAAAGTCAATAATGTGGTAAGAACTAGAAAGTGGGTTTAGTCCTGTACCAATTAAAGCCCTGGATGATTAACACACAGCAGAATCAGCAGTAAGAGCTGTCAAGAAACTCTCTAGGCTACACAACAAGTACAGCACAGGATGTCTCACCAATAGAAGTGAAGAAGTCCGTGTGGGCACAAGAAAAAGGCAGCAGAAATCCAAGGGCTAGGGCACACCAAACCTTGCTGAAGGTCATTGCTCAACAGCTGTCACCTCACCACAGACCTGTGACAGAAACAAACAAAAAACAGGTAAAAACCCCCTGTTCACCAGAGAGTTGAATCCACCTTAAGAAGAGACAGTGGGGTTGCCACTAGTGCAGAATCCTCACAGCCCTGAGCAGCTCTCAAAGGACTAATGCCCTTCTGCTGACTTTCTTATACCTTTGTCTCCTGTGGGAAGAGAAGAATAGCTCAGAGACTCTTCTTTTTGACATCTAAGTCCCACTGCAGATGGAGCAGCTTTGCAAAAGCACTGAAAAACCCAACCCACCGACAAAAACCCATAACACCAAGTGAAAATATGTTATTGAGTTCGTCCACTCCATGAAAAAAGCCCAAAGGTTCCATTTTTCAGTCAGAAAGATGCCAGTGGAACAGGTCTAAATGAAACCCTACACAAGCAGTTCAGAGGGGGAGTGACAGGCACACTCCCGCTCCTTGGCTGCCACCAAGAAAACAAGCTCCACACCTGACACAAAAGGCTGCTCTGTCCCTGGATCCTGGAAAAGCCCGTGGCAGTGCTTTCTCCCAGGGCCAGCTGCCAAGCTCTCAGCCTTTCAGGCTCCTGATCCCTTCAGCAGCCCAGGATTGCCTGGTTCCTGCATACTTTAGAAGTAATTATGCTGTCGTGGAATTCGAAAGGTTTACTTTTTTTCTAAACAAAAGCTTGAACTCTCACATACTGTATCTGCTCAGAAAAATGAAGAGACTAACAGAAACTGGTTTACAACTCTTCCAACAGCAAGACAACTGATGGAGGAAAAAAAAAGGAAAAAAAAAAAAAGGGCAACAAGCCCAGCTACAAAGTGGTTTGGCCTATTTAGGGAAGAAAGCAACATGTTTTTGACTGAGCTGACAGAATTGAGAGCAAACAACATAAACCCAGGTGTACCATTCACACAAGGAAGGTGTAAACAACATCAGCAAAGTCCAAAAGCTGCACCCAAAGCAAAACCATCCCACCCAAAAGCGGAGGTATTGAGAGGGAACACAGCCCTGGCTCCAGAGCGTAGATCTCCTCTTGTACTGCACCTGAGGATCTGGGAGCAGCTCCCTCCTTTCCTTTCCACCTCCAGCACTCCAGAAGGAGCAGCCCTGGGATTTAGATTTACTCTGTGAGCTGCCTCTTGGACAGGACAAGCACAGTTTCACTGGCACTGACAGGAACAACGGGAAACTCGAGCCTAGAAAAGCAGCACAACCTCCAGCTCCTGGAAAGCAGCTGAAACCTGCAGGACCACATCTGAAGGGCTGAAACATTCCTACACACTCACTGGCAGAAAGCAAGCTGTAAAGTGAAAATCTGGAGAGGGGAACCTGGAGTTCTACTTTTCCCCCAGTCAAGTCAGGCCCCTCAGTATCACCAAGGCTCTAAAGCAGCCCTGCTGTCCACAGCAGCATTCCTTACCTCCTCCTCCTCCTGGCTCAGCCCCTCCACAGCTCCATCAGGCTACTTGAAACAACTAATAAAACCACTGATACGTACCTGCACTCCTCCTAAAACCACCACTCCGTTTGTACTCGCCCCTGCAGAAAGCCAAGTGCCTCCTGCTCATTCAGCACTCGAGCCAATACATCTGTGAATCAGTGACAAAGCACAAACAGCTCCACTACACCAGAAATATTTGCCAACCTTATCAGTGCTGGGAATTCACTCAGCTATTTGTTTACTGCACTCAGTGAAAAACACAAGGAAAGCTTTGGAAAGTTTACTTTTTTACCATTAATCAATAGGAAACTTTTCTGAAATGAAACAAAACAAGCAAACAAAACCAGCAAAAAGGTGATGAAAACAATGTTTCCTCCCTATGTACTGCTCTCAGTGACCTTGTTTTTCCTCTTCTCCAGCTGCTTTTTAGCTTGCCCCAACACCAGGCTCGTCCAAATGCTGTTGCAACCCTCTTCCCACCTTGTATCTCCACAGGCACACAACAGAATGAGCAACTGGCAACGGCCTCAAACTGCAACAATGGGAATTACAAGGTGGCAGAAACACAGAGTTTCTCCCACTTCGGCCCTAGAAGAGGCTGCCCAGAGAAACTGGACTTCCAATTCCTGGAAGAATTTCAAAAGGAAACGGGGTGAGCCCACGTGCAGCCTAACCAACTCCCCAGGCTCACCCAACTTCGAACAGCTTAGGCTAGATGACATCCAGAGGTCACCTCCAGCTTGATTTTTTCCTTCCTTTCCCACATTTCCTGTCGTTTGCAAGGTCTCTGACTCCCGTAATAGCTTTCCGCCACCCAAGATTCCTTCCCTCGCAGATGGAATTCAGAGTTGGACAGGGAGCCCGAGGCAGGGCCAGCCAAGCTCATGCTGCCCTAAGAGCAGTTGCTAAGTAGCAGAGCTCTCCAGCTGCTGCAGGATCAGCCACAGGTTCCCAAATCAAAGAGAATAAAGCTTGGTTAAGATAGATGCTGGAAATCTCTTGGACGCAGCACAAGCTGCCAAATAAGTAGGTTTAATTTCTTCCTGTCGGTGACATGAAGTAAAACAAGACGAAAATCCTCTCTCCATTACTCCTGTCAGTCTCACTCTCCTCCTCAGCAAACACAAAGATGGCAATTGAGAATCTTGGGAGAGGGAATCACTGCCCACAGAGGGAAGTGGGAGTCCAGCTGACAGCTTTGAACACAGGAGCTTCCCCACTTCCCAGAAGTGCATTCACTAAATGTGGCAAAGCAGAAAAAAACCGCACAGGAATGGGAAAAAATAGTAAAGAGCAACCAAACGTGGATACAAGTAAAACAAAGCAGCAAGTAGAGGAATGGCACTGCCAAGAGCAGCACAGGATTCCCCAGACAGCAGGGACACAAAACAAACACCTTTTCAACTCATGAAACTTATAGAGGTGGGGTTTTGAGGACTTCTTTAAAGAGTTCAGCTCAGCCCTACAGATAGAGACATGCAAGCAGAAAGAAAAGTGAAGACAAACTGCAGTGACATGACCTCACCATGACCAAGGTCACCAATCAGCGCCCAATGACTGGAGATGGTTGTTGGACAAGTCTCCTCACTGTCAACTCCAAGTTTACCAGGATCCAGAAAACGGGCTAAAAAAATGGAAGCTGAGGGTGTACTTCAACACAGAGCTATCCCAGAATAATTCTAACTTAATTCCAAATCAGCTTCTTTATTCAGGTAAGGAATTAGTGGCCTACTCCAAATGAAGGCAAGGCCAGGAGACAAAACTGCATCATCAGGGTTCTTGACTTTTGACTTAAATGGTGGTCCACTCTCACAATCCTTACTGTATCCCACTGCATATACAAAAATAATAGGAAAAAAAGCCAGACAGTTAAACTGAGCTGAGCTGGGGGGAAATGGAGAGGATGGCACTGGAAGTGACAGATGCTCACTGCCCAAAACTTCTCCTGTCTCAAGGACAACCCAAGTTAATCTCGTCACACAATGTGCCTGGAAATACTACTCCCAAGGAAAGAAATTCCCAGAATAAGTACTAAGAACATTTAGCTGTCACCACTGCTTAATGGCCTCATAGGACAGAAAGACCAGAATCCAGTTCCCAAGTCCTCTAGCACAGCCAAAGCTGGTTTAAAATTAAGATTCAAGCAGTGAGAGAAGATTCTCTGTAATACCTGTTACCAAAAGAACGGGGCATGTTTCAGGCTTCTTTTAATGACAGAGTTGTAACAGAATCTTACCTATATAAATAATATAATCTAATAAGAGATGAGAATCAATTTTAGCATGAAGTAGGTGATGTGTTTTAATTATCATTCGCTGCCAAGTTGAAGACAACATTTGTGAGTCTGAGTACAGAGCACATGCATTTGTACCCAGGGAACTGCAGCAAGTTTTCCCTTGGTGTCTTCCAGCCTAAGACTGAATGGGCACATCCCTCAGAGGCCACTTTTAACTTCCCAAGCCAAGCCAACGAGCACTGGGGATGGAACAGAGCACTTATCTTACTAGACACAACAAGCAGGAGGCTATCCTTCTGTTTACGCTTCTGCTCAAGGATCAGCAGAACATCTATAGAGATATAATGTTTTCAGAGTGGTTGCAAAGAAAGCAAGACAACCTCAATGACCTGACAGCCGAAGTCAGGTGTTTTTCTTATGAAGAAAAGGGGTTTCCTTATCTCTATCAATCTCAGCATGAAGGCAGAGTTTTCCTCCTATAAACCTCTATTTAACCTCACTCCTTCCAGGGTTAACTCACTACCTGTCATTTCCGTCTGTCAAACTGCACTGGGAATTTTCCAAACGATGTGCAAGCCCTGAAATCACAGCTTTAAACACCAGAATTTAAACCTATTCGTTACAGAACAACATTTAAACCCCTATATGTCAGAGAGCTAGCTCGGGGAAGAAAACAAAGAGAGAAGAAAGTTAATCAGTCCTGCTTGTGTCACCACATACCTAAGGAGCAGTACAGAGTACTCCAGGTCAAATGAAATGCTTGGCAGTGTGGTTTAAAGCATTAAAACGGATCCAACAATGGTCCAAGAGTAGAGCAGTAGGACAGAGAACATCTCTGACCCAACAGGAGGCCTCTGCTTCCCAGACAGACTAGGAACTCATTACCTTTACTTTCCGCCCCTGGCAGAGCACTGTCTGCACACTCAGCCAACAGCCCCTGGCCTTGTGGGAAGCTGCATTTATTTATTTATTCTTGTAACCAACGGCTTCTTTCATTCACGAAACCCTTGAGCACTGAACCTTCACTTATCAAGCGCAGGTGAACACTTAAACCACTCGGCATTCTCCTCTTACCGAAGTCAGCAGGAAAAACAAAGTAAAATCGAATGCTGGCATCTGCAATCCTAAAAGATCTTTACTTTTCAGGTAAACTGGAATGAGTACACGTGACATTTTTATTTTCTTTATTCACCAGCAAAGCTCAAAGACTGCACCTCGGGAGTTCCTCCCGCCGATCAGGTTTAGATCCTATCAAAACACACACACTGAAGAGCAAGAGCTGTCGGCAAAGGTGGGCGCGAAATTCCGCACAAAGCAAGCGGCTGAAAACAGCGGGGAGGGAAACGCAGCGCAGCCTCATCCCTCTCGGTGCAATCCTCGCACCCAGCGCAACTTCCCACCCATCCCGGCAGTGCGCTCCCTGCTCCTGGGGCTGTACGGACCAGGGCGCCACGGAGGGCGGGGGAGCCGAGCCGGGGGTGCCCGGGGAGCGGGCGGGGGAGGACGCGGAGAAGGAGGAGGAGGCGGCGGCGGCTGTGTTTAGTCTGCCAGGCGCGGGGAAGCCGGCGCGGCGGCGCCCTCCCGCCCCCCTCCGGAGGCTGCCGGCTCCCGTTACGTAAGGGCCGGGAGCACCGGCCCGGGAGCGCCGGGACCCCTCGCCGCGGGGGCGGGGGGTGGCGGCGGGGCGCTGCCACGTATCGCCCCC
>VXAY01000552.1:151737-173055 GCA_013399855.1 Oxyruncus cristatus | reverse complement strand
AAAAAAAAAAAGGAGGGAGTTGACTCTCGGGCAGCCTCGAGAACTGCAGAAGTTATTCCAGACCCGGAGCGGCCCGTCAGCCCAGGGCTGGGCAGAACTACATTTCCCAGCGCTCCCAGTGCGGGAAGAGTGACCGGCCCAGCAGGAGCCGCTCCGCGGGATGTTGCGGGAGCAGCGCTGCGGGAGGTTAAAGCCCAGGACGTTGCCAGCTGATCCCCGCTGCTGGACACGGGGCGCAGTAAGCGGGGGAAGGCCCCGGGGGAAGGCCCCGGGGGAAGGCAGGCCCCGGGCGATGGCAGCGCGGCCCCGCTCCGGCCGCCCCGCGAGGGCAGGTCACAGCCCAGCCGCGAGTTCCGCTGCCTCCGGCTCCGGGCGCTCCGGGCTCCGGAGCGGGGACGCCTTCCAGCACACCCGGCTGCTCCGAGCCCTGTCCAGCCTGGCCTTGCACGCTGCAGGGTTAAGCCGCAGGGTTCGCGGTGGTTGACGAGGTGCTGGTCAGTCCAAGGCTCGACGCGCTGATCTTTTCCAGCCTGGCTGGTTCTGTGATTCAAAACCTGGCGCGGTGGTTCCCAGGGAGGGAGGGAGGGGTTAAACAAGGGAAGCTCCGGGGACAAGGTGCTCCCCTTGTCCCCAGCCCGTGCCGCTCGTTCCGAGCGAAGCGCAGAGCTCCTGGATTCAGCTGCTGCCGCGCCGGGGAATTCAGGCTGCGGGAGACGTGGGGGTGGAGAAGTGGCGGACACACGACCGTCCCTCCCCAAACCCTGTCAGACGCGGGCTGGGACAGTCGCCATCCTCGCAGGCGGCTGCCCCAGCCCAGTGGCTTCCCAGACAGGCTCCCCTGTCTCCCGAGGGATCATCCCTGTCAGCTGACACGGTGGGAAAGAGGGATCCGGGGCCACAAGGCAAAGTCTCCATGTGCAAACATGGAGCCGCCACTGACCTTTGCTGAAAGAAAGGCTCTCAGACTCTTCCCTGGCACCTTCTGTGTCTGTAAATCGAAGCAAACGTAACTTCCTCCTTAAAGGGCTTCGAGTTCCAGGGCTGGAAAGTGAAATACTCAGGGTAATCGCTAAGGACTGTGGATCACAGTTCGGTTTTGGCTCTACAGAATGGTAGAGTTTCTGGCTGTTTCCTGACATCCTGAAGCCGAGGTCAAACTGAAGTCTGCGACTGCAAATGTGGCAGGATCCTTTGGCACAAAAAATATCCACAGTTGGGGATGATCCAGTTCAGCTGCAACTGCTGTCTCTGGTCTAAACTCGGGGAATTCTCTTCCACAGCTGATATTTTGTCTTTCATTCCCTTCTGGCATCAGTGCCTTTCCCACAGTACCACTGTGTGCTGCGGTGGGATGCGTGGTTGGATGAGGCCATTACAACTGTGTAGGAAGCAAACAAGAGAGCAGCCGCCTTGACTGCGCTGTTCCCCAGGGACACAGGGCAGGAACGGTTGAATCCAGTCTTACCGTGAGTTCTGTAAGGCCTGTGCACACTCACAGCTGAAAACAAACCCAGGTACCTTTGAATAGTCTTAAAAATGGCCTGAAACGGGGTTTGATGTGTGACTGGAGACTGAAACCAAAGTGGTAAATTTAGAAAGCAGATTCTGAGGACTCTGCGAGAGGGAGATTTACCTGGTTATTGCACCTTTTTAATCAAACTTAACTTTGTAGGGCTGCTCCATTATATTTTATGCTTCTCCTTTTAGGCAGAGACCCAACTGTAGGTGTTGGCTATGGCTGCAGTTTATCAAGCTCTGCACAGAAGAGCTTCCTCTCTCCTCTGCAGGTTACACTCCACCTATGTTAGAAAAATGAGGTAAGTTCTCGTCCTGTTCTTGAGTACAGGGAGAAGACCAGAGCTTGGCACTCATGTCCACTGTCACAAACAGCCCTACCTCACTCTAAGCCCTAAGATTTCAGCTTGGTCTTTACCCCTCACATCGGTGTGACAGGCAGAATGTACCCAGCAGGAATGTTTGTAGCCTGATGGGAATTGTCTTCAACATGTGATGTGCACAATAACCTGGCCAAACAGCACTTGGAGCCATCCAGACTGGGGGATAAAAGGGAAGATCAAGGCTTCCTGCAGACAAATGATCATGTCCTTAAAGCAGACCTTTTGGATTGAGAGACTGGGTTATTGATCTTCTCAGATATCCAAGACTTGAGGCTATTCCCAGAGCAGTAAGAACGGCAGTCTTTTCTGCTACACAGCCTTCACTGGAGGCTGCAGCCCACTGAAGAGGGATTCAGCTGTCAAAACTTTCAAAGCACGTGGAATACTTTAAATTTGTTCTGTCCATCCTGCCCCCCCGCTCTGTGCAAAGTACATGCATCCAAATAAGCACAACACCGATAATCTCCACCCGATCTGGAATTCACCTTCCCAATCATTTTCTCACTGCAGATACTTAAATAAGCTAAAGGAAGATGACAGCCTTTGTGGACAAGCCCGGACCTCAGGAACTTTCTACCTCTTTCACAATCTCTCCCCCTTCCTGCAGAAAGCTGAGAAGAAATACTTGGTGCCACAGCTCAGTGCAGCAGGTAAGGAAAAAAACCTCTCCTGGATCCCACAGCTGAAATGAAGCTGAGACATCCCCCTGATAGAGGGGATGGAAATCCATGGAGCCGTGCAGGAACATCCTGCTGTGTGCAGCACTCTGTTTGTTAGCAACCAGAGACTGTTTAGAGTTAAAACCTTGGCATGTGGACACAAGCTCATGCTCTTCACACACATGTGGTATCAACCTGATCTATTTTGAGATGATCAGTTTTAAACATTTGGGATTGTGCCTTGTGAAGAGAAAGGAAAACAAGCAAGGTCCGACTGACAGAGTTTTTTTGATGTGAGGCAGGAAAAGTTTTCTTTGAGAGGAAGGTATTGGCTGGTGTAGGACAGAAGCAATGACCTTGTCTGGTCCCCCCTCTCTCACGTGGGCCATGAGTCAGGATTGCCTGTGCCTTGAAGATCCAGAGGGCATCCCAGTTGTATGGATTTGCTTTGACCACAGCTTTCTCTTCTCCTTTTCCTGCTGTTTAGAGATGCAACGGATCCTGGAGAAATTCCCAGCAGCTGAACAGTGGATGGAGAAGTCGGTCCTGATTGGTTGTTCAGACGAGCACATACCACACTTTGCCCTGGATTTAGGTTGGGATAACTCCTCTTCCACCTGTGCCAGCATCAGTTGGATGCACTGAGCAGAAGGTGCTCCCGAGGCAGCATTCCTATTCCTGGGATGAACATGTACTGCCAAGGAGGGCTAGCTTGGGGCTCTGAATTCCTGCTCCTGGACTGGACATGTGCCAGAGGGGCTCTGCAGGAGCTGGTGTGAGGCAGGTCACAGCCATGGGCTGCACTGCTGTTCCTGAGCCTGTGTGTGTGTCAGTGAAGGTGGGAACCTTCGGGAACGTTATCCCTGATGTGGTGTTACTTCCGTGGCAACTTCCAGAAATTGTATACCGGAACAATGAGGGGCGGAAAGTTGGGATAAAAACTGAAATTTATGAGATCAAAGATTTTGTTGTTGTTTCTATTTTTTTTATTAACAGGGGCCTTGGAGAAATCGGTCATTGAGTCTGAGCTCCAGGGATCATTTACTGACCTCCGAAAGGCTCTCTTTGTGGTGGATGGGAAGGATTCTCCTCTCCTGGCTTCGGTATTGGACTGGACTTCTTCCTTCAAGAAGCTGTGCTCTCCAACATCAACCCTTCTCCTTGTCTCCCATATTGTTTTATGATCTAATACACATTGTGGAAGTACCTCCTGTATACTTTCAGGGGCCTGGGTACAGACACACTACGAATTACACCAGTTTTCCCAAATTTGTGATCCCAAAAGCAAGATGCAGTGGAAAGAGAAACAGACTTAAAAATGACTTGCAGTAATTTATGCCATTTAGCATCCACCTGCTGTATGTTCAAGTGTGAAATGTGCTGGTCTTAGCAGCAGTCCCAGCAATCGCAGTCTGTCCTCAGCTCGGCAATTATCAGGCACTAGATTTCTGTAATATGGGAAAAATGAACGTCACAGACAAACTCACACAGCTCTCAGAGCTGCTCTTTGAAAACTACTCATTTTTAAGCTGTTACTCTGCAGATGGCCTCTGTTTGGAAGCCCTGTGTGTGAAAATCAGCTGTCCTGACCCATAAGGAGATATAGCTTGTGTTTCCTTTCCTGCTCTATAATGTTTGTGATGCTTGGGCTGTTTTAAAGAAGATATTCAGGGCTGGAGACCCTTTAGAATAGTCCAGTTCCCATTACAGCTCCCATTATACCCCAAAAAGAACCAATTCTTCCCCACTTCCCTCAAACAGACTCAAATTTGGAAGCAGGAAATGTCGAATGCAGAAATCTGCCGTTTTTCAAAGCAATGCCCACACTTCATTTACCTTTCTGAGGCTTCCAGAGACGATCAGAATTTATCCCCACGATTGCACGCAAAATATTATCCAGGGAGCCTGCTCTGAATCACCTCTTTGCAGCAAGTATAAATAAAATTTGTTTCTCTCCTGTGTTTGCAGGCCCAGTCCCTTCTCCGGTGGCACGATTCCCACCAGTACTGTAGCAAAACTGGGCAGCCCACCCAGAAAAACCCAGCTGGCAGCAAGCGTGTCTGCCAGGCCAGTGGGATCACTTACTACCCCCAGGTGAGCCCGTGGACAGCAAAGGGAAGGAACACAGGGGACTGTGGTGACAAGCCAGCGCTGCTGGGTGGCACAGAGGGCACTCAGCGAACAGCGGTGGGAGGGCTTTGTGTGTAGCTGGGTGCTTTGTCCTTAGTATTCGTCCAGTGGCCCTCAACCAGCCAGGAAAGGCAACAGTTTCCACTTGTTTGTTGGGTGTGAAGTTGTTTTGCTTTCTGCTGCCCTGGGCAGGTGTCCCCGGTGGTCATCACCCTGGTGTCCGACGGCAGCCGCTGCCTCCTCGCCCGCCAGCCCTCCTTCCCCCCGGGGATGTTCACGGCGCTCTCAGGCTTCTGTGACGTGGGTAAGGTGGGCCCTGAGCCCGAGCACTGGCCTTACACTTGCAGGGTGTGGGAACACCTGTTCAGGGAGAAGGATGGACACAGAGGTGACGTGTGTCCCCATCCCTGGAAGTGTCCAAGGCCAGCTTGGATGGGGCTTGGAGCAGCCTGGTCTAGTAGAAGGCGTCCCTCCAGTTGCTCTACTCCCTGCTGGTAAAATGTAGGTTTTAAACTCCCCAGGTTACAAGCTCTGATGCTTTTTTAGTCCATTTTGTGGTTAGTGCAGCCTGGCTCAGAAGAAAAACTACAGACCTCTTGCTACAGGAGGGAAAATGGCTCAAAAGGGGAGATGTCGAGTTGTTCTGTATGTAAACAGGGCCAAAAAACTTCTCTGGTGGCTGTGTTTATGGCAGGTAAGCCCTGCTGATGAGTTTAATGGAGCATCCTGCCGACAAGCCTTTCCAGGTCAGCCCAGGCGGGCTGGAACTCCTGGGAAATGAGCAGTTTTCCTTGCTGCCAGGGGGCCAGGCCGTCCTCACCTACCTTTGGTTGCTTCCAGGTGAAAACGTGGAGGAGGCAGTGCGGCGGGAGGTGGCAGAGGAGGTGGGGCTGGAGGTGGAGTCGCTCCGGTACTCGGCGTCCCAGCACTGGCCCTTCCCCAGCAGCTCCCTCATGTTGGGCTGTCACGCCCTGGTGGGAGCACAGCAGGCTGAGGTGAGCGAGCTCGGGGTCCCCGAGGCATTTCACTGCAAAATCTCCTTCAGTCCACGGAATTTAGTTAGGAGGAGAACGTCACATCCTCTCCAAATGCAGCTTTCTCTACAAGTGAAGAACAAAGTTCAAAATAATCCTATTTTCTGTTGAGATGTGGCAGATTTTGCAAGGTCACTGAACATGTACAAGCCCAGCATCCCAAAGTTCCTCCTCTGAACTTCGCAGAGGAGGTTTTCTCTAGTCTTAACATCACATTTGCTGTAGGACAATCAGACTCTGCCACATCAATTACTGTGCTCAGCCACCGGTGCTTTGCAGGCCAATGCCGTGATGGAACAGCGTTTCCCAAGGAAACCAAGGCAATAAAGCACTGGTGGATAGTAATGTCCTCTCCTGGATTGGCATCAGGCATGGATAAAACACTCTGGGCATCCTAGCACAGGATCTTTGTGGGTAAAAGAGCAAGCAAGGTGCCTCTGCGCACATTTAAAGCTGATTTGAGGGACTGGTGCTCTCGAATTCTTTCCAGATCAGTATGGACAGCCTGGAACTGGAGGAAGCCCGTTGGTTTGGCCTGGAGGAGATCGTGGAGGGCCTCAAGAGAGAGCCCAGATCTTCAAAGCAAGATGATGGCAGTTTTTTACCCTGGTTCCCTCCCAGACAGGCCATTGCTCACCAGCTCATCTGTGAGTGGGTTAGGCAGCAGTGTGCCCAGGCTTAGGCACAGCTTCAGCAAGTCTGGAAATCCAGCAGAACCATGAAAGCTCCATAGAAAAGTTTCCAAAGCCACTGGAGGCACGGGCTGTGTCACAGTGAGGACAGCACCACCCTGATGGCACTCAAACTCAGATCCACGGGCCTACAAACCCATTTCTGATCTGATCACCCTCAGACAGTCCCATGTACACTGGGTCTCCTCCGAGATCCCATGACTTGCAGAAAACGCACAATAAAATTCTTAGTTCCAAAGCATCAAACTTGCTGTGACCAGCTGACAGTGAGCCCATCGCACCTTTGTCCCATTTCCCTCCATTTTTCCCCATCTTGGATGGATTTCAAAAGCACACTCTTTCCAGAAAAAAATAAAGGGACAGTAGCATCATCTTTATATGGATCTGGGAGAGCTATCAAAAGGAAGAAGAAAAGCCACTGGTTGTATACTCTCCCCTTCTTCTGTCTCTCTTCCCGTTCCATCTTCCAGTGTGGTATAAAACAACCAGGTTTTGGTTTTTTTTGCAAATGGTAAATGGGATTCTACTTTGTTGATACATCTGAGCAACTGAAAATATCTGTACAGGCACCATTTTCCCCACCAGTTGCTCCCATCCCAAGGGAGAGAGAACAGAGCTAATCTGGTGGTAGAGAGGGGAAGAGCAAAACCCACACTTGTGTATTGGAAGAACCCAGATGATGCAAAGGTGACAGGAGCTGCTGCAACAAGGACTGCACTTCCAACAGGGAAAAACCCCCGAAAGGAACAGTGCCTCTTACCCTGAGGCTGAAGTCTGTGGCTTGCCTGGAGAGCTGGTCTCATTTTACTGATGAAATGGCACCACCTCTCTGGAGGGAGAGCAGCAAAGAGACAGTCTGGGCAGGGCAGGCTTAGTGCAAAGGCCAGATAACAGGATGTTTGATGTGCTGCTGATTCAGGCTGACAGTCCTTTGTGCCTGCTTGGTCAGAGTTCAGCTGCCGAGGTTGCAGAGCCGTCAGTGCGGACAGCTGAAGGGGGAAAGGGGTGTGTTACTGCCTGCCAGCACTGGGATTCACCGCAGGGGAAATCTGGAGTCCTGACACCTGAGCAGTAAGCAATGAAGAAGGCTTTCCCACACTGCTGGGACACACTTTGTTTCCTCAAGTTGTTTCTACTTAGGAGGTTGGGAGGGGATTCTCTCAGGACTTGGTGGCACATTCAAACACCCTTCCTACCCTGACTCTCAGTCAATAAAACCCACGTGTCAGAGCGTGTCTGTCATGTCTGTGAACTCCATCTGTCACTCATCCCGGTAGGAGTGTACTCCAGTGCAGCCAAGGGCATTGCTGCCTCCCCTCAGCCCAGCCAGACACACCACACGAGCCCTCACACCACTCAGCTGCAGCATTCCTGTATCCAGTGTCCTTTGAAACATGGCTCACAGCCTCTCGTCACCGCAGTTCCTTCTGCTTTGCTCTCCCATCACAACACTTTAGGCCCCCAGCATTTCTCTCTTGCTCTCTCATTTTTGGAAACTACCATTTTCAGCCTCACTCCTTTCCTCCCCTTCTCTGCAGTACAAAATACTGAAGAGTTAAACACCTACCAGCAAGATATTCCAGCTTCTCATCCTCCTTCTGCTTCTCCTTTAGCTCTCCCAGTTCACCCTTAAGTTCACTAATGTGACCAAGCTGCTTCCAGTGTACATCCAGCTCGATGTACTTTATTAAAAGGCATTAAAAAATTACTACTTTTTAATATCCACACATGATCTGTTCTCCCAGTGGCAAAAAAGGACCCTGGGACCAAGAAGAAGTATTGCCTGCCAATACAGAAGAAAGTCTGGGGAAAACCAAAGCTGTTTTCTCATTTGTTTACTCCTGTGACCTCTTAAAACAGTTTTAAACATCTGTATGTTCCTTTTTAATTATCAATAAGAAAAAAAGTCTTTTCAATCTACTCGAGTACTTTTTTTTTTTTTTTTTTTCTCCAAGGCAATATTCTCATCACATCTTTTGGAAAGCATTGAATTTTTAACTGTTTTATAAAATCCTTAGTCCATACCCCTTTTGACTTAGTGATGCAATGATATTGGTGGCCTCTGTTCCAGGTGTTAGGCAAGCAGGAGTGATCACAGGCACACAGCTCTGACCAGGACAGAAAAACAAGGTGAGACACACGTTGTTCTCACTTTCATTTGGCTCAGAGATCTGTCTGAAGCCTGAAGAACACACTGCAGCCAAGACAGGACATGCTCCACAAAGGCAGGTGACCTAGAAAAAGGAGCAGGCAATTCCTGACAGGTGCTTCCTCAACAAAACGCAGCAGGGCTTCCCGTGGAAAAGGTATCAGCAGGCAAAAGGGGTGGAGCAACATATTTCCCTTTCAGGAACACTTCCCTGAACTGAATCCTCTTCGGGAATACTTGGATCTTACCAATCACAGAGACCCCACTGCCTTCAGGGACTGCAAAGGACCAGTGCTGAAAAGCTGCCAGCCTGGGGCGTTACAGCCCAGTTGGTGACAGGTATTACCAGCCAGGAGAATATGAAAGAGTGTAGGCAGTTCTAAAATAAGAATATTCATCTAATTACCCTGAAATTTTTGGAGAGCAATGCAGGCAGATTCAGAGCAGCATTCTACCTACCTCCCAAAAGCAGCAGAGCATAAATATCATGTTTATCTCTACCAGGTGCCAGCAGAGGATTAAAGTAACCAAAGCACACGACACAACTTGTCTATCTCTGACTGAGGGAGCAAAAAAAATCTTACCTGGAAATGGCGTGGAGTGAGAATTCATCACTTGGGCTGCTCTGCTGTGGCGTGGAAAGGCCACATTTCCTTGCCCAGAGGGAGTGAGTGGCAAGAAGTCTGAGCTCAGCATTACAGGTCAAGGAGGAACCACTTCACCCCGTGAGACGCGGTGGACACGCTCCAGATGCGATGTTCAGCCTGAGAGGACACGAGCACTTAATGGAACACCCCAACAACGTGACCCTCCTAAAGTAAGTTGTCAGGGAACCACTCCTCAAGCAACCAGGAGCAGCTGAGCTGTGGCAGCTGCAAGGGACAGATTGTCAGAACAACCTGTAATTACACAAGTACCGTTCCCGTGTTCACTCTGAGGCACTGCTCAAACAATTTCAGCTGCCTTCAAAATTCAGCCTTCAGCTCCCATCAAAAACTTACTCACTCTCCAACCCAGCAACAGATGGAAAGCAGCTGTGTCAGGGGAAAAAACCCACTGCTAAGTGTTAATCATGTGGCAATGGATACACCTGGGAATGACTGAGCACCACCAAAAAGACTTCTGTTAACAACAAAAAAAAAGAGGCTGGTTTGCCAACCTGGGGATGGTGTGACTTGCATTTTCCTTTCAGACCCATCAGTGGTATTTTGAAGGCAATTAAGAGCACTGAGAGATGTCCAGAATCACCTTTACATGGAGAAACTAAAATTTGGTGTCAGCTGCGACAAACATGAGAAAGATCCCAGGAGCAGAAATACAGATTGCACAGCTCCCTCCCAGGGAGAGCAGCACTGGCACAGGGACAGAAAAGGCTGATATAACATCCTTTTCCACTGGGGCCCTGTGCTCAGTGGAGATAGCATCCTTTAGATAGTGTTCTCCACTATTTCTGTTAGTGGAAATACTGCAAAGGGACACAGCAGGTTTACTTTTATATCAAGAGAAGCATAAAAAAAGAAGAAAGATGAGGTTTGGGGTACGGACAGAAGCAAATTCACACATCACCTGATAGTTAAACATGGCTGCTGTGAGCATGCAGCATGGAGAAAGCCTAAATTAACTGGATTATATTCCAACTGGCCTTATAGCTGCAGGTAAGGTTAATAACCCTCACCAGGTGAAAAAAAGGTCTGGTCTAAGCTCGTTTAGATAACACCCTGCAGTCATTGGGTATCATTAGTCCTTTTTCCCATCAAATTATAAACTCTTACTGGAAATATCTCATTTTCTGTCACCTGCATATTTTTTTCTGCATAAACTGAGCTTTACCTTCACAATAGCTTTGCTCTTCACTTCCCAGCCTTGTCTCCTTGTGAATATCCATCTCGGGGCACTGACCCACTGGAGAGGAGGCTCCATTCCCCACAGCAATTCCTGCTTTTACCCAGGAGTAACACACTCTGTGATATTCCTCTGTGTGTGTTCATCACTTCGCTCCTTAGCTGCAGTTTCACACCAGAAAGCTGTGAGCTGTTCCTGAGGCTCTCTGCCACGACACTGAGCAGATACTCACCGAGACTTCACCCCCCTGACTTCATATTCTTGAACAACTCCCTTTTTTCATTAGCCCTGTAGTCTGATGCTTAAACCAAGAACCCAAACTGCCCTCCATGGCAAGGAATTTTCTTAGGGGAATAAAACAAACTGGAAAAAGAAATAAATTTCCATCCTGGACCTGCCAAAACAGATGCTCTTGTGTTCCACTCCAAAGACAGAAATGGCAAGAGGGAGGGCAGCTGCTGCTGCAGCCTTTGCAGCATCCCAAGGGATCCTGAGGTGGCACAAAGGGCCTGCCCTGACTCCTGCTGCTATGGAAAACAAATTCCAGTTTCTCAGACAAGCAGCTGCAGCAGGAGCTGCACAAACAGTCATTAAAAATGCTTTTCCACCACTGCAACTACCACATGCCTGGAGACAACTGTCATTCCTGAGGTGCTGTGAAGGCAAGGCAGCAGGCGGGTGTCCTGCAGGGAGGTGATTTTCCATGGCAGCAGGGAGGCTGCATCCACACCACAGGGATGCTGAAAGCAGTTTGTTTGCACAGGGATTCCAGGGCTGCTGACTTCTCAGACTATTCCATAAAACTTCTCAGTGGCAAGAGTGGCAACAGCCAAAGTGCTCAGGTGTCCAGGAGAGTTTGAACAGGTCTCTGCTGTGCCCTGGGGTTAGTTTTGATCTCGTATGTGGAAGGTGAAAGATCCACTATCTGTTTTCTTGCTTTAAATCTACCAGTGAACAACTACAGGCTACAGGGGTGAAGCCTGAAGAAGAAAACCACATTTCTGGGAAGGGTCAGAAGTTCCAGGATGAACAAGGCTATACAAAAAGGCAGCTGCTCAAGTGAGCAAAGTGAATAAATTGTGTTGGAATGCACTTCTAGTTAAACTGCTTTAGAATATAATGAAAACTTTGATAGCAATCCGTTGAAAGGGAACCACGCTGCACTTGTCTTCCCTAATTAATTCCATCAGGCCTCCTTCACTAAAAACACTCCCAAAATTAAAAGCAGAGATGCCTCATGTGTTACTTCAAAGCAGTGAAGAGGCAGCATGGAAATGCTTATCCTTCGATGGCAACCTCTCCTGAGAGCGATTCCAGAGCCTTGAAGGCCTTCAGTGTGAATCTGCTAAACAAATGTAAATAGCTGGAATGGAAATCACAGTCTCACTGATGGAAAAGTGAGATTATCCAAGCAGCAAGATCAGCTGAAGTGCTTCCAAAAGAGCAGCTTTGTTCTGAACATTAGCTGAGAAGTTTTCTTTGCATACTACAGTAGAAGAGTCCTTTCATCTATTGTGTGTAGTACCAGAGAGTTAAATGTGATCATCTCCTTGAAACTCAACTATTTTTGAAGTAGCTAAATTTGATTTAAGTACTCATCAGTGGAGAATTTTCTAATTACCTTCCCTGTTCAGACATAAGCCCTTTTCAAGGCTCAGGTACATCTGTTTTCCACCACTAACCGCTGGCTATCCGTGTCTGCTGGATCCCAGAAGTCCTGTTAGCCTTAATTTTCCGGTGTAATTTGTCTAACTGGATCTGCAGCCCACCTTGAACTTCAGCATCATCCTTGTACTTCCTAGTTCTTCTTGCCCATCTCTAATCCCTGCCCAGTTTGTCAGCATTCTCCTTGAGCTCCTGACAAAGTAAATGACACAACATAGCAGAGGACAGATGTGGAGGCAGCACATCCAACCCTTCACCCACACTCATTCCACATTTTCACGTGCAGAATCTCCAATATTTATCTTATACTGGAGCATTTTACCAGCTAGTTGTGATTTGCAAAAGCAGGCAAAAATTTGGAAAAGGAGAAACCCATGAGCACAGGTGAGTAGAAGTTCAGAAGCCAAGCAGCCACTGTATATTGTCAGGGTCTCCTGAATTTCAGTGAAACTATGGCAGCTGTGCCAGAATTTTCTATGCATTAGTTAAACTCAGTTGTTGTGGCAGTCAGGCACAGACTCGGCATCCAGCAAGTGTCCAAGCCCTACACAGAAACAGAACTTATGCTACATTCTGCTTTGGCAGTTAAAATAATGCCAACACTTGACATTAAAAAAAAAAAATTAAGCTAAAGAATTCAACTAATTGTATTCCAATATTTAGACTAGTAATAACATAACATTAATAATAATAATGCTAATTCAGTCCTCTAAAAGCAATCAGGTTTCAGGATCAGTCAGGCTTTTATATCACTGAATACTATGTTTGAAAAAAGCCCAAGACACAAACAAACAAACAAAAACACAACCAATGAGCTTCTCTTCTACCAGTTCAGACACTTGATTAATTGTTGAATTAAGACAAACAAACAGCTTGATTCCGACTTGGCAGGACTGTGTTCTTGCTGCCTGTAAACCAAGAATTTCTACGTATTTTAATTCAAATTTATCTTGTTAAAAGTTGCTCATATCTAGAATAAATTTCTGATTCCATGTGAAAGCAACACACTGCACACGCCTTCCAGCCACATTTTCACTGGAAAATGAACCTCAACTGTTCAGCCTGGGCTCACACACAGCTACTGCTGGCATGCTGCCAACATCCAGCAATAACGGAATTCAGAAAATGCCCAATTATGAAAATGCTTTAACTCCAAGAAGTTCTGATACTGCACTGAGGAAGTCCTGCGTACCTTCAAAGGAAAAAGAACCCCAAACATCTCCAGTCATCAAGCTGCATTTCTGCTTTTATTGGAATACTCAAAAAATACTTCTAGCCAGTATTTACATATTTGATCCAATTACTCTTCAAACCCTCCTGGTTAATAAGGACCAGACTCTTACAGTAATTATCAGGAGTTCTTAGAATGAAGCACTATGATTTTGGGAAGGATCAATGTCTGCTGAACATTTCACCACTGTTCCCAAGTCCATGAGATGTTCCTGTAGCACAGTATTTCCCCAGCTGCCCCTGAAGGCAGCGGCATTTTCAGAACACAAACTGCTTTCCAGATACTGAAACCACCCAGTAATAGGGAAAAGGGCATTTTATAAAGATGGCAGATCGGATCATTGGGTTGAAAAATCCAAGACAGGTTTTGTAATAAAAGTTTCATTCAGATCCCAACATAATTTTTCAGTTTTCTGTGTTAGCACTGGAAAGCTCTGATTTCCACCCCAGTTGGCAGTCAAACAGAAGGCTTTTGCAGGTAGATTCACTTTGCATCTCTGAAGTCACACATAATGCATAAAATGCCCTAAGTTAAAACCTTTTGTGTCTTCTTCCACATCCTGCTGGTCTGTCTGTGCTTCATTTCTCCACCAGCCACGTCTTTGCTCAGTTAATACAGTCTCTCACTGTGCTGCTCAACTGCTCGAGCCAGAGTGATCTGTGTTGTCAGGTAAATACACTCCCATGCTCTGTAAAATGTTGGAGGTGGGTCCTGCCAGCCCAGCCTGAGCACTGTAGGATTCAAGCAGGTTGGCTACTAGGTTCATATCCACATCAACTGGTGTCAGCTCTGGGTCTTCAGCTCCACAGTCCGGGCCAGCACTCTCAGATGGAGCTGCTTTAACAGAACTTGCCTGCAGCGAATACAAAGTGAAAGTTTTATCAAATTGCATAAACAGATTTAAAAAAAAAAAGACAAAAAAAAAAAAAAGACAAAGCACGAGGGAAAAGAAACAAGGAAACAATTCTGCAGCCAACAAAGTCCAATACATTCCACAGTCCTGACAGACAGGAATTTAGGCACCAAATGGTCATGCCAGCTAAAAATCATCACTGTCCGCTACACACACTAAGTTCCAAGGGAAGGACAGAAAGTGTTGCTGAGTCCTGGCTCAGCTTCCTATGGGAGCAAACTACTACAGGAACTCACAAGTTACGCTGCAGCTGCTCGCCTTACTATTGAAAATAGGGAATGAAACTAAGTCCTGGAAAAGAGGTGCAAGTTAAAGCTTAAAATGCACTATTATGGTGCAACCACAGCACGTTTTGCTTGCACGTGGGAAGGTTTTTGATCAGCACATTTTCACTTTCCTACTAAAGCTCTCAAAACTCCCGTGCTACAAACTGGAGCTCAAGGCATACTCACCCCTTTCTTTTGTGTGGTGAAACTTTTCCCAACATTGGTCTGTGCCAGCTCACGGTCCATCTCATTCATATACGACTTGAGGCTGCCTATGAGCTCATCAGGTGATACCTTCTGGTCTTGCCTTTGATTTCCAGCACCTGAGTCTTCATCATCCTCGTCTGAGAAACCAAACTCCTCCTCTTCATCCAGATCATCAGAATCCAGCTCCTCCGAGTCTGCCCCTAGGTATTATTTTGTGTCAGTACAGACAGCAAACAAGTCAGCAGTGATCTGTTTCAAACAAAGAAGCAATCTCACCTAAAATTCTGTCTAACGCTTTCGTGAAAGAATCTACGTCAAAGGTAACGTGGGATTCGTCAGATGACCTGAAATATAAAAGCATTTTCAAATAAATAAAGCTTTCGTGCCTGCCTACGCCCAACATGGGCATAATGGCACAGTGATTTCCCTCAAGCCCAGATTAAAGCTGGGACATTTGAACTGATGGTCTTAGAAGTGCTCAGAAGTTTGAAGCCTCTATGGGTTAGAAACTAAATAGCGAGTGGAGGAGTTCCCAGCAGGAAAGAGAAATTTTAAAGACCACAAAGCCAAAGTAAGTAAGAGAGTGGCAGAAAACAGCTCAGCTTCCAGAATTTTTACCTGCACCAGTGTTGGAGCGGTCACCAAGTTGGTTTAGGAGCAACCAAATATGTATATTCACTATTCCCATGGGTTTGTTGCAGGCCTGTGCCAAGCAGAACACCTTCAAACCCTGATTCTCTACATCCCAGAGTCAACCCAAGGGCTGCAGCGCAGTGAAACTTTCTACACCTGACACCAACCTCAGAAACAGCCCTACCATGGCATTTCTGCTCCTTCGTGTGTGGAGACTTTGGATACAAAAGCCTTCATGCTCTCAGCAACTGTTTCCAAGTCATATTTCTGCTCTTCCTCATTTGTGGAAGGAAGGGACTCATTTCTTGCCTCCTTCAGCATCTGATCCAGAGCATCTGGTGTAATATCCAGCCAACTGTCATCTGAGGGAAACAGGACAGATCTGTTATTCAAACCGCACAGCTGAGAGCACTGCTACCATTTGGCAGCTTGTTTTTGCACTGGTAAGTTTTTGTGTTCACTCTGGGTCACATAAGGCAGTGAGAGGCTGAGGAGAGCTGAGAATTCATTTCACTGCTTTAACACTGCCTTGCATGAAGCTTCAAACTAGTCACAGAGAATCCTTCTGCCACTAAATGAAGGAAGACTTGTGCTTTAAAGGGAGAGCCAATCCAATATTTAGGCTTGATGAAAGTTGGATTGGCTCTCCCTTTATAGCCATGAACATTCCCTCTCTCCCCCCACAAATAATCATGTGATGGGAATAATCCCCCATGCCCAGTCCAGCTCACCATCCTCTGGAGGAAGACAAGCTGCTTCTCTCTCGAATTCCTTCAAATCAATGGGTGTTGTCTGTAGCAACGTCAAGATTTCATCACCTGGGCTCACTTCAACAGAGCTAGAAGGAAAAAAAACCAAAAAACCAAAAAAAAAAATCAATTTATTGAAATGAATTCAATGGCATCAGACATTTTACATTCAGGTTTTCACTCAAATTCTCCATTTTTCACTTCTGGGCAAACACGCCAAAAGGTAGGTGAGTTTGGGGGAAGTACCAGAATACTACACATAGGATTTGCCAAAACAAGACACACTCAGTTGCTGTAATTTGTAGTTCATGGTTCCAAAGCCGACTTCTTGTGTTTCCTTTTCTTTATATTTATTTTGCCTTGGTAAATATGGAGATTGCCAGATCCCAAACAGCACAGACTGGAAACTCAAAAAACTAACAGTCCAGATACTATGAGCTGGCAAACTCTCAGCTATTTTTGTAATGATTTATTTCTTGGATTTGATCTTTTGGAGAAATCTACAGCCAGCTGCCTGTCTTGAGCAGAGGAGACAGATTACTCCAGATTTGTTTTTCACTGGGACTGCTTTTCAATGAAACTTTTATATACTTTCCATAGTCAACCAAGCAAATAATGCTTGTCAGTCACCTCTTAACCCACTTGGAAGAGCTTAACACTTTACAAAACCAAGATAAATAGTTACCCAAGCAAAAACCTCTACTAGTAGAGAGTATTCTAGAGGAATACTGCTCCTAGCCAGAGCACCACAGCACTGTACACTGTTAGATGTACAATGAAGAAAAGGGCTCGGGTTTTCTGTAACAAGAATTTGAGAAGGTAAGTTGAAGTACTTGTGGGCACTGTGTACGACACTCATGAATTTCAAGCCGCTCTTACCTTTCTGGAGTGGTAACAGACTGCTGGAAATAATCCTCTGCCATATGCAGGAGTTCTGAGTACTTGGCAGACCCTTCCATTTCTCCCTGTCACAAGCATGAGCACACACACACACAAAATTACACTTAAGTGGGCCCAAACAGATTTATGGTGTTATGTGTGGATCATTAGGAATATTGAATTCTACAGGCATGCAAATGAAATGTAACCCAGTAAAATCAGACTTCGCACAACCATATTGTTATTTCCTTCATTCAAGTGTAACTCTCTCCTTTCTGTAGATGAATGAATCCATCCACAAATCCTACTTTTTCCTTACTCATTTCCAAAATAAATTAATTTCAAAAGGGGAACAAACTGCATGTAACTCCTATAAAGACATTAATTCATTTTCCATAGAAAGAAGCATTAGATTTCCTACCCTGCCGCAACTACTTATACAAGTTCAAGAGATAAAACATTTTTAGTGGAATGTTTATAAGACACAGACACACAACTTCACCTTGAAATAATCCTTTTCCTTCAGGCTCCTGAGGAATCTTTCCCACAGGGGACCACTTAGCATATTTCTCTTGGAATTAGGAGATACTCTGCTGCTCTTGGAGCACAAAATTTCAAAGCCATGAGCCTGTATACGAGATGCAAGAACAAAGAGGCTCTCAAGGCGTGACAAACTTTGCTCACAGTTTTCTGGACAAGCAGGCAACTTAAAAAGCAAAGAGTCATTTCTTGGACATACATAAACAAGCAAACTAAGTACAAAATGCGTAAGAAATCCTTACCAGCTTCATGCCCAGTTCGTGGGCTTTGTACTGAGGGTGAGATGGGGCGGGCAGTGTGTATCCACTGCGCCTGTCTGGAACAAACTTCTGCTGCACCAGCTGTGCATATAAACACCGTGTGAAGGTCACCTGGAACAGCCAGAGCAGAAGAAAACCACTCACTGCAGCGTGGCTTTGCTGTGTATGGGCATCAACTTTCCACCAGGCTCATCTAAATAGTGTTTTAAGGCACCAGTATTACTGACAACACCTGAGACTACATTCAAAACACATCCTAGATACGTTTTTCTAAGATACGTTGCTTTTCAGGTCTTACACAAAGTATATTCCAAGTTGACATCTCTAAATAAACGTGAACTTCAATCAGTCTAAATACATTAGAAACGACCCTAAGTATTCAGTATTCACACCAACGAGGTGTCTTTTGAAAAACTGCAATGGCTTTTTTCTATTAATGAAACCAAAGCTGAGATTTCAGGAACAGTCCAGAAATATAAAATTGGACTGCAAAGCTTCTTTTCAGGAGTCTAGGGGTATAAGAATGTAAGAAAATGTATCAGATACAACACAATGTTCATGAAACACTTCATAAAGTGTGTGAGCACAGCTGAGAAGGTGAGAAGCCTTGCCATGAACAGCTGGGGGTAGTTAGCAGCAACTCCTGTTGGTTGGCAGTGCTGTCAAACTGCTCTGATCACAGAAGTTTATTCAGCGAGCATTTCAGCAGAGGGACTACTAGCACAACCTCCCATTCTAGAAACATTTACCTCCTGCTTAGCCCTTTGAAAGCCCGGCTGTGTCAATGTGAAGGCACACAAGCTATTAATGTAATGAACTGGAAGTTATTAAAAGTTCATTAAAAAAAATAAACAAACCAGAAAACACCCTGTTGTAAAAACCAAACGCCCATATTTACACCATTGCCCACAGAACCCTTGTCAGTCCCAGAAGCGAACTGCCAGGTTGGTTTGGGTCACTGACCACAGTCATCACACGCTGGTCCGGAGGGAAGGTTTGGAAAGGGCGACGACAGGCTCGTAAATCCGCCGGATCCCGCAGGTAGAAGGCCTGGACTGCGGCGGCCACCAGGGACGGGCGCTGCCGCAGCACCGCCGCAATGCCCGCGGGGAGGTAACAGCGGGCTCGGTGCAAGGAGGCCTGGATCTTCTCAGGATACCTTGTGTCACACAACAGCGACATAGTAAGTGTACTGCAAGCCCAAACCACTCCTTTTTCACTGTTCATCCCATTTTCACTGTAATATTAACCTGTGTTATTCTGAGGGTAGAACTCGCCTGGAATGGCTGCTTCTATAACGGATATAATATCCCACATGCCTATATATTAATCCCCACGTTGGTAAGGGGAGTCACTGTGAACTGAACTCCCATATTCAGCTATACAGTATCCTTCACCACACCCAGTGTGGAAGTCATCTGGCTCACACTGTTGCAAAAAACAGGGTGCAGTGCTGTGATGCTCTGAAAAACATGCCGCTTCTACATTTTAGTTCAAATCCTCTTTTTCCTTCCAAAGGCCCATGGAACTTTGAGATTTTTCAGGACAAGAAGGATGGGAAAGAAGAATAACTTGTCATTGCCAGGTGTAGAGTCATAGCAATGAAAAAGTTTCAGAGCCCCCAGATCACAGTCTACAGGACACTGATCCCCCTTTTCCCAAGAATGCCACAGAAAAACCTCTAGCTGGTGGTTTCTGGAAATGAATCGACTTTATCACATCTATCAGGGAAATCTTTAAACCCCGGACAGCACAGAATCAAAACTTACTGAGGCAGAAGACCAAAATAAAACACCCACATACCCATCAATGCGTTTATACACCGCAGCTCTGATGGGCTCTGCAGCCAGGAACTCCTCAGAACGGGTGGATAACAGTGCCAGTGCCTCTGAGATTGTTGGACAGGGAGCAGACAGGTCCCATTCCTGCTGCGGAGTCTCTGACAGAGGAATGATGTGCAGCTCTCCTTTGTAAAAGAACACCTGGCAGAGGGGAACATTCTCATCAGAACAGGCACACCCTGAGCTATGGGAAACTTCATTTCATATACAAAATGCATTTGTTTGAACACAGGGAATACTGAAGCACAAATGAATAATACAGGAAGCAGCACAATTTAAAAATGGAAGTCGAGATGCCAGTGACCATGACCCAAACAATGAATAAAAAACCCTATTTTAACTTCAAAAAGTTTGGTCAAATGTATCGTTTCCTTATTAACAGTAATACCAAAAGTTTCCCTGCAGCCAGAGATTTGCTTCATGAGAATCAGCATAACGTAAATGCTGAAAAATTCCCTACACATTCACTCTACACAACATTCTGCAAGAGCACAGGGATCCAAATCAAGTGTGAGGAGTTCCCAGTCATTGAGTCCATCATTCAACAACCACAGCAAGCACAAAGCAGCTCACAAAACCAGAATGAAAACAGACTGTACTGAAAAAACCCCATACTGTTGATTAAAACAAGTCTTGAGCCCTGCCTAGAAGTTTATTCACTAGTAAGGGACAGACAGCACTCTGGATTTTCAGAAGCAGTCAGACCGCTTGGCTAGAGGTGCAAGAGAAGATTCCGGCTGCTACATAAAAGGACCCCATGAGCCACTTGCCAAATGTACCGAAGTTTTACTCACCCTGTTTTCACTATTCTCAGGATTCAGCCACTTTGGAAGAAAATCAGCTGCTTCTATCAGGAGAAACTCTCCGTCGTTGTCATCGATCCTGGCCAAGGAGAGATCGTTTTCTCAATAGGGAAAAAAGCCTCGCAGAGCACAGTAACGTGCTTCTAAATCCATGTCTGCTGGGTTTCTTTTTAATACCCATAGAATCGTAGAATGGCTTAGGTTGGAAGGGACCTTAACGATCATCTGGTTCCAACACTCTGCCATGGGCAGGGACACCTTCCACTAGACCAGTATAATCACAGTCCCCAAGCAGCCTGGCCTTGAACACTTCCAGGGATGGGGAAGGACCTGCAAGGACGGGCAATATTAAGACAGGACCTTCAAAGCGAAGGCACTGCCCCTTCACACCCCTCCTGAACTACTGGGCACCTCAGCAGGACCTGCCTTACCTGGCTGCCAGCCCCGGGAAGTCCCTGGTGATCTCGCGGATCAGGTAGACAATGAACCACTCATCCTCCACGTTGTCCCCGAACAGGGTGGTGCCGCCGATGTGCGCCGGGGTCTCGCCTGCACGGGGAGTAGAGGCGGGAGAGGTGGTTCAGCAACCCCGCATCCAGGACCTGCGTGTCCCTCACTGAGGATATTCCAGAGCCGTCTGGACTCAACTCTCTGCCGTGTGCTCCGGGATGGCCCTGCTGGAGCAGCGAGGTTGGACCAGATGCCCATTGTGGCCTCTTCCAGCCTGACCCGTTCTGGGGACTCTGAACGTGCCGGGTCCCCCCTCAAAGACCCCTGGATACCCTGACAGTCCCCCCTCAAAGACCCCTGGATACCCTGACAGTCCCCGCTCAAAGACCCCTGGATACCCTGACAGTCCCCCCTCAAAGACCCCTGGATACCCTGACAGTCCCCCCTCAAAGACCCCTGGATACCCTGACAGTCCCC
>VXAY01000552.1:134685-151277 GCA_013399855.1 Oxyruncus cristatus | reverse complement strand
CGGCGGCGCTGAGGATGATATCGCGATACGCGCGCAAACCGCCGCAGGCGTGAGTGGCCCCGGCCCCGATCGCGACCGCGGACCCGCGTCCCGTCCCCGTCTCCGTCTCCGTCTCCATCCCCGTCCTGATCCCGGCCCCGCTCCCGCTCCCTCCGCTCCCGGCCCCGCCGCCCGCGCTCGCCCGGCCGCAGACAGGGCCCCGCGAGGGCCCGGTCACCGCGTGTGTCCCCCCCGGTTACCCCCGGGACACGACGCGGTTAAATCCCTGCCCTGCGCTTCTTAGTTCCCCTGGCCCAAGAGCTGCGTCGGTTCCGACTGCCTTGGTTGCTCTTGTCCTGTTTAATTTAATTTAATTCGCGTCCAGGGACGGCGACATTGTCTCTGCACTGAGGGGGCTGCAGCGCAATTCCCAACGCGTTAAGTTTAAAGGAAGACGTTTCAAAGTGAAGACCCTGTTTATACTATATAACTATACTTAAAAATAGTCCTATAACTGTAGTTCTGATACCTCAAATGTAAACCTTCGGTAACAATAATTTTGGGTCAGTTGTGGCCCAATTGTTATGTTGGCCTTTGTCTTTTGATGTATTTAACAAATGTGTATTTAATTGTATTTAATTTGTATTGAACACCCATTTTGAAAGTCAGTGACTTAGCCACAGCCTTTTTATGTTTAATTCTACCATTTCTGGCCAGCAGAGAAATGACAGGAGAGAGGAGTTCTCTATTTAGCCTCATTCAGCTGTTGTTTGGGACCGGGCTTCTGCCCTGCATTGGTACTTGTTGTCTCCAATTAATGCTGCTTTTCTTGTCCCTCTCTCCTTGACATCTAAACTTTAACAAAACAAAAAACTACCAAAAATTATTCCTCCCAACTTGCTAGTGCATGGTTTCGTAGAGTCACAGAATCATTAAGGTTGGAAAAGCCCTCTAAGATCAAGTCCAACCATTAACCCAGCACCACTGTGTTCCCTAACCCTAACCCTAAACCATGCTCTCAAGTGCCATATCCACACCCTTTTAAACATTTCTAGGGATAGTGACTCTACCAAGGCCTGTCCGGATGCCTCATCACCCTTTCCACAAATAAACTTTTCCTAATATATAACCTGAACCTCCCCAGCTGTGACTTGAGGCCGTTTTCTCTGGTCCTTAAACCTAAACCCTCAGTAACAAGTTAGCCTTCTAATGACAACAAATGCATGCACATTCCTTGAAAAGCAGAAAAGAAAAACCTGTAAAACTTCTTGGGAACTCTGTAAATATTTATTCTTGTGAGTAACTTGTCAAGTTCTGCTGCCTTTTTTTCAGACAAGGACTCCCAAAACATGCCCTGAGGCATCACCCACTGCCAGAGCCAGGAGTTCAGGTGTGCTCAGCCACAGCCAGGGCTGAAAACCACGACCACCTCTCCAGGTACATGTGGGGACATATCTCCCAGAGCTGTTCTGATACAGCCAGGCTTTGTTTGCTGACACACTGCGTTTGTCATTGTTTATTTTTTGCCCACTGTTTATTTTTTGTGGGTTTCAGGGAGTTGGAAATCCGGAGGGAATCAGCTGATCATGGGAATCCAGGGACTGTCAGTCAGAGCTGTGCTGACACCTCCACTGAAGACAGCTCAGTCTTCTCTTGGGGCTACGACGTGAGTAGAACATAATCATCTAAGCCAAACCTACCACAGTGAGGAGAAAACTGCTCAAAATACCGTTGCAAAGACATTTCAGGATAAAAAAGAGGATTGGATCTGTCGATAAATCATGATAGTGATTATAAAAAGAACATACTTTTTCCTTTCTCTGAGTTCAGAACACATTAGGCTCATATTATTCAATTAATATGGTGCACTTCCATCTAAGATTTTGGAAATGCAAATCATTTAGTGCATAAGTGTATCTACAAATGCTGTTATTGCAGAATCCCAAACATGACTGGATGATTTTCAGGTACTTGGTGTGAGTTTATCAAACTTCTGCATACTTGCTTCTCAAAATATTGGAAGCTTTTAAACATAATTTTAATTTAGACATAGTTGTTTTATTCTCCATCTACCAAGGCCCAGTGTACTGTTGCTTTCTTGTGAGGTGAGATGGAGCTGTTTAGATTTAAATGACCTCAGAACTGCCCCATTTTCTGGCTACATGAGCACATGTAACAAAGATTCTGATCATCCCTCACTTTCACTGTTTTCCCACCAGTCTGCATTGCCTTTTATTTTGTTGTTGTCTGTCTGTTGCAAACCACAAATTTTCCATTGCATTAAAATATCACTGAATTTTTTTCCTTCCCGTTCTGATTTCTTTTATGTAAATTCCTGTACCTTGTAACCTAATGTAATAACACGGATATTTCAAAATGTTTTAGTAGTTTATCTGCCGTGTCAGTGTAAGCTTTTTTTATGTGGCCACCCTCAGTCTTAGCAGCAGGGAGGAAATGATCATCTCTGGGAAGAAATGATTTAAAGTTAAAATCCTTCTATGCAGTCCTTTTAAGCTTTAAACAAATAGTTGTCCTTTTCAATTATATTAAAGAAAAATCAATTAACCCCCCCCCAGCAATGCAAATACTATTCACTAGGTATTTAATGGATAACTTCCCTTTCTAGGAATTTGATAAAGCTGCCACACAGCAAGTTCAGCAGATGTTCAGACAAATTGATGAGCTTCTCTATGAGCAGAAAGAAAATGTGCATGTGGAGGGACTGTGGGAGGAATGCCAGCAGTGGACATCCAGCTTTCCTCATCTCAGGTATTTTATGGACAGACTAGTGCCAATCCCCTCACAAAAAGGGTAGGGATGGACACAGTTGCTTTTAAAACATTAGTAGCAGGGTGGGTTTATGCACTTACGGAGTAGAGAGAGATAAAAAGATCACTCTGATCATTAAAATAAACAGTCTTTTACCTCACATTTGGTTCCTTGACAGAGGTTTATGGCTATTTGCAGCTGACTTGGCCTTAACATAGCAGAGTGCTCTTAGAAAATTGGGTTTTGCTCTGTTAAGCACAGAGTTATAGTAGAGCTGTAAGCTTAAAATCATGTTAAAACCCTCCTCCCCTAGTTCAGCAGTCCTTATGGCTGTCTGAAAACTTACATTTTAAATCTTCCCTACGTGCACTTGGAACTGTTTTGTCCATATTCGTAACTTTTACAGTTAGCATTAAGCAAATACAGGCCAAGTGTTCTTGACGTATTTCCCTGGCTCGAAGCAACCTGTACCAGGGAAAACAACTGAACCAACCACCAGGAAAACTGCACAGCTTCCCAAAACAACTCTTGGGGTTTGCTGCTGTCTTACACACTTCAGTAATCTCACTTCCAGCGTCTTCTGATGTGTGAACCCTTTGCTTTTGCCGTGCCAGGGTTGTAGGGAAGCAGATGGTGGTGCCCACAGATGAAGGGTATGGATGGTACCCGAGTTCCCCTTCGGGCAGTTTGGCCCCCTCAGATGTAAGTTCACCACCAGAGCAGGATTCCGATGAGTAAGTACCTGCGGTGAGCCCAGGCTGTGCCAAGGTGGGAAGGTCATTTTGTTCTGTGCAGGGCACAAGGCAATGGGAAGCAGCTTGGTCCTCTGCTTCTTAAAAATGTGCAGCCCTGACTCCTTCTTGTCAGGCTGAGTTTTGAACACAGCACACTTTATTTTCCTTTTTAACTAAAAATAGTACATTCAGAGTAGCAAGACTACATAGCTGTGCTCGTTGCTGACTACAGTGAGTAAATAGAAATATCATTGCTGCTGCTGACTTCTTAAGAATGTGTATGTTTTGTAGCTGGTTTTATTGTTAATCATCTGTTAAATTTGTATACAACTTCAAAAATACAAAGCACTGCGTTAGTACTGTTATGATTTCGTGTTTCAAAACGCTTTTTTTCAAAATGGTTTCTCTAGTCTTAACATCACATTTGCTGTAGGACAATCAGACTCTGCCACATCAATTACTGTGCTCAGCCACCGGTGCTTTGCAGGCCAATGCCGTGATGGAACAGCGTTTCCCAAGGAAACCAAGGCAATAAAGCACTGGTGGATAGTAATGTCCTCTCCTGGATTGGCATCAGGCATGGATAAAACACTCTGGGCATCCTAGCACAGGATCTTTGTGATCTCAGTTTCAAGTTCATTAGCAAGAATTAAAAATATCCAGAGCAAAAGTTTTTACTGTAATGAATAATTTGTTGGTCTCCCTTGGCCTTATGTACCACGCTGTCTCTCAGTTTTTTTGAAGTGGAATAACAACTTATTTTCATTTCTGCTTTCTGGCAACTGTCACCTGTTCAGGTTTAGTGTTTTTGGCAAGAAGGTCCCTCTTTTTGTTACTCCTGGTCACAAAAAGGCCGACCCTTCCAAGTCTCCGACCTTGTGTTCCTCAGAGAGTGACGAAGGGGAAGAGGAAATAATTCTCTCCGAAGGCATAGTGGAGGAATATTTGGCATTTGACTACAGAGATGTGTAGGTATTGAATATTAAGACAGCAACTAGTACCAGTGTCCTGGGGTTCCTGCTGTTATTTGATGAGTTAATTTATTTTTTTTAATACTTTTTCTCTAGAGAACTTTCAAAGGCCTGAAGTTGCCAGTGAACTGAGAATTCTCCCTACTCCTTTCCTAGGACAGTTTATTATTTTTTCTGAATTTTTTGGGCATCTTTCATACCATCCATCTTTGTACCTGGTTTGAATAGATCATTCCGTCATAACTAAGAGCTTGCATATTTCATAAAACTTGTTTAAACACCATTTAAGTTTTTTATTAAGTCAAATTTGTTGTTGTTTGTTATGCTGCTTTGGTTTTGTACTGGCTTTTTGGGTGGAATTGTACCTTTTCCAGATTTTTCAATGGTAATTTAAGAACTAAGAGTGGATTTGATACTCTCCAAGAAACAGTTACCACCCTTTTTAATCTTTTTGTGCCTTTACTTTATTCCACCCAACAAGATGAACATATGGCCTGGGTAAGGACTCTGGAGGGTATACTGTCAGTTCCCAACTACTTAACTGGTTTTAATAATTAAAGCCACTTAGCTGCATGGACCATTAAATTTAAATTGTTACTTGTCTTGCTTTGACCAGGCCAGAGAGTCATTGCTGCAGCAAATAATATCATCTCTTGTCTTCAGCATTCTGCAGTGACATTAGATATGGAGCTTAACAATGTGATGAAGAAATATCACTGTAACTTTGAATACTTATTTTTAAATAGGACTTTGATCTTATCAGTAAATTATTTATTATTTGTGAAGTATCATTTAAGAGTCATTCTGTACAGGGAAACCAGGGTGTGCAGCAATAGATAGTTGTCGCAGTCATTTCTTATTCAGGTTGGTGGAAGAACTAAAAACAGATGCAGGAGACCAAGGAGATGTGTTTGTGGTACAGGTAGTGCTTACATTTTTACAGGGAGGAGGAGCTGCATGAGAGGAAAATGGGCCTGTCCTCTGGCAGACGGAAACTGGGGTTTCCTCCTGTCTCTCCATATTCCTGCACGAAGGATTCCGTGCTCACCTTTGTGTTTGATGATGTGTGGAGTGAGGTCCTGGGCTGCATGGAAGAACTGATCTGCAGGCATTGGGAAGGGTCAGCCTCTGGTAAGGATCACAGCTCAAGTGAAGGATGAAAAGGGGACTGAGTTGATTTTGGAGGGAGGCAGTGGGGGAGAGATGTACTGGGGGATGATCTCTTCAGTGGGCATAAAAAGATAACGTTGACAGTGTGAGATACACCTTCAAAAGATTTAGCAGAACTTACCATCCAAGAGGACTCTATAAACATTTGGATTCGTAGCACTGTCCACGACTAGCAGTGCCAACAGCCTGTAGTGACAGGAACTCTCTGTTGCTTTGCACAGATGATGAGAAAAATATCATAACAGTAGAAACACTCAGGGCAGGTGCCAGAAGCCCTTTGCAGCTCGATCCTCTGCCAGCCTTGTTACCTCGTGTGCCACACACGAAAACGCCCTCAGTGACCTCAAATTTGGTAAGTATTTTAAGCCCCTGCTTTGTGGAGGGATGAATCAATAGAGTGTTACTTCAGCAAACACGCTGAAGGACAGGGTCAGCCCTTGGGTTATGTTTAGGTACAGAACGAGTTTGGACTTCGCGGGAATGCTGACTGTCCTTTCTAACTCTTAAGTCCTTTTATTACTCAGTTGCAAGTTTTAATTCCTACTAGTCTCTTTATGTCGTGGTTTAGCCCTTGTGCTTTTTGCGCTGTATTTATCAACCCATAAATTTTGCTAATTGGTAGAAAGAGTTTGCACAGACAAAACAGATCTCTTTGAAATGGGGATTAATACTAAGATTTATTGCTATACAGTCAGAACTAAGGGAAAATACTTATATATATATATATTTATACAACTCTAACTAGTTTTCCTATAATAACACACTTATATATATACAAATGCCACCCTTCCTTCTCTTCCTCAAAAACAGTCCAGAGGAAGAAAGAGAAGGGAAGGAAGAAAAAAAAAAGTCTTTAAGGTAACAGTTCCAAACTCCTGCAGCTTGAAGATATTTCTCTCTTTCTCTCCATTGGAATGCAGGAGAATTTACTCCCACCTTTCTTAGCCGCTCGTCTACGGCTGCTGAGGGTTTTATCATGTCGTCACCACGGAATCCAAGGCTCTGTAGAATTTCTTTCACGAGGAGTTTCAGGGGGGTTTCCTTAGACTCACCACCCCTCGCTGGGATCACAGGGGTTCTGGGTTTCTTTTTGGTTCAGTCCACACCCAAGAACACTCTCTGATGCTGTGCTTCTGCTGCCTGTAGCTTCTCTCTTTTGCCCTCTGGAATTCTCCTGACTCTGCTTTTGGCCAAATGCCCAATCTTGGCTCTTGGCCACGGCTGGCACTCCCAAGTGGCCACCGCTCTCTCACTCGCCATCACACCCGGTCCAGGCTTGCACCAGGCCCCTCATATGGGGGGGCTTCGTGTACGGCTCATCATTTGGACAAAATCCCAAGGTCATCAGAGGAAAATTCACTTAACTTCTTCACCATTCCGTGGCTACAGTTTTCTGCAGCTTGCTACAAACAATTTCAAGTGATCCAGTCTTGGTCTCAAGTCATTTCTGCCCTCCCCGGGCTATCCAGGCTTCCAGGGGAAGAATCCACACAGAAGTCTCTTCACTCCAAATCATTTCCACAGGTGGCAGGGGTTTAGTTTTAAAGTCTTTTCCCCTGCTGGAGGGAGAGAGGGGGGGGCTCCCCCTTGCTTCTGCACTCCCTCCTTCCCACTGGCCTTGGAGACTACAGCGTTATCTCTTGTTCGCCGCTGCTCCTCTCAGGGCTGGAATTTCTTTTGCTTCAGCCAAGCAGCTTTTCTCTGGAATTTCTTCTCCACTCTGCCACATGCCTCAGCCGGAGGCCTCAGTGCCATGCCTGCCCCCGGCCCAAGGCCAGGGGCGGAGGGGGCCTGGCCCCCCACTCGGGGAGGCCTTGCTGCCTTACTTACATCATGGCTCTGAATTTCTTTCTGCCCCACACACAACTACAACCCTTCTTTTCCGGTTTGTGTTAAATATGTAATTCGTGGAGACGTCAGAGAAGTCCTCTATTGGCTACCTAGCCGGAATTTCACCTGGAATCAACCATCTTCTACCCTAAAACTGAGGGGAATGGGCTAAACCATGACACTTTAAAACTTAGCATTTTTTTTATGTATAGGACAACCATGCTGATTAATGATGTAGTTTTTTCTATACTTTAATAATATTTGACGTTAATGGTGAGATTGAGGACTGTGTGTGTGGGATCCTGTTCTCACCAACATCTTCCATGAGGCAACAGGGGACAAATCTCAGAGCAGCTCTAAACCAGCTTTTTTTCTCAGATACTGATTTTAAATTGCACAATCTGCTTTGGATGATCTGCTCCTGGAGTGGTGAGCAACAAAGTGTTACCTGTTTATTCTATTTTAATTCAACTCTGTCCTTATTTCTCTCTCCTTTATTTCTACCCCTGCCTGTTCCTTGTGTTCCCTTACTCTGTGCACGTAGTGCCCAAAACCCCGATGTGGCCGCAAAAGCAAAAAGAGAAGAAAAACACCTCAAGTATGTATCCTGAAGGGATTAAAGCTCTGCTATTTTCTGTTTTCTGTTGTTTTGGTGGGTGGAATTTGATGTTTTTCCAGATCAGTCTGTATTTGCAGATAGAAAATGTGAACATGCACTCAAAATTAGTTTTGTTAAGACTTCAGATTATAGTAATTGTTGGAAGATCCTGTCATGCAAATGAGCTGCTCAGTTGGAAAATATGAAGTGTTGGGATACATTTTTTAACCACTACCATTTGCAAAAAGAAAAAAAAAAAGGACTTCTAAGATGCTTGTCTTAGATGGAGAAATAGTATAAGACTGAGTATGTATCTGGATGTCATGGAAGAAATTCGTGGCTTTTCTCCAAAATTATATACAAAATCTGTAAGTGTATCTGTGCCAAGCAGTAATTTACATACTTTTTTTTTTTAAATTTCAGGTCAGTCTCTCTCAAGGGTCAAGTAGTGGCTCTCAGCGGAATCTAAATGGCTTGATGGTGATCCACGGGATCCAGTTACACCAAAGGAACCTGCCTGTAGTGGAGAAAACACTGTAAGAGTTACAGATCATCTGTTGCAAATAAAGTAGAGTGTTCTCACAGTGAGAGGGATTCAGCCCAAACTTTTGTGAGATAAATTCCTACACCGGAGAAAGCCCTTCTCAACTATTTCCCTGCTTGTTTGTGTGTGTATTTGTCCTCTGTGAAAAATGAAATGTTAGGATACAGTGAAACCATATTATAGATTATGTAGTTCTGTTTAAAAAATGAAAATACATTGTTTCTGTCCATGTATTTTATGATTAATGCCACACGTGGGTGAGTACTTTGGGAATGGAGCCACGTTGACCATCTCTCTGTTGGTCTTTTGTCAGGGACCTGGATGACAAACGGCCAGGTTCCAGCTCCCTCCTCTCCATCAGAACGTGGCCAAATCGTGCCCTGGAGCTCAGCACATCATCCCTGTCCCGCTCCACGAGGAGGAGGAACCCCCCCCCACGGACCCTGCACCCCATCTCCAGCAGCCACCCCCGCACCGGGACCCCGCGCTCCGGGGATGACGCCAGCAGGGCAGCACGTCTGTAAGTCCCCAAACCAGCCCCTCCCTGCAGCTTAACGAGGGCAGAGAGCCCAGCTGGCATTAAAAACATGCAGATGGGCAGGAAGAACATTGGCTAAAGAAATGAGCTGCCCATGAAAGCACAACTGCCCTGAGAAAGCTGAGTGGCTAAGGCTGGTGTTTACCGTGCTGCGATTCAGTGAATCCCAGACACACGGAGGTGCTTTTGCACCTCAGTGTGCCCAGTCCAAGCAAAGCCAACACCACCATCTCTTTCTCGATGTGGTTTTCTTTTTCTGGAGCCTGTTTTCAAGATGAATTTAAAAGTCTGCAGTTTTTGGAGGAGAAACTGCACGTTGCTATCGTAGCCCAGACTAGGCTATAAAAGATGTTAAAATAGGTTATCTGACTGACCAAAGGGCTCTTAATGAACTCAGTGACTGAACCCCTCAGTCACATCTAAATCATCTTATTTTGTACATTTACAGGGCCACAGTGTATCAGGAAACAAAGCAGGCTTTGATATACTTCTGTATCCCATGTGTTGTAAATCAATGTAGTTTCCTTTTCATTTTGCAGTTTATGTGTAAACTCATCGAGCCTGTTTTCTTGTCACGTAGTGTTTAGAGACTTATTCCTTGTCCCTCCACAACTGATGTTTCTACTTCCAGTATTTTATGCTTCTGTTCCCTTTCCTCAGGCTTCAATCAGTCTAACAAATATTAACATCTCACCTTTATTACCATATCTTTTTAAATGTAAAGAGCACTAGGAAAGTGTTTTTTAAAGTGTTTTGAAGCTTTTCTAAGGTGTTCTTACAGAACAGTCAACTGCAGAAGGCCAAACGAACTGAAAATACTATCCCTTTCCATGTGCCAAACATATAAACGGTATTTTTTTTCTCTTTTTACTGGTGCATTTCAGTCTGACTGCACAGGAGCAGCTGACCTCCCCCTCCCCACTGCTGCTGAACCGAAATCACCCCCTACCCCCTATTGCTACCTCCAGCGTGGCAGAGCGTGGGAGCACCACAGGATCCCAGAGGCAAATGGTAATGGGAACAACAATTCCATTTTATTACTGAATAGTCTAAAGCTGATCGAACTACCAAGCCCAAGAGTCCCAATTTATTTGTTACCTTGTGACAGCAAGTCAAATGGATGCACAAAAAGTGTCACAGCAGTTTTGACTAACAACGTCACCCACAGTTGCCTGCTTAATTCTTTCACGCCAGAATGTTTTCCTCCTCGTAACTCGGTTGCAAAATGATTCATGTGGAAAATTAGCATTAATTCCTAGGCAAGGGATTGCCAATGTACTGCTGCAGTGAGAAAAGGCCATGACTGTGTTACTCTTCCCTGCAGAAACCTCGAGGGAGCTCCAGTCGTGCTCACAGTGTAACGACGCAAGAAGATGCTCACCAGCAGGTCCAGGAGCAGCTCCTCCTACCTGATCCTTTCTCCAGGCCCAACACCACCAACACATCCTTGGTAAGCTGTTCCTACCTGATCCTTTCTCCAGGCCTAACACAATCAACCCATCCTTGGTAAAGCATGGCAAATTACACCAGATCATCCTTAATTACTGCAGAAGGTGCTTTGTGAATTAACACTAATCAGTGCTCAAGTCTGTTTCAGTATCAAATAATAAGCACCTACTCTACTGATACCTTGCCCTATTCAACAAACTATTTTTATCTAAGCTTTAAAAGCTACAATTTCAGCAATAGCTTTTAAATGGCTGCTTAATTCAACATCCTTGACTCAGCGGTGGGGAGAGTACACACTTTCTGAAGTCTTTTTTGAAACAGAACAATTCCTAGAATGTCTTTAACTGGTCCAGTGATTATTCCAGATAACCATTAGAAAAACTTTATTTTCTAATCCTAAAGTTGATTTAACCCTCCTCAAACTTAAAGCTTTACTTAGGCCTTTACGACATCTTGCCAATAAGGCAAATAGTTTGTAGCTGCATTATAATCTTGATGTTTACATTTTTTCCCTGCCTTCTCAGCCAGATTCCCAGCGCCGCCGTTCCTGCACTGTCATGGATCACAGTAATCAATCCTGGACAAGCAGAGCATCAACAGGCTCAGGTATGTTCCTCAGGCACAGGATTTAGTAAGATCAAGCAAGGGGTAGGCTTTTGGGACAGGGATGCATTTCCTACACGGGTACATTCCCCCAGGTAACTGCATCGAGGAGGTTTTTCAAAGTTCTATTCACGTCTTTAATTTTCCATTACACAACTTTTATCCTGGCTGTGTCGCACTCTATTCCAGAGTATGGCTGGGTGCAGTTTGGTTTTGGTTTTTTATTACCACCAAATATTTAAAATCATTTGAGGAAGCTGAATGTGATCTGCCCCAGTGTCTCTCAATGACAAAGTGAAAAGCAGGAGCTGCCAACTTCAACAGAAATAGCAGCACCTACTTTATGCCCAAGGGGTTTTTCCTTCTGTTCAACTATGCAACTGAAAAAAATTGCATTATGTCCAGAAGAAACTATTTTGCACTGTATCTGGAAGGGGTTTTACTAGATCTCTACTAGATGTGTATTAGATCAAGTCAAAATATATTTGAAAGCCAGGAACTGTCCCAGGACAATTCACATGTATCCTCTGAAATCAGAGTTGCTTGTACTGTGTCATTCTTGTGGGGCTGCCAGGATTTCCCACGTAAAGATACGCTGACACGATAGGATTGAGGCTGCAAAAGTTAATGGAATCTGCAAAGGTTAAGGTAGCAAGTAAATGAGTGATTATTAGAGCACATGAGGGGGCTTTCAGCTTGTTTAATAGCTGAATGGCCTCCTACCACTAATACAAGTGGTACAAGAGGCAATTTGAGTTTAACAAAGGCACTAAAATGAAGTAATTTGGTTTTAAACAAGCAAGGAGGGACTCCTGCTGAAATTAAAATAAATATCCACCAAAAAAAGCAAGGTGAGTTTTATGACTGCTGTATTAACAACAAAAAACCAGCAGAACTTTATAGTCTTGAATACTTGGTGAAATAGCAAGGAATACAGTAGTTCCCTGCAATGCAGCAACTTGGCAAGCACAAACTTTGCCCCTTTTGGAAGTTATAAATAATGCAGTTTATAGCCATGTATTAGAATAAAGAGACTAAAAAAAGGCATTTTAATTTGAAGCTAAAGGAGATGTGTTTGGTACATAGTTTTAATACCTTTGAGAAGTCTTGAAGTTGTCCACGATCTCTGTTTATTAGGTCTCCTGCCACGTGGTTCTGTGAAAGGCCACAGCCGAAGTGGATCAGGCACAAAAAGCAAACAGGGTTTCTGAGGTGCCACGGAGAAGTGTCCAGTCCATCCATCCATCCATCTCTGGAGAGTCATGAACCACCTCTCATTCCCAGCAAGGTCAACGTTGTTTACAGAGAGTTTTCAAAGAGTTTTTCACCCTTCCTTACAAAGAGCTATTTTTATATAAACCTAAGCAGCAGCTGCCAAAGATTAGAAGGGGTACACTTAAACATTCCATTCTCTATCAGTAGAGAAAGTGACACTCCAGTGGAAGGGTGAAGATACCCCAGGAAAGCCTGACTCCCAGGAAATCCAGCAAACGCTCTCAGTCATTGCTGTTTTCCCGTGAGGTTTGTGATGGGTTCATGTCCTTTCAAGGCAGGTACTGCAGAACCTGCTCATTTTCCCATTAGCTCCACAGAAGGTTACCCAGGCCTTCCACAGAAGTACTAATGTAAAATTTTGTAAGCTATATTTATATATTCTAGTATGTTTAAAGCAATATTGTACTAGGAAAAGCAAGCACTGCACTTGATTCTGCTTCTACAACTCAGCTTAGACAAGTGATGGATCCTGTAGTAGTTGCAGCAGGTATTTGGGCACAGGTGTGTAGGACTAAGGTAGCAAAGCAGGTGAACTGACAGCTCCAAAGGTAGCACACCACTGCCTCTTCCCAAGTTATTTAACCTTATACCTCTTCCTCAGTGACTGAAGAAGGTTTAGCAGGCAAAAAGAAGCCTCTAACTACAAGTAGTTTCACACACAAGAAAATATACTTGTCTTCCTGGTGACATATTTTATAATTTCACAGAATGGCTCAGTCTCCCCCTTTCAAAAATACCTGTAATTACACAAGATTTCTGCTCTCCCCAAGCCACAGATGCAATGGAGCTTTTAGCAGCTGTGTCTGCACCATGTGAAAGACCTGAAGGAGGGGTTTGCTGCAGTTGTACTTGTGGCTCCAGATAAGACAAAAAACTCCCATGAAGTACAGGCTTCTCAAAATAAGTGATAAGTTGAAGGTCTTACTCCCAAACAGACTGAAGTGTAAAAACAAGGTGTGGATAATCACTGGCTGTACTCAAACTTAGGACACCGCACGAAAACAGTTGTCCCTTTCTAGTCCTACTAAAGAGCACTTTTCCTAAATTTCCTTATTATTCCTCAAATTACTGTTCATAATGGACAAAAACTTGTCAGTATTCTTTAGCAAGTATCTCCCCTATCTCCCCACTCCCAAGTTATGTTACCTACAGAGCAGGTAACATAATAATAATTTTTAATCAATACTGAAGATCTTGAGTCCAGTTGATCCAAGCATACTTTTCATCAAAACCAGGGAACAGTGCAAATGTAACTGGGTTAACTTGCCTCTGCATTTCCAGAAGATTTAAAAAAAAAAAAAAAAAAAAAGCAGCTCTGATCTCAATCTAAACCTCTCAAATTTGCAGAGAATTTGATGCTAACCAAAGGCCTCTACTCACCAAACCATTTCAAAATACAATTTCTCTGAACACTTGGGACCGCTGGAATATTGTACAGTGTGCCAGTTCTGTTAGGTAAACTGGAGATAGAAATCCCATTTGTGTCTGTGCCGTTCCTCAGGGACCAAGAGAGTTTTCTCTGTAGCACAAGAGTTACAAAACCAGACAAATAAACTTGAATAGACTTCTGGTAACATAAAGTAGTGTTTTATAGCCTAGAGGAGTCAATGTGTTTAAATAAAAAAGGGAAGCAGTCTCCTCCTGAGGCCCATCTCATGTTTTCTGTACAGATGGCTGACACCAGAGACTGAACCCGGGCTCTTATTTATTCTGTGTCATAAAAGTAACCCTCAGGCCCTGGGTTATCCAACACAATATGCTGTACTCTCTCAGAATCGGGGTAATTTTTAGGAACTGGCAAGTAAAAGGGAACAGAGTGACCCTCTACCTCTGGCTTCCCCCCAGGAAGCTCCCTGAATGCTGGTGTTTAAGCAGTGAGGGCCTTCAAAGTGTTCACCTCATGGCTCCTAAGGCTTTGAGGAATGACCTACTGTGGAAGTGTGCAAGATTTACTTGACTGAAATCAGAAGAATCAACACAATCAGTTTGTTTGGAACAGCTACTTAGAAGACAAACAGAGCTGGGGAAGCAACAGCACAGAACTCTGCAAAAAAACCTTTCGTTTATTAAATTTGCAATTTTCCAAATGATATAAAACTACTGGAATATCTGAAAAACACCTGTTGAGCTGATGTGCAAAGACCTTTAAAAACAGCAGGAGGCTTTTTAGGGAAGAACTGTGTGAATAGGACACATGGATATTAACTGAAGAGCACCCAAAGGGTTTGAAACAGTAGCACAGGAATGCTTTGTCTTCTTTGTCATGCCTCCCAGTCACATCGAGTCAGTGCACACAGCCCAAAACAGGAGCCCAGAAAAAAATCCCAAGTTCTCCCAAATCCACGTTTCCATACAAAATGAAACCCAGTACTTCAGCCTACGTCGTTCCTTATGTCTTTCTCTTCTTGGCTGCAGTTTTCTTTCCTCCTTTCTTGGCATTATTCCCGTATTTTGCTTCCAGTTGGGCGAAAAAGTCATCCATTTCCCTTTCTCGATCTTTGCTTCGGCGCTGGGGAGGGGGAAAAGAAAACCAACCAAATTCAAAGCTCTTACAACTTTCCAGTACAGATTATTCTATTGACGCTTGATAGCTACAAAAGGTCTTGGAATATATTAAACAGGGAATACAATCTACAGAAAGTTTAGTACCATCATTAACGCTCCCTGTCTTACTGCCTGAAACTAGCAATTAAATATTTTGAGTGCACATGGAATAACTTTGTTAATTTTTAAAGAGACACAGGTAACAAAATCCATACCATACTCTATTAATTAAAGTACATCGTTAACATTAAGGTTTTAACCTCAGGAACTCAGAAGAATTGCAAGGATCCAAAATTAAAGATGCTCAGGGAAAACACAATTACAAGCCAGTAACAATTATCTGCAACAAACAGAAAGAGCCTTACTTGAATCAGCGCTTGCAAGTCATTTTCTCCACCAAGGCCCAGTTCATCTTTAGTCTTTTTTGCCTCTTTAGCTTCTTTTTCTGCCTGAAAAAGCAAACAGGTTTTTTTTTTTAAAAAAGGTATTTTGCATGTTATCTGACAAAGTCTTACAGGAGTTACCAAATGCCTTTTTTTTTTTGGCATCTGTGTACAAAGAGCTGCAAGGAAACACGAAGGGTTTCCACGTTTGGCCACAGATGAGGAATCAAGCAAAGGTTCCATCATTTAGCAGAGTGGGAAGTCTTTTTGCTCTTTCACAATGTTGAATGTGATGTTTGTCCCTGTCCCTGTTCCCCTATCCATGTTTTTTTGTCTTAGCAGATCCTACATTAAGTTACAGGTTACTGTCATGTGCATGTAACACTCTACAGAGTGTTTGGACAAGAGTCCATTTAGTCCAGAACAGTTTCACACCTGCCAAAAGTTAAGCAAAATGTATTTTCACCACTTGTTGTCTGTGGAGTTTTTTTTTGTTAACTCCCAACAACTCACAGCTTTGTAGATAAATGCAGGGACACGTGTAATAAGCCATTGTATATAATAATGAAATAAAAGAAGGAAAAAAAGCGTTTCACAGTGATTTGGGGTGGGGTGTGATGAACACAGATGAGCAAATGTGAATGCTGAGGAAGGTGTGGAACTCGGCAATCCTGGGACATCTCAGGAACAGCATCGTTTATTTCTGCCGAGGGAGATAAAAAGGTTGTGGTAAACACCTGATACAACCTACCCGCCTTCTTCTGGACATCATTTTCTGCTTCGACTCCCTGACAAAGGCCTTGTAGGATGGGAGCTCCCCAGAGTCGATGGCTCGCTCGATCATTTCCCGGATCCTCGGCTCGTCCGTGTAGTCTGCACACATCACGGACTCCATGATCCGATCCATGTCACCCTTGAAGTTCAGGTATGCTGCCTTCACATCCTCCAGCTCCTCCTCTGAGTTTTTGTAGCTTTTCTGGAAGTCCTCGATGTCTTTTACAGTGAGCTGGAGCAAAGAGGTTACATGAGTAACGTACAGGACTTGCTCAAAAGAAGGGTTTAAGAGAGAACACATCGAAAAAGAAACACTGTAGGGTTTTTCCAGCTCCCGGTGCCGCTCTCACCTTGAAGAGTAGCTGCCAGTACTCCAGCCAGTCTCTGTCTCCCTGCAGCACCTCAGAATCCTCATCCACCGTGCCGGTCTC
>VXAY01000552.1:123166-133765 GCA_013399855.1 Oxyruncus cristatus | reverse complement strand
GCCGTGGAGGGGCGGCGGTGGGGCCGCCGGGACGAGGGGAGGCTGAGGGGCTGCCTTGCTGAGGGGAAGCGGCGGCGGCGGGGCGGCGGCGCCTCTGAGGGGCGGCCGAGGGGCCGCGGCGCTGAGGGGAAGCGGAAGGGTCGCCATGACGAGGGGCGGTGCCGCCATGATGGGGGGAGGTGGCTGAGGGGCGTCCCCGCGCCGTGGAGACCTCGGGATGGGGATAGGGATGGGCGTGAAGCCTTTGCGGTAGGTCAGCGTTCATGACCTGCTGGAGCCTCTCGGCGAATCAGGGTGGGATGGACCGAGGCGCAGCGTTCGCGGCGTGTTCGGGTGCCCTCGGAGCCGCCGGTGAGCGGAGCCCTCGGCCCGTGACCGCCGCGTGCGATCGACGGCCCGGAGCTCCCGGGTGCAGTTACCGCCGGGGAAATAGAGAAGAGGAGCTCTTCAAGGGGCTCCCACTCGGCCCCGCTAGAAAACAAGCACCTTTGCTGGCTCTTTGGAGTGCTGAGGGCCTGGCACAGGTTGCCTAGAGAAGCTGTGGCTGCCCCAGCCCTGGAAGTGTCCAAGGCCAGGTTGGACGGGCTTGGAGCAACCTGGGCTAGTGGAAGGTTCACACTTCACACGGTTTTTTTTCCTTCCAGGCTGTGCCCTACGTGACAACAGGAAAGCGTTTGTACGTATCCAAACAAAAGCTAATGGACCCTATAATTAAATGCCTCACAAGCAGCATGCGCACACTGAAAGGTTCAGAGAGACAGAGGCATAAAATAAAAGTTGTTAATTTATGTTTCTTGTGACTGTTGAAATGTAGAACGTTTCACTCCAGATACCAAAGAGGGAATAAACCCCAGCAGCATCACCTCAGATTTCAGCTCTGGCTTAGAGAATGCAGATGGTAACATTGTAGAACATTCATAAAAATACCAAAAAATTTTATTTAAAATACCTTTGTAAGGTATTATTTGTTTATAAGACATTATTTATAAAGTGTTATATTATAAAAGCTCTTGTCTACCATTACTGGAGAGCTCTGCTGATGTCAGTGTTCACAGTCTGATTAAGTGGTTGTAATAATGATAATAGTGTAATAATAAATATTAAAACGTCTCAATATGTATAATAATTATCATAATACTAGCTCAGCGTAAATAATCACCTGCAGTGATCATTTCAGCCAGTTCTGACACTGACCCCTCCCTTTCCAGATCACCTCTTCACACGCTTTCCAAATTTCAGTGCCAACGCCGCCTGCAGCACTGACACCGCACAAGAAAGACACAGTAACCAAAGAGCGTTAAATAGAAAACATTAATTTCATTCTTCCCATTTTTTTTTTTTCTACTGGGATTTTGCCTTTTCACCCGAAGAAGAGCTCGGCCTGGCTCAGCTCGCTCTGCACTTCCAGCAAAAAGTCTCCTCGTCCCACTCCAGCCGGCCGTGCCCTTCGCATCCCTGTGACACCCGAGGGTCCCCGGGGACAGGCTGGGCTCCCCTGCGCTTCCCTGCGGACACCGGGATGTACTATTTCTCGGTGATTCCTTCTGGTTTTGCCGGATTTGGTCGGTGCCCAGGCGGGACGCGGCGGAACGCTTTGGGCGGCGCACCGGGAGGCGGCGGAACCTTGAGCGGGGTGCACCCGGAAGTGGCAGGAGGTTCGGGTCGGACGTTTCCGTGATGGCGGCGCCGCTGCGCGTGTGGGTGAACGGGACGGGACGGGAAGGGAAGGGAAGGGAAGGGAAGGGGGTGGCCGCGGGGGAGGAGGCCGCTGAAGCTGACGCGCGGTGTCCCGCAGGCTGGCGTGTGGCGACGTGGAGGGGCGGCTGGAGACGATCTTCGGGCGGGTCCGCGCTATCCAGGCCAAGAGCGGCCGCTTCGACGTAAGGCCCGGGGGCTTGGGAGACGCGGGAGGTCTCAGGGGATTCCCATTCCCGGGGGATTCCCGTTGCCGCTCCGGGACGGCGGGGCCGGGACAGTCGCAGTTGCAGTGTTGTGGCAGTACAACGAAGCGTTGCGTGCGTTCTGTCTGTGCTCCAACGGCAAAGGTTGCCTTTCCCGGTGTTTTCAGATGCTCCTGTGTGTCGGGAATTTCTTCGGCTCTTCCTCAGAGGCGGAATGGGCCGAGTACCGCACGGGGGCCAAGAAAGGTAAGGAGGGAGAGGGGTGTCCCTCGGGATGCTGGCACTGCTTCCTGACTCGCAGTGGAATGCAGGAGCAGCGGTTGGGTGGTGTCAGACCAGTCACAGCCCAGTAGGGACAGAGGGGCTCGTTTGGAAGCAAAACTCCTTTGGGTGGATTTCACTGCCTCTGTGCTCCAGTGTTCTCAGCACCACCTAGGGAATGTCCCTGTTTTCAGGGCTGTGGATCACTTTGGAGTTAATCTTACACAGGCGGGGGAGGGAGTTGTGGTTAGAGCAGAGGTTGTGCTCTGCCTGCAGCTGTGGGAACTCCAGGTCTGGGGACTTGTTCTCCAGGAAGGTTCCTTGTCCTGCACTCGGTGCTCCTTAGCATTGCTAGAGTGGGGTGAGGGGTCTGCTTGGACGGTCTTTCCTGCTGTGATTCCTGGGAAGTGTGGATTGGACCTGTGCTGGGGCATTGGAAATAAAGCTGACTGACTGCAGGAGGTTTTCTCCCTCAGCTCCAATCCCAACCTACGTGCTGGGTGCCAACAACCAGGACACCCTGAGCTATTTTCCTGATGTCAGTGGCTGTGAGCTCGCTGAGAACATCACTTACCTCGGTAAGGCTGCAGGGGCTTTGGGATCAGGGAGTTGCATTTGCCTCCTGGGGCTTTCACGAGTCTTTTCTGATCTTCCCATTCAACACCTTCCTTTTTCTGGAACTTTCAAGGTGACATTTTTTCCCTGTGGTTCAGACTGGAGTTGAACTCAATACAATCCGTGTAAAATGTGAAAGAAAACCTTGCTTATTTTGGGGTTTTTTTTGCTCCTCTAACACTCCACTTGCCAACCAAAAAGAACAGTCTTTGAAAGAGCCTATTCTTTGATGGCATCTTCTTCCCTCTCTCTGTCTGGGGAAGGTTTTGTCCTTGAATATGATTTTGCTGCTACTGCAATACGGCCACAAGTGTCAACTGAAGGTAATGAAACTGTACCAAACCTAAAAGGAAAAACCATTGACCAGCAGTCTAACAAGTAGTTGGACCTACATTGGCTCTTTTCTCTCAGCCTTCGTATTGAGCTTTTGGGTGGATTTTTGGGGAAGCAAGATACGAGGGAGGAGAGGGAAGGCTGGGGGTTGTCTGAGGAGCTGCTTCAGGGAGCAGAGTGAAGATGGGGATTGTCTGAAGAGCTGTTTCAGGGAGGAAAGAAGCTGGGGGTTGTCTGAGCAGCTCTGTTGTCATCAGGGTTGGGTTTGAGCTTAACAGTGACTTCACTCCGGGCACAGAAGACAAGCTGCCTGTGAGGGCAGTGTCAGTGTGTCAGGAGTGCTGGCTCTGGCTCTGTGCCCCTGGAGCAGCAGGTGCCGTGTCCCTGCAGGCCGGCGGGGCGTGTTCAGCGGCTGCTCGGGGCTGCACATCGCGTACCTGAGCGGCACCGAGGCGCAGGAGCAGCCGGCTCCCGCCCACAGCTTCAGTGCCAAGGACGTGGCGGAGCTCAAAACATCTCTGTTCTCCACTCCAAACTTCAGAGGGGTGGACATCCTGCTGACCTCCCCCTGGCCCAGAGACGTGGGCACCTACGCCAACAGCGCGGTAAGGGGGGCGTTTCCCGGTTTCCAGGTGGGCTTGACAAAGGATTGCCTTTTGCTTGCTGTGGCGGTTTGGGCTGTTGGGCCGTCTCATGAGGGCATGAGAAAGCTGGGAGTGAAAAAAGGGATGAAGGGAGGGAGGGGGATTTGTGAAACTTCAGGGGGTTCTGCCTGTCCCTGCCTGGAAGATCCGAGTAAGGGGCTTTCACCTGATCACAAATGTTGCTCTGATTTCAGTCGATTGCAGCTGCTGTCAAATGAAGCTGCTGCTCTCTGAGGTGCCCCCAGTATCACTTGACATCAAATCATTCTTTTTCCCCTGCTTCCAAACTTTTGAAGCGTTTTGGTGTTTTAATTCCTCAAGTATCAGTCAGCTGGTCAGGTTGTTCCACCGTCTGGACTTTGAGCATGTTGTTTCATTTGTGTCCCAGTTTTGTGTTGTTAATGTTCCTCAGCGGAAGTGATTTTCCAGTTGTAAGTTCAGGTGATCTGGAACCTTCCCGGAGAGCAAGGCTGCACACGTGGCAAAAGAACATTGTTTGCTTTCAATTTCTTCCAACATCCAAAAAGATCCTTGGTGTAAAAGCATAAAAAACCTTCCCTCATCTTGGTCTTATCTTGTGCATTATCTTATAAGATGATATGTACGTATCTTTTAAGATTCCCTTATGCATTGTGATCCTGACAAACTTGGATTGATGAAACAAGTGGATGCCGACTCTGAATACACAGAGTGGAATAAATGAGTAGGCTCTAGTTGGCAATAAAAGATAAAACCCTCTGGGCTTTTTTCCCCCACTTCCAGGGAATGGCAACCACTATACTACACATCCAACATGTAGTTCTGTATAAAACTATTTCTTTTCGCTGCACTCTGACAGGTTTAAATAAAACTTGGCTTGTATTTTGCAGGGAGAAATAGATACCAAGAAATGTGGCTCCAAGTTGGTATCAGATCTGGCTGCAAGTCTCAAACCAAGGTACCATTTTGCTGCCCTGGAGAAGGCCTATTACGAAAGGCTTCCTTACAGGTTTGTAAGATCTTGTGAAATCTCATTTGTTTTCCAGTAAGAGTTCTGTTTTGAAAGAACACAGCAAGACTGATGTGCTGTCTGTCTTTTCAATGCTTTATGTACCTATAGAGCCATGTTTTGCTTCCTTACAGAAATCACACAGTGCTACAGGAGACCCCACAGCACGTGACCAGATTCATTGCACTTGCTGATGTTGGCAATACAAGCAAGAAAAAGGTATTGATACCCCTGAATCTTTCTTCTTTTGTCAAGTACAGTGGTAGGGCAGTAAGCCCAGCTTTGGCCAGCTGAAGGACAGCATCAGGACTTAAAAGCTTGTCTGAAGTGGAGGTGTCTGTCTCACTTGAGTAATAGGTACCATTTGCCCGCTATGTCAGAAGGGTGAGGGCTGCAGGATGTGTTCTGAGGCAAATATCACTGAAAATAACTAATTTCTGGGATGGGAAGGGGCTGTTTGGGGGTTTTTCTAACCTGCTTCTCCTCTCCCCTTATGAAAGTTACTGAATATTGGTGCAAAAGGACAGGTTGGTAGTGGTTAAAAACTTTCAGGGTCCAGAGTTAAGAAATTCTGGCTACAGTGGTGAAGTTCACTCAGCTGCTTTCCTGCAGACAAGTGTCAAAAGATACTGGCTTTTTGTCCTCTGGCAGTCCCTTTCTCATTTCTCTGGTAGTTAATAAATTCAGCATAAAAATAAACTCAAATAAAATTGCTAATAAGCAACATAGAGGAGAAGACTCTCCCGTTCCTGAGGCTGAGGGATACTCGGAATGAGTAGTCAGGGAGTAAATTCCCACAGCATGGTGTGTGCTGCTTGCAGGGAGTAACTGGTAACAAAAATGGTTCTGGACAGAAAGAAGGCCTGGAAACAGGCAAGGATCAAGGTTGTTTCTCCATCAAGTGGGATACACTGGTGCTCTTCAAAGAGGTCTTTCCTTAAAGTGAAAGCAGCGCCTTGGGAGCATTCCATAAACTCCTGGTTGCACTGGGTGGGACCCTGGCACAGGGAGGGTGTTTTTCCACGCCCTGATGTGCCGAGTTGTGCTGGTATGTGATCCCTTCAGAGGTGCAGTCCTTGCCCCTGAGCCCCCTGTGCTTGTTGCAGTACCTCTATGCCTTCAGCATCGTGCCCATGAGCTCCATGGACCCCGCGGAGCTGGTGAAGCAGCCGCAGGACGTCACCGAAAATCCCTACCGGAAACTGCGCAAGGAGGCTGCCAAGGCCAAAGCAGAGGTACTGCTCTGGGCTCCTCCCTCTGTGCACTCTTGGAACACTGACTGGCTTTCCCTTTGGGATATCTCTGAAAACCTTCAGGGTTCTGCGCAAACTGTTTGCAACAGCCCAGCTGTATGGATGCGAGGAGTGGGAGTTGGTTGGTGTGACCCTTCTTAAACCAGCTGTGTCCTGGGCTCGTCCCACACCGTGGGCAGGGCAGGGCAGGAAATTCTGCACCTCTTCTCTGCTCTGGGGAGAGCCCACCTGCTGCAGTGCTGCCTCCACCTCTGGGTCCCCCAGCATTACGAGAATGTGGAGCTGCCGGAGCAGGTCCAGAAGAGGCCATGGAGATGCTCCAAGGGCTGGAACACCTCTGCTCTGGAGACAGGCTGGGAAAGCTGAGGCTGTTCAGCCTGGAGAAGAGAAGGCTCTGGGAGTGGCCTTTCAATCGTAAAATCTTCAACTATCAGAAAGATGGGGACAGATTTTTTGGTAGGGCCTGTTAGCTACAGGACAGGGTGTCACGTCTGCTGCATTACTTGGGGAACTCAGTTCATTCTGTTCCAGGATATTCAGGAAGAATTTCTTCACAGAAAGGGTGGTCAGGCATTGGAAGGGGCTGCCCAGGGAGGTGGTAGAGTCCCCATCCCTGGAGGAGTTCAAGGAACAACTGGATGTGGCACTCAGTGCTCTGGGCTGGGTGACAAGGTGGGCATCAGTCACAGGTTGGACTGGATGATCTCGGAGGGGTTTTCCAACCTTGGTGATTCTGACGTTGACGCTTTTCAAAGGAGGTTCACACCTCTTCAGGAAAAATCTAATTCCTGGATGTACTGTCACTCTCTGGGATGCAGATCTAACGGGCTTTGCTTTTTGTTTTCTGTACAGGAAGAACCAGCTTGTCAGTTTTTCTTTGACTTGAACAAACATCAGGGAAAGAAACGTCCCTCAGATGGGAAACAGGGAGGGGACTGCCAACCTAAGCAAGCCAAGAAACCCCGTAAGTAGGAGGCTGCTTTTTTCCTGAGCTCTTTTCTTGAGCCCTTGGATCATGTCCCTCCACCTTCCTCGGGCTGTAGAGCTGGATATGTAAGTTTGCCAGAGAGCTCCGGCACCGCACCAGGCACTGGGGGGATGCAGGAGGATGAAGGAACTCTTGTTTCCAAGGGAAAATATGTTTCAATAGGTGAAAGAAGAGTCAAAAGCCTAGTTTAAAAGCTTGTTGGGTCCGTGATGATTGTGGTTGGGCTGATGCCATTCACCCTTTGAACCAGACTGGCTTCTGAATGTGACGGTGGGCAATGTCACAAAGCTCAGCCCAGGTATTACAATCTGGGTGTGAATCCAGGTGTTTTGATGTGTGAATAGGCCAGAACTGACAAGTGTGTTTGACAGCCTCTGCCCTTTTCTGTACCTAGGCAGTGATTTTACCTCACTTTGATTTGTTTTAATTTACTGGTGCTTTCTTATTAGTGAGCTGTAACTACTGAACTCCAGGAATCAGTGCTCTTTCATTAGATTAGAGCACTCCATGAGAATGGCAGTCAGCAGGGTGTGACTTCCACCTCCTCTCTTGCTGGAATTTCCCAGAGGCACCAGTCTCCTGACCAGACCTGCTTCCAGGAGCCGTGTCCTTCTGACACCTTCAGCGCTTGATCACCTGGGAAGGGTGGCTGGAAAACAACAGGTCTTCTGTGTTCTGACAAATATGCCTTGTGCTAATCCTTGTTTCCTTTCCCAAAAAGCACAGCCCACGGGGCCCTGCTGGTTCTGCCTGGCCAGCCCAGAGGTGGAGAAGCACCTGGTTGTCAGTATTGGCACACATGTAAGTACCCGTGTCAGAGTCATGCTAAGACATGGCAATGTAAAATACCAGTCTTCAATATGAAAAAAACCAAAGAACTTTATTTGCAATTGCTCTTGGGTTTGTTTTCAGTTTTTTTTCATCTCCTCTATAAAAGACATAAGTATAAACTCTTAAAAGTGAAGCATGGCCCAGTTTTGTTCTGGCAGCAGAGCTGGATTCTGGTGTCAGAACACCTTTTCCTGGGCCAGCCCTATGTTACCCTCTGGCAGAACGTTTCCAGCTGGAGCTCAGTGTAAACTGGGACTTGCTTTGGCAGCAGGATGCACTGTCTGGAGTTGTGCAGGATCTCCCTGGGATGACTGGTCCCAGGTTGGTTATATACAGATGAAACAGAAGATACCTGCTGAGTCAACATCTCAAACTACATCTTGCCGATTAATTCAGTCATTGAATGAATGTCTGATTCATGCACTTCACTTAAAGCTATTGCTCATCTGTAGCACAGCCCACTTCAAACTGCTACAGGGACAGGTTTGTCCACAGGCTTAATTTAAAATTTTAAATGGAGCTTCTTGTCAGAGTTACGAAATTCTGGCCACAGTGGTGAAGTTCGCTCAGCTGCTTTCCTGCAGACGAGGTGTCCAAAAGATACTGGTTTTTTGTCCTTTGGCAGTCCCTCTCATTTCTCTAGTAATTAATAAACTCAGCATAAAAAGAAACTCAAATTAAATTGCTAATAAACAATAATAAGCAACATAGTGGCTGTTCCTGAGGCTGTGGGATACTCGGAATGAGTAGTCAGTAATCTCCCACAGCCTGGTGAGTGTGTGCTGCTTGCAGGGCGTAACTGGTGTGTATTGTTTCACTCTAGTGCTACCTTGCCCTGGCCAAAGGGGGCTTGTTACCTGACCATGTCCTGATTTTGCCTATTGGGCACTATCAGTCAGTGGTGGACTTGTCCTCAGAGGTGCTGGAAGAAGTGACCAAGTACAAGGCTGCCCTAAAGGAGTTTTTCAGAAGCAAGGGAAAGAGATATGTCCTATTTGAAAGAAACTATAGGAGTCAGCATCTGCAGCTACAGGTATGGTTTGGGTGTCACCCTGGGAGAATATAAACTCGCACTGACTATAAACCCCATGTGAAGTGAAAGAGTCATTTAGGGATATATTGTGGTGGTTTCTGTGTGTGGCAGATCTGTGAGTGTATCAGAACTGTACCAGAACTACCACAGACATCAAAAAGGAGAAGGCAGCGCTGAGAACTTCAAGCTTTCAGTTTTCAGCAATTTGTTCAGCTCCTACAGACGAATCTCATAAGTTTAAGCCTGTAGAGACAGGTGCTCACCTGTCTCGTGTGATGAGGCTGAGCTGTACTGAGGGGCACACCAGCTCCAGTGATGCACTAATGGCTTTCTGCAAGGGCCCTCTTTGTCTTGTCTTCTTCTTATGAAAATGCCCTCTCTCTCCAGGTGATTCCTGTCCCACTGGACCTCTGTACTTCTGAAGACATTAAAGAGTCTTTTATTACACAAGCACAGGAACAACAGATTGAATTGTTAGAAATCCCAGAACACTCGGATATCACGCAAGTATGAGGCCATATTTCACCTGTTCCTTTCCCTCTGTCCTGCTTGGGCTCCTGTTTCCCCCTGAGGTCACTTTGTGGGGTAGGGTTAAGCTGTTGGAAGCAGAGCCTTGTAGACTTTATTTGAGGATGTGCCAGATGGTGGATGCTCTGAGGGAAGTTCCCTTCTCTGAGGGAAGAACAGATATGTTTTTTAGCCAAAGATTATTCCAAGCTTTGTGCAGGGCTTGCTGAATTCATTCCTTCTGGTACCAAACACCAACCCTCTTTTCAGCACATCAGATAGTTTTAGGTTCTGATTTTGACAGGCTGATTTCTCAGCTGAGGAATGGGAGCGTGGCCTCTTCACGGGCTTTTCTTCCTCTAAAACTCTGCTGTGCTGGTTCCAGGTGACCCAGCGGATGTTAAGAACAATCAGACCTGCCTGGTTCTCTCGTTTAATGGCTGTGGTCACTGCAGAATTAAACCACAAAAAATATTCCAGTAGTGTCCAGGGTGCATCATCCACTGGTGCTCCCAGAGGAAGCAGCCCATCTCTACGGAAGGGACTGTTTGAACTCCCACCATCCTTCTCCAGCAGGTCACTCTGAGGTGCCTGTGAAGAGGTACCTTTCCTCTGTGAAGAGCAGAAAGATAGGACACATCTGCTCTCTTCTTAGAACCAGTGTCTCTTCCCACCTTTGTCCATGGAATGTGTTGTCAGGTGCTGGAAGGGGCTGCCCAGGGAGGTGGTGGAGTCCCCATCCCTGGAGGCATCCAAGGAACGACTGGATGTGGCACTCGGTGCTCTGGGCTGGGTGACAAGGTGGTGATGGGTCACAGGTTGGACCGGATGGTCTCGGAGGCCTTTTGCAGCCGAATGTGTTCTGTGATTGCCAACGGGTCCCGCCGCGATGGCCCCCGCAGGTGGCGCAGCCGGGCATGCCGTACTTCTACGTGGAGCTGGACACGGGGGAGAAGCTGTTCCACCGCATCCGCGGGCGGTTCCCGCTGCAGTTCGGCAGGTGGGTGCTGGCCCGGCCTCCTGCCCGCGGCGCTGGCGCCGTGGTGCCGGTGGTGATGTGGCGGTGCCGGTGGTGATGTGGCGGTGCCGGTGGTGATGTGATGTGGCGGTCTGTGTTGCAGGGCGGTGCTGGCGAGCGCGGCGGTGCTGGCGCTGCCGGAGCGCGCGGACTGGCGGCAGTGCGCGGCCCCGCGGCCCGAGGAGGCGGCGCAGGCCCGCGCCTTCCGCCGCGACTTCCAGCCCTTC
>VXAY01000552.1:79146-122977 GCA_013399855.1 Oxyruncus cristatus | reverse complement strand
GCTTCGGCAACGTGTGCCTGTACCAGCACCAGGTGGGGCCGGGCCGGGCGGCGGGGGGGGCACGGCCGGGCCGGGCCGGCTGACGGCGCTGTGTCCCGCAGGACTCGGGCGACCGCGTGGCCATCAAGTCGTGCCGGCTGGAGCTCAGCGTCAAGAACAAGGACCGCTGGTGCCATGAGATCGACATCATGAAGAAGTGAGTGCGGGCGAGCCTGCACGGCCCAGCCCGGCATGGCCCGGCCCGGCCCCGCCCGGCACGGCACGACGGCACCGGCACGGCCGGGAGAGGGCACAGCCTGGGGACGGCCCCGGCACCGGCTGGGGGACAGACAGCTGCGGGACAGAACGGGAGAGGGGACAGCCGGGGGAAAGACGGCCCCGAACCGGCCGGGAGAGGGGACAGCCCGGGAGAGGGGACAGCCGGCCGGGGAGTCGGACCCAGGTGTGGGGACAGCCGAGGACTGAGCCGCTGAACTGGCCGAGAGAGGGGACAGCCGGGGGTCAGCCCCGGGACAGACCAGGAGAGGGGACAGCTGGTGGTCAGTCCCTGAATGGGCTGGGGACAGGTGCCCGTACCCTGCGGTACGTTTGTTTTAGCAGCTGGGGGGCCTGGATTTGTTTTCTGTCACGCTCCCGAATGTAAAGAATAAACTCTCCTTATGCTTTCTGATGAGAAGCTCCGTCCTCTGTGCTGCCCAACATTCCTCTCCAGTGTGTCACTGAGGTACCTGGGAAGCACAGCTGACCGGGTTGGACCTCACTGAAGTGTTGGGGTCTCACAGAATTGGTCCTTCACCGTGTGAATTCCTCCTTCCTTTTGAGAGAGGTCCTGGGGCCGGGAATGCTTTGTCCCACTCCTGCGAGCAGGGATGCTCTGAGCTGCCCTCCCCAAGGCCTGCAGTGCCCCTGCTGTTTAGGGCTTTACTTGAGCTCCTGCTGTCACTTTGTCACCCTCACCTGCTCCCTGTGTGCCCTGACACTGGGGGAAACCCGAGTTTGTCAGTCAGGGCTTCGTGATCCCTGTTGGGATCGCCAAAAACAAGCACTGAGCCACACAGCTACAGCTGCTCATGTGGGTGTACACAGAAGTAATTTGTCTTAATTTCCATCTGGATATGTCATTTATTCCCAAGAACAGCGTAAATTAGAGACAGTCAGGAAATAGCTGTTTGAATTCAGTTAGAGAAATTAATTAATCCTTCCCTCTCTTCGTGGATTTCACCTGCCTGGTGCAGTTACACGGATTCCTACAAAATCCTTGGGCCAGGGGGAATCTGGCCCCACATGCAGAAGCAAACATACATACATAGCGACCTTGCCAGGAATGTGCAATAATCCAGAACTTGAGCATGGATCCCCATCATTAAAGTCCTGTACCTTGGCTTTGAGACATTGTTTGTGCTCATCCCTGGTTTGTGTATTTCCAAGGTATGGATTTTATGCACTTGGATGCTGGTGGGTACTAGTTGAAGAGGACACATGTGGGGAACAGAAGCTGTTCCAGGAATATAAAACACGGTTGGATTGCAGTCTGTTGTCTCACTCTTCCAAGAGAGGGGGCAGAGTTCTCACCCAGCTTTCCATGTGCTTAGGTTGAACCATCCCAACGTAGTAAAAGCCTGTGAAGTTCCCGAGGAGATGAACTTTCTGGTTAACGACGTTCCCCTCCTGGCCATGGAATATTGCTCGGGGGGTGACCTCCGGAAGGTAACGGCTGCTTTGCTTCCAACATGCACCAAAACCAGGGGCATTACCGCTGTGTGTGTCAGCAGAGCACTTTGCTTTCCGGGGACAGGTGTGAGGAAGTGGGGAAAAAAGCCACACATGGGAAATGAGGCTTGTGTTTTAGAAACCAGAGGGCAATCCAAGGGGCAGATACTCTTTTATCCTGGTGGAGTGTGTCATTTCCATAGCCTGGGTGCTCATACCCAGTGTGTTTGGCTTTGTTGTAGTGTGTCTCCCTCTCTTTGGAATCTGATCTGGTTTGGATTCACATGTATCCACTGTTACAGTGCTCTCAGCACAGGGAAGGATCCAGTTTGCCCTGGACTGGGACCTCTGGGGCTTCCAAGCCTTTTCTGCTCTTGCTGACTGGGAACTGCCATTCTGCAAATTGGCAACATCCAAAAATAAAGGAACCTTTCAGCAGTTCCCCAGACAGTGGGTGCATGGCCCAGTAGAGTATATGCTCCCTTTCCACTGCAGCTGGATTCAGGAAGCAGCAGTTTCTACAGCGGGAAAGCAGCAAATCCCTGTCATGATTTGCTTGGAAATTGCCTCATCTACATGCTCAGGAAATTAGCTCTACTTGCAGTGTCTGACCATTTAATTTCTAATCAGTCCTTCAGTGTTGCACAGATGCTGAAACAAATTAGGAAGTAATGGGCTTCATTTCATTGGATCCCTGTAATGCTTTTTCTTTAAAGGAAAAAAACAATCCTTTTTTTTTTATTATTTCTGATTGTGTTTGTTAAATCTTTTTCTTGTTTGGCATCATTTGTGTTTCACATCACTAGTAACTTTTCATCATGGGTCTATCATGAGGGCAGAGGCACCTCAGTCATCTCTAAAAGCCTCAAGTGCAGTAAAAGTCAGAAACTGCTGAAGCTGCTTATTGACAACTCGTTAAGACATTGATTGGGGGATGGAAAATGTTCTTCTCTGTTGCACTGTGGGTCTAAACATCTTTTTTCTTTGTTGCAGCTGCTAAACAAACCAGAAAATTGCTGTGGGCTTAAGGAAAGTCAAATCCTTTCTCTGCTTAGTGACATCGGTGCGTAGTCTAATGCCTTTCTTGTGTTTTTTTTTTCTGGGTTGTTTTGGTTTTTTTAATGTGTAATGGCATTTTGCTTTGTCAGCTGACCCTGAAAAGGCGACTGCCAAGAACAGGGTGTGAAATCAGGTTTCTGTTTCAGAGGAAGGATTTCGTGTCCCTGCAGTTATCAGAGACCAGAAACTCACACTAGTGAGGTGTCTGTGGAATGGGATTGGAAAAGCTGTGGTCAGGTGTAGGTGACCACGACATTAATGTTTTGTTAAGGTCACAGTTTTCTGTTCAAACCTCACTTCTGGTGATGCCAAACGACTTACCACTTGAAGGAATGTAATTTTACAAGGCAAAAAGCACTGACTGATGTGAGAAGTGCCACAGTTGCCCCGTGGCATCTCTGTGTCAGGCTGGCTTAGGAGGAGGAAAATTCTGTTTGTGCAGGGTGACGGATGTCTGATACCACGTGGATTTGGGATTCTGCAGTTTGGAGAGGGAGTAGGCAGGGTGGGAGGGACTCCAGATAACAGCAGTGCTCACAGGGAACAATTTCATTTGATGCCTTTGTGTGCCTCCTTTAAAGCCATTCCCCAAGGCTGGAGTAATCTGTGAAAACCTTCACGTGACACAAACTTGAGGTGTTTAATCACATACCTCATTTTTCAAGGTGTTGAGCTGTAGCTTGCTTGATGCCATAAGAAAATTAAAGATGTGAGACCTGAAACTGGCCCTCCTGTCCATCGGGAAGTGCCCAGCTTCCTGGACACCCTGGGAAGGAGGGTGATTGTCTGACTGAGGGTGATGCCAGGGTTTCTCCAGGAACTAGGCTTTCCAGGAGAGCTCCTTGTTTTCTCAGTTTTCTCACAGACAATTTGTAGAAACAGAGCTAGTTTTGGCACGAGAAAGCATTTTGGAGTAGTGGCTTGGACTTCTGTCCTTTCAGTGCTCAGAGGGCTTCCAGTTGTGTCCCTGAAATAAAGAGCAACTCTGCTTCCTTCATCCTTGATCCCCTTCCACCTCCACAACAGGGATTGTTTCATCATAAGTTGAATGCCTTTGCAAAGATGTGAAAATGCAGTGGAAAAGAAATGCAAGTTTGAAGCTGTTAAATGTGTGAGTGGTGGTAAACCTTTGAAGGTTGGGGACTTGCTCCCCAATATTGTATTTAATCAATGTGAGTTTATTTTCTGTTAAATCAAACATGTGTCTTTCAGGGTCTGGTATCCAGTATTTGCATGAAAACAGAATTATACACAGAGATTTAAAGCCTGAAAATATTGTTCTTCAGGATGAAGGTGGGAAGGTAAGTCAGGTGGTCTCTGTCAGTGTCATTTCTGGAAGTTGTCACATGGAACTGCACTGAAAACTCAGCTGTGAATTTACTGTCAGCTTTAATGTTGTCACGTATTGAAGCCTTGCCATGGACTTTCTCCAGAATTTCCATTCTTTCCTCTTACTGATTGTATGCTGTGGATGTCACTGTGCAGATTTTGCATTGTTTTGTTCATTTTTTTCTTTGCATTTGCTCTTCTGATGAACTGTTAAAACTGTCTGCAGATTGTCCACAAAATAATAGACCTGGGATATGCAAAGGATCTGGATCAAGGAAGTTTATGCACTTCATTTGTTGGAACGTTACAATATTTGGTAAGACTTTTTTTTTCAGTGCCACCAGCTCTAGAGCTTGGCCCAGCCAATCCCTGAAACCTCCAACATGGAGATCCTGGGGAGCTGTCCCCAGGGTGTCCTTTCCTCATGTCCGTCCTGAACCTCCCAGATGGTTGTCTGAGGCTATTTCCCCTTGTTGCATCACCTGTTGCTTCCACGGGGAGTTTGATCCCATCCATCCTTTCCTGTGCCATGGCTGGGGGCTGCTCTCACCCCCCACAGCCAGACTCAGCAAGTCCAGCTCCCTCCCATCTCATGGGTTGGGAGCTCCAGGCTCTGACCCACTGGACAGCTGAAGCTGGAGCTCGGACACACACCTGGACACAGCTTTGCCTCTGCAGAAATGCAAGGAATTACCACTGTCAAAGTGTCTTTTATGATCCTTTTTAGGCTCCAGAACTCTTTGAGAACAAATCCTACTCGGTTACTGTTGATTACTGGAGCTTTGGGACGATGGTGTTTGAATGCATTGCAGGATTCAGACCTTTCTTACATAATCTACAGCCATTCACCTGGTAAGACACTTATTCTTGGGGAGGTGCTTTTAAGTGTTTGTATGTTGTGTGGTAGCCTCTGGTCATGGTAACTCCTTCACAAGCAAAATTTGAATCAAAAAAATATAGTTATAAACCAGTCTGTGTATCAGAGACAGAAAACAGGAAACTTGGGTTTCCATTCTGAATTTGTTTCCTAAGGCTGCTGGACACTGTCACTTTTTGCTGCTGCCATATTCAGTTGCCCCCCTAACAAAATTAACACTGCCAATATGTCCACAGAGGATTTTGTTTTGCAGGCATGAAAAAATCAAGAAGAAGGACCCAAAGCACATCTTTGCCTCTGAGGAGATGAACGGGGAGGTTCGGTTCAGCACCCACCTGCCGCAGCCCCACAGCCTCTGTGGGTAAGTGTGTCCTTAGCACAGGTGACCCTTTTGGTCCTTTAAACTGAGGGCTCTTCCTCCTTCATCCCAAGCACTGAGGGCTCCTCCATCTTTCTCCTCAGGAGTGTTGAAAGCTCCTGGCAAGCTGCTGTTTGCTGTTAAGGAATAGCCCACGTGACTCTTTTTTTGGTATTTTGGGCTCTCCTGTGCCCAGTTCATGGGCTGATGGCAGCTCAGAACTCTGTGTCTGCTTCCCACCCTTTACCACAAGGCCAGGGAGTAACATCTACCTGATAACTTGATGGTATTGAATCTCATGAACCAAGAACTCGAGGGAGTTTCTCCTTGAAAGCAGAAGCTGTGTTGGGAAAACTGCTGCGAGTGCAGGGCAGGCCAGAAAGCTGGGCAGAGTGTCTTGAATAGAGCACTCAAGGAGAGGCCCAGGAAATTGGGCTGCCGCAGTCTGGTGAAGAGAATGTCTGCCTTCCCTTCCTTACAGCCCCTCTGCTTTAGTTTGATTGTAGAACCCATGGAAAATTGGTTGCAACTGATGCTGAATTGGGATCCACAGCAGAGGGGTGGAGGTTCAGATCCCGAGACTGGTCGTCCAAGGTGTTTCCTAATAATGGATCACATCTTGAATTTGAAGGTGAGTGAGGGTTGGTACTGGGTTTAAAGGCCTACTGAAAGCATCCCAGAGGACAGAAAGTGTGCTCAGTGCAGCAAAGCTGTAATCCTGGCATCATCCAGCTGCAGGGTCATGAAGAATGCTTTTCAGGAAGCGAATGCAAACACCGTCTGTCCAGTACATCCTGGAAGGCAAAATATTAATCTTTAGCTTTACACTCAGAGTAGAAGGATGACCCTCTATTACTGTCTGTCATCTTGGAAAGGACTCACCAAGATCAAATCAGGGTTTAATATTTACTAGTAGCAGTTTTCCTGAACGTCACTATTGGTGCTGTGACCTCCAGGTGTACTCATGTACTATAGTAGTAGTATCTGTAGTAGAACAGAGGTGACATTCACCTGACTTTTCTCCTTAGAGTCATTACTGGAGCTTTGCTGCAGTAAGACTAGCCAAGGCAAGCATGTGTAGAAGCAGGAGGGTAGTTCTGTCCCCGTTCTTTTGATGGCTTTTGAAGGTTATTTGATTGTCATTTTCTCTGACATTAAAAGTTACAGGCCTGGGCTTTGAGTTTTTTATGTGGGGCTTTACTCCTGAATTGATGATTGCACTCACTGAAACTCAAATGATGCTCTAGTTCTGACATGTGCATTGCTATGCTCTCCTTCCCAAAATTGCTACGTGCTCCTTCCCAGGCTTCCTTTGCCTCTGATATCCAGGGACTTGTAATCTCCTTGTACTCTTCTTACAGATAGTGCACATCCTAAACATGACCTCTGCCAAGATCGTGTCCTTTCTTTTGCATCCTGAGGAAAGCCTTCATTCCCTTCAGAATCGGATTGAGTTTGAAACTGGGATAAGCACTGGAACTCAGGAACTGCTGTTGGAAACAGGGATTTGCCTGGACCCTCGGAAGCCTGCTTCCCAGTGTGTTATTGATGGCGTGGTAAGAATGATTCTGTTCATTTCATGTCTTTTCCATTCTCAGGGAATTGAAAATCTTAGGGAAGATACATTGCCTGAACCACCACAGGAGGGGGTTTGCTCTGGAAGTGTAGTAACTCTTAAGGCCTTTTACTGGGTAATGCAAGCAGATTTCTATAGTTAAATTCTGCCTAAATACTTAAATAATTGTTAGCAAAGACTCCTATCTTTCTGTGGGATCAATAAAATCAGTTTTTTAAGGCACTTAATAAGAAGACAGTGCCCACAATGATTAGTTCATGATGTAACCAGGACTCTCTGGATTAGTAGGAGCTGTTTGGGGTTTCTCTTGTTTATATTTTCTTCTCTTGTTCTCCCCAGAGAGGCTGGGACAGCTACATGGTCTATTTGTTTGATAAAAGCAAAACTGTCTACGATGGCCCCTTCGCTTCTCGGAGTCTGTCTGACTGTGTGAATTACATTGGTGAGTGCTGCAGAAGTGCTGGTCCTGTGGGAAATGAGAGAGTCCACCTGTCCTGATGACAGAGCCCTGGCATCACCACGATGCGCTTTTAGACCACGTATGGAAGCTGCTTCTTTGCTTGCTGCTTCCCTTGCACGTCTCCTGAGATGACAGCAGTCATCTGCAGGACCTAATAAACCCTCTGAAGGTTTATGTATCCCAGAGAGATCTGTATGAAGGACCTTGTGTACCTCTGTGAAAGCAAAAGTAGTGACAGGGGACAGGACATGTATGCTGAGATACTGCATGTAAAGAAATGCCTTGTGACATGCAGTTGCTGTGAAGTAGTTTTATTTTCATTGACCTGTCTGCACTGGTTTTCCTCATGTCCTTTTAGTGTCACTCAGGTTTATTCTGATTGGGTTTTTTTCCTGTGTTCTGGGCTGGTTCAGTCTGGTGAATCTTATTGCATTGTTCTGAATCTTACAACATATTTACTGATATCCCAATGTATTGCCAGTTCCCGCCTCTGTAGAGGAACACACGAAGTCCTGCATCTTTTCCCCTAAACATCTACGTCAGGAGTCTGGGAGGAACGTAAACAAGATTGGAAGGTGTCAGGACAGTGACCAGTATCAATTGATTAAATGGAGTGATTGAATTTGCTTAGAGTTTTTTGGACAAACCCCCCCCATGATGTTTTACTGCCCAGTAGCAGGTTGTCACACACCTGAGGAGCTGTGACATGAAAAGCTTATACACACTTAAAAATTGAGCAGAGCTTACCTGGCTTGATCCCTTAGCTCAGGCAGCTGAAGCAGGAACGAGGGGCGCTGTAGGCACTGAAGTTGTTGTTTCCCTGTTTCTCCTGTGCTCAGTCCAGGACAGTAAGATCCAGCTGCCGATCCCTCAGCTGCGGAAGGTGTGGGCAGAAGCGGTTCACTACGTGATCGGGCTGAAGGAGGATTACAGCAGGCTCTTCCAGGGCCAGAGAGCTGCCATGTGAGTGCCCACTCGTCCAGGAGAGACACTGTGCTGCAAGCACAGAGTCTGTTGGCATGGAAATGTGTCTTAGGGAATTCTGGTTCCCTGAAGTTTTACAGCCCTCTGCTGTTCTGTACCTTTACATTATAAAACGTTCTCGGGCTGGGAGCTGGTTCCACTCCAGGAGTTGTACTGTGAAGTGCCTGACATTGAGAAAAAAGCTGGAATATACTCAGAGACTCACAAGAATGGCTGAGGGTGACTTCTGGAAGTCCTCCAGCCCCGTCCATGCTCCAGCAGGGTCACCTAGAGCTGGTTGCCCAGGACCACATCTAGACAGCTTTTAAGTATCTCCAAGAATAGAGACTCCACAACCTCTCTGGGCAGCTTGTGCCAGTGCAGAGTCACCCTCACAGTAATGGAGTTTCCTCTTTTTAAGTCCAGCTTAACATGTGCTGTCCTTGTTTCATCTGTCAGGCTCAGCCTCCTTCGGTACAATGCCAACCTGATCAAAATGAAGAACAACATGGTCTCAGCGTCCCAGCAGCTGAAAGCAAAGCTGGAATTCTTTCACCAGAGCATTCGCCTTGACCTGGAGAGATACAGTGACCAGATGGCTTATGGAATATGTAGGTATTGGGGAATACTTGCCTGCAGTGTTGTCTGGTGCTGGAGAGGGTCAGACTGACAATGGATGGCATTATGGGTGTATTTTAGCTTGGGTGGATGCAGGAGAAGGGTTTGGCAGAAGCAGAGGCAGGAGGATTAAAACCAGACCATTTTTGGTGACCTTCAGTGACAGTGAGACAGGTGGTCAGCGCCTCCCCGTTGAGAACAAGGACATGGGAGCATAAATAGTGATGGTGATGTAAATGTTTGCTGTTCATTCACTCAGTCTGATTTCTTTGGAATTGTCACTGGGCAGCAAGTGGAGGGCAGAGCTGCTGCACTTGCTGGCAGTGGAAGAGCTGCCGTGCTTGATATCCAGAGGTGCCATTTGCCAGGATGAGAGATGGGCTGGAAAAGCACCAGCTACAGTTTTAATGTCCCGGAAATGTCTGGATCTTACAATCCTGTTCAGGGGAGAATAGCAAGATTTACATATAGTTTGGATTATATGGCTAAAATCTGCAGTTTGAGCCAAAAGTGTTGACTGGGCTGAAGGATGATGATGGAAAATAGAAAGACTCGGTGAACTGGTTTTGGACAGTCTGTGTTCAATCAAAAGCGGCAGTTGTTGAGCTTAATGGTGGAGTTTAAAGACTCAGACTCATTTTAGGGCAGTGATTGCAAACAGTGGAATTCTACCAAAGGGTTTGTGTGTGAGTTAAGGTCGAGCACAGAGTTGCAGCTTTGCTTGGAGATTCAGCATCATGCTGTTTGTGTTCAAATTCAATGGATACATGTAAAGTCCAGGTCTTGCTTTATTTTTGTGTCTATACCCTGTTCAAAACTAACAATTCTTTTCTCTTAAGCTTCGGAGAAGATGCTCAAAGCCTGGAAGGAAATGGAAGAGAAAGCCTCTCAGTGTGCACAGGTAGGAGCACAGACATAAATTTCTGGCATTCTGCCAAGTAAATATGGAAATTAGTTTTTAATAAGAGTCATCCTAAAGAAAGTTAGAGCAAAACTAGAGTTTTTGCATTGGCTCTCGTAGTAATCCAGAGCACTGTGATTAATACATAAAAATCCCAGACACCATTAGGGAGACAATAAATTACATGGCTTATTTCTTGCTTCTGTGTAGGAACAGACTGGGTAGTTCAGGTTCTGGGTTCAATTGCCTGTCTTCTTCTAAGTCAGAAGGCTCTTGGAGCCTTGACTCTGCCTTGCTCTTATGATGGAGATGGGGGAATTGGGATTCCCACCCGAATTTATCCATTAGCTCTTTATATCTTATTTCTCCTTGTCAGGAAGCAAGAAGGATGAAAGGGAGGCTGCTTCTAGCAGAATAATTTAAAGCTGTCCCTGGATGTTCTCCAGACAACCAGGAACCTCAACAAATATTTACTTTGCAGGCCATCAGAACTATGTTCTGTCATTCACACTGTGTGCATTTGTCAGGCATGGAAAATGTTTCACTCTGTGATACACAGGGGTATCTCAGTCTGTTTGGCAGGCAGCTTAACTTGAGTGAAGTCCAGACACACAGAGACATGATTTATGAAGAAACTGATTTTTCTCCTCCAGTGTGGTGGACAGAAATTTGGATCTAGGTCGTATCACGCACTGAGAACAACCACCTCAACTATTATAGCAACTTTTCTTTCTCCTAAACTCTCCAAGGAGGCAGCCCATTATCCAAACAGGTGTTGGGATTTTTATCTACTTGATTGCTCTCCTCCTTCAGTGTGATCTGAACCTCCATTCTGCCATTAGGCTGAAGATATTGGGTATCTGGATGAGCAGATCATGGCTCTGCACACAGAAATTGTGGAGCTCCAGAAGAGTCCGTATGCCAGGCGCCAGGGAGAGGTCATGGAGAGCCTGTAAGTCCTCTGCTTCTTATTTTTATGGCACATAAGTGGATTTTCTGTATTTTAGGGGCTTTTTTTTTCCCTCTGGTTCCCTCAGCGGTTTTGAAATGCAAGCTGCCAGTGCAGAGTGGTGTGTGATTGGTTCAAGATCATTTTGCCACTGGAGGGGAAGGTCCCACCACTTGTGGGACACTTCTCTGTCACTGATCTATGAAACCTCATCTCACAAGAGGCTGTGCCAAAGACATATCTGGGTCTCACCTCAGGATTTCCTTTTGCTTAGAGAGGTGACTTTTGTAGTGTTGAGTGAGAAAGCCATGAGATCATTGTAAAACCCTTCTAAGTATCTTCAGTGTATTTTCAAAGCAAGGGTAAATAACTTGTGGGTACTTGAATATTTGGAAAGTTGATTTTTTTTTTTTTTTTGTTTAAACTACTAAAATATGAAAGAGCTAAGTGATATTACTGATCTTGGGAAGACACAGGAAGCAGTTACTGGGTTGCTGCTGAGAACACAAGTGGTGATTCTAAAAGAAAGGGATTGAACAGCCACTAAATCTGTTGTTAGTAAGAGCTCTTTGGAAGGACTCTGAGTGTTCAACATGCCTGTTCCTGGCATGTTCTCCCCCCTCCCTCATGGCTAAGTTGCTTTTTATCCACGTGTAGCTGCAGCAGCAGCAGAACTGGTGCCCAGGGGAGGAAGTGGTGAAGGGGAGAGGCCACCCCTTGCAGCAGCAGCCCAACATTCAGAGCAGCTCCAACTAATCGTGAACCTGCCTCCTAAAACATTGCTTTTTAAGAAATTCCACCACTGCAGCCCAGAGTTAGAGCTGGGAAACTGCTGCTTGTTTCTGACAGACTGTGAGTTAGAACAGTGAGGGTTTGTTCAAGGCTGGAAGTTTCAGTGTTTGGCTGCTTTTGAAATATTTGAAAGCAGCAACGTTTATTTAATGGGAAGAACAGAAACAATGTCCTCTTGTCTGTGACACAACTGTCTCTTTCGATTTGCAGAATATGACTCAAGATTCAAGCAAAGAAATGCAGAACAGGAACAAGAATTTCTCAGGCAGCTGTGCAGTTACAGTTACAAAATAAAGTTTAATAACTAAGGATACCAGGGAAAGAAAACACAGCTGGGGCATGTGAAAATTTGAACTGAAAATAACCTCCACTTGGTGTGGTTTTCTGAGAAAAAAATGCATAATTCAGAGAAATAAAGAGAGACAGCTTCTAGGGAAGTGTTGGATTCCATCACAGAGCATCCCTGTGTCCCGAAAGTCATGCTTGTGTAGGAGCTGTTAAGAGAAGGTGGCAGCTCCAAGGTCTGAGGTTCAGAAAGGCATCACTTCATTGCAGTACTTTTTTTCTTGTGTGCCCTGCTTGTTTGACACGTCTGAATCATGTTCTTCCTTTTAAAGGGAACAGAGAGCCATAGACTTGTACAAGCAATTAAAAACAAGACCTCCAGGTATGGAAGGAGATGGTTTAAAGCCTGTTTCACACTTGTACCCCCTGATTAATTTTTCTGACCTCAAACCCAAAAAATACCATTTGATTTGACTGATGTAGTGGTTGCTGGCCCTTCCAGATCATGCCTACAGTGACAGCACAGACATGGTGAAGATCATTGTGCAGACAGTCCAGAGCCAAGACCGAGTCCTCAAGGAGCTCTTTGGCCATCTCAGGTACTTAATGCACACAAAAAAACCCCAAACAGATGCAACTTGCGGCATTTGTAGCTTTGTAGTAGGAAAGGAGAGTGAAAATTGTAGAGATCAGAGCCCGAAAGCTCCATCCATGTTCCTCATGCCAATATTAATTTTGCTTCTCTGTGTTGAATTTCCACTTTCTCAAAACTTATAACTGATGTTTAGAGGTAATAGGGCAGGGGATGAGAATGGAATGGCTTGCAGTGTTAGGGTCCAGGAGTTCACATGAAAATGGGTGTTTAGGTTGGGATTGAACTCTTAAGTTAAGAAATAGTATAACAGCTGAGAAGATACCACAGAGATTTGTTCTTGATTCTTTGGGTATCTTGAATCCTAAGGTGAGGCTTCTGATTTTGCCACAGGAGCAGAGCAGTGACTTTGTGCTTGGTTTTTATTCTAGCAAGCTCTTGGGCTGTAAGCAGAAAATCATTGACTTGCTTCCCGAGATTGAAGTGGCTCTAAATAACATCAAGGAAGCTGACAACTCAGTGATGCAGATGCAGGGAAAAAGACAAAGGGAGATATGGCATTTGCTGAAAATTGCTTGTGTAAGTAGCTCTTGGATTGTCTGTTTTTCCTTCCAGAGCAGAGCCAGGAGACATCAAAGGAAACTGGGAGGAGACCAAAAAGGCATAACTGCCACACCATCATTGATTTTTTTTCTGAAGAGAAGGGCAGTGTGAGATGGTAAAAGCGAAAGAGGTGCTTTCCTGCTTAATTTAGGGTGTTTAAGACTATAGTGCTCATTTTGCATTAGTTACAGAGCCTCTCCAGCTGAGGCCGTCTCCTATTCCCACACGTGAGGGGTGTGTCAGTGTTATAAATAGTGCTCATGTGTAACCTACAAAACAGTGAACGCTAAATCCTGCCTTTGTCCCTCACAGCCGATGGATTTGTGTCTTCCAGACTCAGAGCTCCTCCCGATCCCTGGTCAGCTCCAGCCTGGAAGGGACGGCCTCGACTCCCGCAGCTGCGTGGCTCCCGCAGGGCTCCTCAGGGAATGCCCCTCCCCACCCTCTGTCCTCGCTGCCAGCTCCCCAGGAAGGGTAGGAATGCTGGGGAAGGAGAACTGCAGGCAATCAGCGTGGCTGTTGTGTGTGCACACACTCCCCAACCCTGCCCTCTGCTGCTCAGGGGCCTGAGGGCATGGCCTCTCCCCTCCACTGCGGCATCCCATGGGCGGGGCTTGGGATATGCTGGGAAGGCAGGTTTTGACATACTCTGAAGGCTAAACTGTCCAGCTCCTGACTGGAGCCACAATAAGTCACCTCTGGCAAGTCCCAGATAAATCAGGCCATGTGTAGTCCTTCTTAAAACTTCTGTGATTTCAAAAAGTCTCAGTTCAAGTGGAGGTCTGAAGTTTGGGTTAGTCCTAAGCAATACATCTGGTTCAGTATCCAGGTGGGGTTTTATCCTCCCAAAATAAGCTTCAGGAGCTCATATGTTACTAATGCTCTAAAAAAATCAGGAATTTGGTTGAACTCTTGCGTCAGAAACCTCCTCCACTCTCTCTTCCTGAGCAAGTTCCACACACCACTCTCAGCTAAAGCACTAATGTGCTATTCATTTCCTGAAGATTCTTCTTTCATGTCCTATGTCATGTTGCTCTTTCTTTGTGGTTGGAATTGCTTATCCTACACCAAGGTATCTCCTACCACTGCAGAGGACTATAAATCAGCTTATGGGGGTTGTTTGGATTTGGGTTTGGGGTTTTTTTTCACCTTCTGATGTTACTTTTGATGGCTGAAATCTTGCTTTTTTTTTTTTTTTTTTAACTTGCAGGGAAAATTTTGCTGATGTGATACAGGAGAATGTGAATTACCTGGAACTCTTCAGCAGCATCTTGCAGGAGGTGAGGCAGGAGCAGAACAGCATGATGGTAAGTCTGGTGGAGAATCAGGAATTTCCCAGGTCCTGGATTTTAGGAGCCACATCAGGGTGCTCTGGGGATGTGAAGAACTCCTTGAGCAGGAAGAGGGAGCACTTGGTGCTGGTGTCAGCTGTTCGCTGGGACTCTGGGCTGGTAGATCTTGCTTGGAATGCTGGTTGCATTCCCAGCTGGAGAGTCCTGGTTTGTGTCCCAGCACTGGAGTGGGCAGGGCTGACTTTTGCAGAGCCCTTTTGGGTGATGAACCGAAACTTGTTGTGGCAGAGGTGGGACTTTAGAGAGTACTGAGAACCACGGAACGGTTTAGATGGGAAGGGACCTTAAAGCTTATCCAGACCCACCCCCTGCCAGGGGCAGGGACACCTTCCACTAGCCCAGGTTGCTCCAACCTGGCCTTGAACACTTCCAGGGGCGGTGCAGCCACAGCTGCTCTGGGCAACCTGTGCCAGGGCCTCCCCACCCTCACAGGGAACCGTTTCCTCCCAGTATCCCATCTAACCCTGCCCTCTGGCAGTGGGAAGCCATTCTCCCTTGTCCTGGCACTCCAGGCCCTTGTCCAAAGTCCCTTTGTGGTGAGGTGAACATTCTTTAGGCCAAGCAGAAAATCCCTGGCAGCCTCCACCATTCTGTGCTTCCAGGATTTAGGATATTCTGTGCTTTGTGAACTCCTGGGAGCATCAAACAAGACCCACATCCAGCAGCTGGATCCTGCACTCAGCTGTTCCTCTGCTTTCCTTGCAGAGTTTTGACTGGAGCTGGCTCAAGTAGCCACAGGAGCCGAGGTGCTGCATCTCCCAAGTGCCTTCCGTGTGGGACCCGGGCCGTCGGTTACCGTGTGTCCTGTAGCCTTTGCCGAGCTGCTTCCGGAGGTGCCGACACCTCCTGGACGGGGATTTCACCTCAGTGCCTCACCCACCGGCCGTGCCTGCGGGGGAGCGGCGAGAGCCCGGCCCGCGGAGAGCCCTCAGGGCGGGGGGGCGGGCGAGTGCCGCCGCTGCCGCGTGTCGCATGAATGTATAGCGCGTGTATATGTAATAAACCGTGCGGGCGGGCGGACGGACGGACAGCCCGCCTGAGGCCTGGTCGCTCCCGCGCCGCCATCGCTCTCACGCCGTTGCCAGGCAACGGGCATATTTCTATGACGTCATCAACCGGCGCCGCCGTGAACCCCCCATGATGCCCTGCGCCCGCGCGCGTGCGCGGGGGGGGCGGGAGCGCGGCCTCGACAGCACGTGGGGAACGGGACAGGTAGGGCATGGGATTGGGAATAGGGATGGGATAGGATAGGGACAGGTCCGGGATGGTTTTGGGATTGGGAATAGGGGTGGGATAGGGACAGGGACGGGATGGGATTGAGACTGGGAATAGGGATGGGATAGGGACAAGTAGGGGATGGGATTGGGATTGGCATTGGGAATAGGGATGGGATAGGAACAGGATGGGAGTAGGAACAGGGATGGGATAGGGACAGGATGGGATTGAGACTGGGAATATGGATGGGATAGGGACAAATAGAGGATGGGATTGAGACTGGGAATATGGATGGGATAGGGACAAATAGAGGATGGGATTGGGGTTGGGAATAGGGATGGGATAGAGACAGGTAGGGGATGGGATAGGGGTAGGTACAGGATGGGATTGGGATTGGGAATAGGGATGGGATAGGGACAGGGGTGGGTTGGGATTGGGAATAGGGATGAGATAGGGACAGGGATAGGATGGGATTGAGACTGGGAATAGGGATTGGATAGGGACAGGTATGGGACGGGATTGGGAATAGGGATGGGATAAAGACAGGGACAGGATGGGATTGGGAATAGGGATGGGATAGGGACAGGTGTGGGTTGGGATTGGGAATAGGGATGAGATAGGGATAGGATGGGATTGAGACTGGGAATAGGGATTGGATAGGGACAGGTATGGGACGGGATTGGGAATAGGGATGAGATAGGGATAGGATGGGATTGAGACTGGGAATAGGGATGGGATAGGGACAGGATGGGATTGGGAATAGGGACAGGGTTTGGGAATGGGATAGGGATTGGGATGGGTTAGGGATAGGGACTGGTTAGGGAGAGGGATGGGATTGGGATAGGGACAGAGATAGGAATGGGAACAGGGGCAGCTACGGCACGGGGATGGGGCACGGACAGGTGTGGGATAGGGATAGCGACGGAGCAGGGACAAGCACTGCAAGAGGACGGGGACAAGGTGGGGCAGCGCCGGGGCAAGGCCGGGGCCGGGGCCAGGACAGGCGCGGTTGGGGTGTCCCGGGTGTCCCTGTGAGTCCCGGGTGTCCCTGTGAGTCCCGGGTGTCCCTGTGTGTCCCAGGTGTCCCTGTGTGTCCCGGGTGTCCCTGTGTGTCCNCCGGGGCAAGGCCGGGGCCGGGGCCAGGACAGGCGCGGTTGGGGTGTCCCGGGTGTCCCTGTGAGTCCCGGGTGTCCCTGTGTGTCCCGGGTGTCCCGCGGTCCGGTCGCTCCCCGGCGGGTCCCGCCCGGCGCGGGCGGTGCCGGCGGATCCCGGGCGGTGCCGGCGGATCCCGGGCGGTGCCGGCGGATCCCGGGCGGTCTGTCGCTACCGCGGTGGCTGTTCCCGTTGCAGGGAAGGGCCCGTTCGCCGCGGGGTCCCGGTGGCGGTGGCGGTGCCGGCGCGGGGGGATGCGAGCATGGCCATGGCCCAGGCGGGGGCCGCGGCCGCGGCGGCCTCGGCGCTCCTCGTGTTCCTGCTCTACTCCGCCATCCACAGAGTCGAGGAGGGACACCTGGCCGTGTACTACCGGTACTGCTCTCGGGAACCTGCTCCCTCCGCCGGGATCCGTCCTGGCACCACCGGTTGCTCTTTCCTGCCTTTCCCCCCAGTTTTTCCCCCTGTTTTCTTTGCTTCCTAATGAGTCCCAGGCACCCTGGCTCTATGCAGAACCCTTGGGAGTTTGGGTCTCTCTGAATGCTCGGCTGCTTTCCCTCCTTTCTCTTTACACAGTTTGGATTTCAGAGCTTAGAGAACCAAAGCATCCGTCCTGTTTACTCACATCTGTTGATCTCTCCCTCTTACAGCAAGAGCTACCACCTCTGTCCCAAACTGTTCCCCCAGCCAGAGCACCCGTTTTGTTGGTGCTTTGTAATCTTCTCCCTCCCCTTCTCGCTCACCATCGTGGGCCGTTTTCCTTTAATCCCGAGCGTGTTGAGCTCGAGAGCCTGTGGGGGTTTCTTGGTGCTTTGGGGCACATGGAAATCCAAACTGGCAGCATCACATCCACTGCTGGATTTTTCCATGGTTACCAGAGAACTATTTAGAGAGGAAAATCTGTGTTCTTGCAGCTCTGCAATGTTGCAATGCTGTGAGGCTTTAGCAATAGCTGCCTCCTCTCAGGGTTAGTTGCTCACAGGGCTGGAGGGAACGATTGGCAACTTGCAACAGGCAAACACCAGGAGCGCTCAGCCCTTTTGTTAGGGAATTGATGGCAAATTTGGGGCAGTAATGTAATTCTCACTCCCACAGCTATGCCTTCTGGCAGTTTGAGTGTCCCTGCTTGTTCTCAAAGCCAGGCTTGCTTGAGCCTCTCGCTGTTTTCCTCCCTTTCCGCAGGGGCGGTGCGTTGTTAACCAGCCCGAGCGGACCTGGCTACCACATCATGCTCCCGTTCATCACCACCTTCAAGTCCGTGCAGGTTGGTACCTCTCCTCTGGGAAGAGCAGGTGTTGGGAGGGTGGGGGTGCCCAGCACATGTGTGAGCTGCTGGGGACAGGAGATGTCCTGCTCCAGGAGGACGGTCCGTGTTTGTGGCCATCGCTGTTTTCCCAGGAGAGCCACATGCCTTGTGCCGTGGGATTTTGGAGCAGGGAAACGGGCACAGCTGCCTGTCCATCCCACAGAAGGCAGGTGGGAAGAAGCCTTGTCCTCTGCCCACACACGAGGGAGGCAGAGCATGCATTTGTGGCTCCGTGTTCCCCTTTGTGAGAGTCTGGGCACAGCAGGACCTTCATGGAGGGCGGAGCAGTTTGTGAGCTCTGATTGTCTTTGTGTTTCAGACCACGTTGCAGACTGATGAAGTGAAAAATGTGCCTTGTGGGACAAGGTAGGGATTTCATCTGTATTTCTCCTGGTGCTGAGCAGATGCACTCTGTGGTGGCATTTACAGTGCTGGGAAGTAAAGGCACATGCCCTAAAATTAGTCCCAAACACACACATACACCGCACTGTAATAGAATATGGAAATAAAAGAACAGGAGGTACATGAGGAAGTGCTCTGGCTTTTGCTGCAGCTGCTACTCAGAGGTGTTTGCATTCATAGTGATATTATCTTGATTTTTCTTGGTTTCTCCCCTCAGTTACTCTGCCACCCCATTGCTTGTGCTTTGGTCTACCCTCAGATATTTCTAGTCTGGATTTTGTGGCTGATAGAAGTGCTGACCAGAGGGCAAAAGCAAATGGTGAATGGGAATCATCCTGGTGGGAGACGGTCCATTTTCAGATGAAATGCCTGCTTCATAATCAAGCTGATTCTTTTCTCAGCACAGACCTGCTTAGTTTTAACAAGCAGAGTGATAGCAGGAGGAGAGGGCTGGTTGAGTTGGGTTGCAGATCCTGTTATGTTGGTTCATCCACAAGTTAAAGTGATGACTGGATCTCTTTCTTCAGGGTAAAAAAACCCTGGTGATTCACCTTGTCTTTTAGCTTCAGTGTCCTCAGCAAAATTTCTGTTTAAAAAAATAAATCCCCATGACTTGAATGATGATATTCAGTGACCACATTGAAATTAGAAGTGAGATGGTAATGGCAACATTAACAAAGCAGAGTTAATTTTGATCAGGTTTAACCTGTAATGAAATGAGTTCTTGGGGTTACTCCTGGAGCATCAGACATCACATGGGCTTAAATATTAAAATAAAGGTCTCATGGTTTTAGTTTTACATCTCAAAGATTTTCAGGAGTATCTGTAAATAATGTTCAGTGCTGCAGGTTTCACAGAATGATGGACTGGTTTGGGTTGGAAGAGGCCTTAAAGACATCTCATTCCNAATAATGTTCAGTGCTGCAGGTTTCACAGAATGATGGACTGGTTTGGGTTGGAAGAGGCCTTAAAGACCATCTCATTCCACCCCCTGCCACGGTCAGGGACAGCTTCCACAATCACAGGTTGCTCCAAGCCCTGTCCAACCTGTCCCTGAACACTTCTAGGGCTGGGGCAGCCACAGCTTGTCTGGGCAACCTGTGCCAGGGCCTCTCCACCCTCACAGGGAATAATTTCTTCCCAATATCCTATCTAACCCTGCCCTCTGGCAGTGGGAAGCCATTCCCCCTTGTCTTGACATCACTCTAGGCCCTTGTCCAGAGTCCCTTTGTGGTGAAGTAAACATGCTTTAGGCCAAGCAGAAAATCCCTGGCAGCCTCCACCATTCTGTGCTTCCAGGATTTAGGAGCTAAATATTCTGTTTAGTTCTGTCAAGTGAGTTTGTGATGTTCCTGCTGCATGTCAGCATTGTGGGGTTCAGTTGTGCAGTGCAGGTGGTTGTGAGGGTGGTTGTGAAGGCAGAGGCAGTCAGTGTGCTTTAAAACACCAAACAGCTGATGAAAGCAGTTCCTAGTTAATAATTGAATACTCTTCAGACCAAAGGTCCCAGTAGCCCTGTGCATTTTTAAGGTGTTACTGCAGGAGCCTTTCAGTTTGCTGCAATTGGAATCCAAAGGCTGCAGCTGCTCGATGCCAAAGCTTGGAATCCACATTTCCATAGTAAAACATTAGCTCATAAATACAAGTGGGTCAAACCTGAAATGTCGCTGTCCTGGTTCAAAGTCCACTACAAGAACAGATTCTAAACAGTTTAGGTTCCTGTAGTTGTATATTAAACCATCAGCTTTTAAAGGCTGGATTTCTTTTCCACCATATTTATATTCCTGTTGCCTGTGTCCTCATCTGCATCAGGAAGCTTCTGAATGTCTGTGTGGGTGTCCCATCCCCGATTTCTGCCTTGACTGTCCCGTTTAGAACTGACCAGCATTAAGTGAATACATTAAATACAGATTTTAAAATACTTTGGCACCAGAGGACTGTTTCCACGAAGCAGTTGTCACCTCAGAGACAAAAACCATTTCATTCCATCAGGGAGAATGTGCATCTACCTCTGGTGTCTGGGATTTCTACCTTTCCCCAATGGTTGCTCAAGCATTATTTGCAAAGGTGTGAGAGTTGTCTTGTGCTTGTGCTGCAGATCATTGTCAGGAGCCAAACAGAGCGAAGGAATGCTCTGCTGGGACAGATCCCTGTTTGTCAGCCAGTCATGTGGGAAAATGTGTCGTGAACATTCCACATGTTAATCCCTGTATGTCTAGTCATGCCAGATCTGGCCTTTAAGCCCAGTTGTAGGTGCTCTGCCTGTCCTGGTCTGCTCCTGTTTGTGGCAGCTCTAGCTGTGAGCATTGAACCTTTGCCTTTTTTTATGGCAGTGCCCCTCAGTTTTTCTCTTGCCTTCTCCAGGTCTAAGGTGAGATCCTGAGTTGTCTGAGGCTTTCTAAGATCTACCAACACACCTGTGTCCATCTCTCGCTGTCCATCTACCATCCCTGTCACCTTGTCCCGTCAGCTTGGGCAGTATTGCTGCCTAGTTATGCTTAAACCTCTCCCAGGCACACACAGTCCGTGTGTTGATCTTCCTTTCAGACTTCCTGTGGATTTCTCTTTGCTCCTCTCTCCCCAGCTGGTTTGGGCTCTGAGTGGCACGTCCAAGGCATTGCATGACCAGCAGGACTGATATAATTCACTTATCCCCCACCACACTGGGGAATAAGAGTGGATAATAATCCACTTATTGTCCCACACTGGCTGAGATCCTTGGCAGGGTGGCTGGGGAAGGTGGTGGTGGAGTCAGACAGACAGCAGACAGTCCTGTTTGATCTGAGGTGCCGTTCCAGAGCCTTTCCTGCGTGGGAAGTGATGCAGGGCTGTGGGTAAGTCCTGCATAGGATCCAGGGTGTTGCAGGCACTCTCCCTTTCCTTGTAACATCCTCTTCAAATTGAAGTGCCAAAGGACCCCAACATAAAGGTGGGCAGTGGAGGAGATTCCAGTGGAAGAAGCCCACGTGCTCTGCTCTGGTTCCTCACCAGGATATCTAGGAGGTAGTTTGGATTTCCCTGTCCTGGTAGAGATGTCATGAGGTGACTGGAACAAATCAGGAGGATGAGAGTGGGCTCAGAAGATCCCGAGGAATGCTGTTGGATGTCACTTCCAGTGATAAATAGCGATTTTATTCAAAGTGGTGGGACAGAGTGCAGAACAGATGGAGAAAAACACATACTCAGTACCATTATAACTCCTTGTGCAGCCTGACAGGCCTAGAAAATACTTAAAAATAATGGGAAATGGTTCTTAAGAGAGAGAATGATCAGTGAAAAAGGCATTAATGCTCTTAAGAGTAGTATCTCACTGGGAAATAAGGCTCTCTTTGGGCACAAATGTCTCCCCTGCTGGCTTGTCCCTCCAAGCAGACAAGTTCTGTCCATCCCCAAAGTTTTTAGCTTGTAGTTGCAGTGAAGTGGGTTTGGAGTGAGCACAGGCTGGGCCTGGGAGACCTCTTCCAGAAGAGCATAGACATAGGCAAGTTCAGGTGGTTTTCCTGCAGACTTGGCCTTCAGCTGCCAGAGATCAAGATCTGCAAGTAATGGAGTTTGTCACAGGGAATATGTTGGAGTTAAAGCATCACGGAGTTTGGAAACGTGGGAGCTCCACTGCCAGGGTGGATTCTCTGAACAGTTCTTGCTAAAGCTTCTTGTCTAATTTGCCTTTGTCTCGAGGACAGCGTCACAAGAGTATCCTGCTTTAAATTATGCTCTCAAGAGACTTGTGAGCTGTTGAAGATTAAGTGTTTTTTTCTTTGCTGTAGAGTTTGTGCCTTTCTCCTGTGTCACGTGTAGCCAGGGGCAGGCATGACTTGCTGAAACATACACCAGAAAGGGCAGAGCCTGAAGGCAAGCCCAACTTCTGATTCCTTCTTTTTCCTGCCAATCTGGCAGCACGTAATCCCTTGGGAAAAGGAGTGCCTACAGGCTTCCTCGGATGAGGTGCTGGAGTGCGTGTGCCTGGTTGTGGTGTTTCTTCCTTTCTGTCAATGGCCCTGCCAAGCTCCTGGCTGGAGTTAGTGAATGTGTGAATTAAACTCAGGGCTTTTCTATTTAAAATGTTTTGCTGCCTGGAAGGGCTTGTGGTGCATCTGGAGTTGGTGTGTGCCCTGCTGCTGGCAGGTGTCAGCTGCTGTCCTCGTTGTGTTGGACCCCCCTGTCCTGATAGTTGCAGCTACATTCCTGTTCAGAAGCATTTTCCTTTGGCTGGATAAGCAGGAGATCACAAAGGGAAGGAGGGAAGGTGCAGAGAGAGGGACCTGTCTGTGCCAAGCTGGGGTTTGCTGCCATCTCATAAAATGCTCAGGAACTCGGGGCTGTTCTGGGTAAGTTTTGAGTAAAAGTGGGATAAAGATGACTTTGCTTTTATGTCAGCTCCTAACAGCTGCAGTGGTAATTGATGAATCCTCTTTTTCCCTTGCAGTGGGGGTGTTATGATCTACATTGACCGAATTGAAGTTGTGAACAAGCTGGCCCCATATGCAGGTATTTCCCATCCTGTTTAACAGGCAGCTCTGGGACTGCCTTCACTCATCCTGTAGCAGCTCTGTCTTGGTTTGCAGGACTCCCATTATCCGTGTCTGGAAAATTTCCATGTCTGTTCCCATTCCTTGTTACTCTTATGGCTCCCAGTCCTGTTGCACTTAGTTCCTTCCATGTGCCTGCAGGCTTTGCAGAGCCAGGGATTTGTAAGGATGAAGGTAAATTCTAGGATTGCTTCTCCCCTGTATGTTTAGAAATGTGACAGGTGCTCAAGGATCCTCTCTCTTGCTGCTGAAGGGGAAACCACCTGTGGAACTAATCCCAGGTGCTTGCCAGCTCGGCTCCTGGGAAAATTGCAAAGACAAAACCCACGCAGGAGCCTCTTACCTTCTTATTTCACCAGCAGCTGAGCAAAAGACCCAGACAGATTGTTTTTTTTCAGCAGCACAGGTTAATGCAAAATCCTGAGGCATTGAAGGGTGAATTCCTGTTACAGAATCATGGAAAGGTTTGGGTTGGAAGAGACCTTAAAGCTCATCTTGTTCCACCCCCTGCCATGAGCACAGACACCTTGCACGGACACCAGGTTGCTCCAAGCCCTGTCCAGCCCAGCCTTGGACACTTCCAGGGATGGGGCAGCCGCAGCTTCTCTGGGCAACCTGTGCCAGGGCCTCCCCACCCTCCTGGGGAAGAGTTGTTTCCATATATCCAACCTAAATTCCCCTCTTTGAACACATCTCCCTTTGTCCTGTCACTATAGTTCCTGATGAACAGTCCCTCTCCAACTTCCCTGCAGTCTCTTCAGACCCTGGAAGGTGCTGTGAGGTCTCCACACAACTTTTTCTTCTCCAGGCTGAACAGCCCCAGCTTTCTCAGCCTGTCTCCATAGGGGAGGTGCTCCGGTCTCCTCAGCAGCTTTGGGACTTGCTCCAACAGTTCCATGTCCTTCCTATGTTGGGGACACTGGAACTGTGCACAGTATTCCAGGTGGGGTCTCATCTGAGTGGAGCAGAGGGGCAGAATCCCCTCCCTTGACCTGCTACCCATGTTCCTTTTGCTGCAGCCCAGGACATGGGTGACTTAAAATGTGGGAACGATCCTTGGTTTCACTTCAGGGTGTTACTGTTCCTCAGCATGCAGGTCCTGGACAGGCTTTGCTCTTTCTTTTGTTTGTGTAGATGATAAAACAGGGCTGTGCAGTGTATCTTGCCATGATTACTCTGCTCCTTGAAGTCCTGTAATCCCGGCTGCATTGGCTGGGGGTCCTTTGAGCTCCCTCCTTCTCACAGCTGGGCAGGGCAGTCCTGAAAACTCCTGGGGATGGAGATGCCCCACACCGTATCCCAATGCTGCTTTCCCAGCGTTCATGGTGTTGCAGGAAGCACTGTGTGTCAGTGGTGACCTCTGGTAATTCCCTTCCTTCCCAGTGTACGACATCGTGAGGAATTACACCGCAGACTACGACAAGACCTTGATCTTCAACAAAATCCATCATGAGCTGAATCAGTTCTGCAGTGCCCACACCCTGCAGGAGGTGTACATCGAGCTGTTTGGTGAGTGGATGGCAGCTGGACGCTCCCACTGAGGGGTATGGAATCTCCCTGTTATGCTCTGGAATGTGTTACAGCCAACCACTGGGAGCAAACAGCCCCTGGGCTGCAGTTGCAGTCTGGAATCCAGCTCCTTTTATATCCATAGGCCTCTTCCCCTGTGACTTTAATGGTTCAGATTTCTTTGTCTTTCCCCATCTGTACGTGGGAATTTGGTTCCAGTCTTTTTCCACCAATTTTGGGTACATGAAGCAGCCACTCTGCTCTTGTGTGTGCAGTGATACCCATTGCCTTCACTGTGATGATGGGTTTGTCTTGTCTGCTTCTACTTCTAAGCCCCTGTTCTGTTGCTGGATTCACTTTTGTGCTTCCACAGCTTCCTTCTGGCTGTTTTTACACAAGTGAGAGGTGGAAAGTTTTTTAGGGAGGTAGCAGTGTTTCAGGAATTAGCACAGGTCATGTTCTCCTTGGTACCTACCTGTGCCCCAAAGACATGACAGTGTTGTGTTCTTCCTGAGTGGCTGAGCAGGGGAAAATGGGCTTTTGGTAGATAAAAGGTTGTCAGAATTTTAGTACTAAGATATTCTAAGTCTGAATGCTGAGAAGGGATAGACTTCTACCACAGGCTCTGGGCATTCTTGCTGAGATCCTTAAAACCGTTTGCCCTTAGCTCAGATACCACAAATTCATCAATAACTGAACTTTTCTGGCCACTAGCATGTAACTCTCCTTTTCCAGGGGGCACAGGAACAACGTACTGAGAGCATCTTTATCTTTAGCCATAGACATACCTGCTCTTCAGGGCCAGCTGACTCTGCCACATAAGCTGTAGGAGGAAAGGTGATAAGCTAAATGGTCTCTCTCTTGTCCTCCAAACAGATCAGATAGATGAGAACTTGAAGTTGGCCCTGCAGAAAGACCTCAATGTCATGGCACCAGGTCTCACTATCCAGGTGAGTTCATTCCCTAAAAAAGTTTACTCTTTCCTCCTCCTTTACTGGATTGAAGAGGTTTCTTGCTTCCATTTTCCACATGCCTTGGAATAGTTAAGCCTTGAGTTGAGGTTTGGCAGTTGAAGACTGTCCAAATGTTGGTGAAGGCTTTTAAACACTGGGTTTATGTGAGGGAAAGACCTGCAGGACAGAAAAAAGAACCTTTCAAGTGACAGACCTGCAGGTATTTGCTTTAAATTGCAAAGAGCAAGGAAATGGTTTTAGTGATTTTCTGCTTATTTTTAATGTTGGAAAATGATGTGTAATTTAACCACGTTAATATCTGCCTGAACTCACCAGACACTACTTTGAAGGGGTGAGGATCTTTGTTTTGGTGCAGAGGTTGAAAGAATATCCCCCTGTGCACCCTGCAGTGGCTGGTGAGGTCAGCTTTCTCCATGTGGTGCCTTGTAGGGGCTTGGAGAGGTTTTGCTCCTGGTAGGAGCTTAGAATAATCCCTTCACTGAAGGATGTTCTGGTCTCATGTCCCATAAATCTGCTTTCTTTGCTTGTTCAGAGAAGCAGCAGAGTTCGGATTGTTCAGACTAGAGAAGGGAAGGCTCCAGAGACACCTTATTTCTGGCCTTTCAGTATATAAAGAGTAGGTAAAGTTTTACATAAAACTTATATGAAGTTATAAAAAAGGTGGAGAAAGACTTTTTACCAAGGCCTGTAGTGACAGGATGAGGGGCAATGGTTTTAAACTGAAAGAGGAATGTTTTGCTCTGAGGGTGGGGAGGCCCTGGCCCAGGTTGCCCAGAGAAGCTGTGGCTGCCCCATCCCTGGAAGCGTCCAAGGCCAGGTTGGATGGGGCTCGGAGCAACCTGCCCACGGTGGGAGTGGGTTGGAATGGCTGTTAGGAAATACAAACGTGGGATGCTTCTGTGAGAGTGGCCGTGCTTAGCTGTGCTGCACAGGAGGATTAGGCACCACTGTCCACAGCACAGGCATTTCCTGCAGCTTGCATCCAGATGTTCAGTTTAAAACATGCTCCCTTTTTCTTCTTTCACAGGCTGTGCGTGTTACAAAACCCAAAATTCCAGAGGCCATCCGAAGAAATTTTGAGCTGATGTGAGTAGCTGGACATAAAATTGTATGAATTAGTTTTGAGGGTCCAGATAGGCACAGTGCTGTTAGAAAGCTCTTCCCTGGTGCGCAGAGAGTGAGGGGGGAGCTCTAGGCAGGCCAGGTGCACTTGTGGATTCTGTTTCTCCATTTCCAAACTGAAATCAGGGCTCAGGTATCTTGATATCCTGCCCATAAGTTCCCCTCCAGGATCTCTGGGACCCCTGAGGAGCAGAGGAGATACTGTTGGATCTCCCTTCACCTCCCTGTCCCCACCTGAGCCAACCCAGCTCCCAGTAGCCCTGCACTGGACTCACTCCCTGTCCCGAGGGCCTCAGACTGCACATGCATCCAGATGTGGCCTCACCAGTGCCAAATGGGGAGGGCGATGATCCCTTCCTTTGGCCCACTGCTTGTGCTCTGCTCATACAGCTGCAGACAGAACCAGTCCCATGGCTGTGAACAGGGTGCTGGCAGCTGCTTGTGGCCTTTCCTGCCCTCAGATGCAGAGCCGCTTCCCATCTCCCTTTCCCCAGGATAATGTTTCTCCCCTTGCAGGGAGGCTGAGAAGACCAAGCTGCTGATTGCAGCCCAGAGGCAAAAGGTGGTGGAGAAGGAGGCAGAGACAGACCGGAAGAAAGCGATCATTGGTATGTGACCAGGACAGGCTGAGCTGACATTCCTGCATTCCCTGGTAACTGAGGGAGCCATGGCCAGGCTGCACCAGGAGTCATTTTGAAAATATGAGTGTCTTTGCTGCTGCATCTCTGTCTCACCTCCCTCCTGTGGCAGGAGAGCAGTGAGTGCCTCTGTCCTGCAGCCACTCTGCTGGAGAAACTGGGCTTGGAGCTCAGTGTGCCAGGGGAATCACCCTGGTAAACGGGATATCAGCTCTAGAGACATCAGCACTGTGTTTTCTTCCTGTAACTGTACTGCTTGGAGTACAGGCTGGCACTGTAGGGTCTGGGCAGGAGGGGAGGGAGCAGGGAACAGATTCCTGGTGTGGCAGATCCCAGACCTGCTGGGTCGGGGTGCTGATGCTCAAGCCCTGAGAAGGAAATTCCTGAGCTGAGCCCCTTGTGATTACAGAGGCAGAGAAGGCTGCACAGGTGGCCAGGATTCACTACCAACAGAAGATTATGGAGAAGGAAACGGAGAAGCGGATTTCCGAGATTGAAGGTAACTTGCACTGCTGGGGTCGTTTTCCAGCTGAGGGGGAAGTGGAAGGTAGGGCAGCCTCAGAACTGGGCTCACAGGTTGTCCTGCAGAGCTCATCCAGGATGCAGTAGTGCAAGGCTGTGCGCTGGGAACGCTTCAGGAAGCCACAGGGCAGGTACAGGGCTAGCCAGGCTGTTACAGGCACTCCTGGGTCAGCTGGTCCCCCTGGGATGAAGGCCCAGGTGCTCAGTGTGGTGGGACTGTTCACTTCCTAATGCTTTTTTTCCTGTCCATCCTCTGCTGCCATGTTAGATGCTGCATTCCTGGCAAGAGAGAAGGCCAAAGCTGATGCTGAGTACTACACTGCTCGGAAGCTAGCTGATTCCAACAAGGTGAGCACTGGGAAGCTGGTCAGGACAGGACTCACTCCCTCTTTCCCTCTGCACAGGAGATGAGCTTCAGGTGGGCAGCACTGGAAAAACACTTGATTTAACAGCCTGCATCCCAGAAGGCGGCTGCCTGACACGGTATTTAATGATGCAGCGCCCAGAAAGTTGTGTCTTACAGCCCCTGGTTTCTGTTTCTGTAGCTGAAGCTGACCCCTGAGTACCTGGAGCTGATGAAGTACCAGGCCATAGCCGCCAACAGCAAACTATACTTTGGTGACCGCATCCCTGGCGTGTTCCTGGATTCCTGTGCCTTCCAGCAGGCCAACCCGAGGACTGCCCAAGAAACCAGCCTTCCTGCACAGGAGGCCCCGGAGACCTCTGGAGAAAGCCACCTCAGAGCCAAGGAAAGCACCGGCTGACGAGGGCAGGAGGAATCCCGGTGTAGCTCAGCAGCAAAGCCCGGCTGTGGTCGGGAACGAGGCCCTGGGCTGGTGGGACGGATGCAGCACATGACTGGACATCTTGTGTATAGGTGACAGTTGGGTTGATTTTCTTCTAGCAACAGATTGCAAGGGCTCTGCCTCTTCCGTTTCTTCCCCTGTTAAATTGGTGCTTCCAAAGGAGGGATAATCCTGTACTAACATACCTATACTGGAATATTAAAAGACAGACGCCGGGAAAGCCTTCCGGGGTAGGTGCAGTTATTTGGCAGGCATTGCTCTGGAGGTAGGATGTGGCTTTGAGTGCTGTGTTGCTGCACCTTGGTCGTTCCCAGTGCTCCTGGCTGAGGCCGAGCGAAGAGGAGATTTCCTTCGTCCCGCCAATGAAGCTTCACTTTGTGGACTCCAGGCAGGGTCCTGCCATTGCTCTCTCACTCTCCTCAAGGACTCCGGTGGAGTGGGCTCTCCTTGGCCAGTGTGCTGCTGCTCAGGGCAAGGAATGGTTTGGTGTGGAATAGGTTACTGGAATAGGATCTGCATAGCCATAATATTCCTGTAGACAGGAACACTAGGCAACAACTTGGAGCAAGCGATCTCTGACGGGATTCTGCAACTCCTCTCTCCAAGCAAGAGCCTCACGCTGGCTGCCTGGGACTGACTGTAGGGTGTTTCAGCTGCATGGCTGGTGCTCACCTTGCATCCTAAACCAGATTTCAGGAGCACCTTGGAGCAGCTGGTTGGGAACATAGCTTGGGAAACCTCTGCCCAGATCCCAACTTGGGAAATCTCTGGTCAGCTGCCAGCCTTCCTGTAGGTCAGCAGGGGAAGGGGGCTGAATTTCCACTGCTCTGCCATGCTGGCAAAGTACTAAGGTGAAGAGAAGAGTGAAGGGACCCTGCAGTGCAGCAGATAAGATGATTGACACCTCAGCTGCAAGTAGGTGAGGCATCGCTGCTCCCCTGTGCAAAATCCACCGCTCCAAGAAGTGGGACCTACTTCGTATGTCCTTGAACAGCCATGTGAGAGTGTGTCCCTGGTCCTCTCATCCCTGGACAGGTTTGCTGCAGTGCAGGACTTCAGGCTGCTCCCAAGCAGTGCTGGCAGGAGGATCTTCTGTGGTGGCACTCCAGGCACTCTGCCTGTTAAGGTCTTGTGTCCCTGGGCACCATCTGCAGCCTCGTGGCAATGGAAGGGACATGTTCAGTTTTTGCCACAATGAAACATTCAACGCAAAAGAAGAGGCTTGAGCTTTACCTGTGCTGATGATATCCCCAGATGAGTTGTGTGGGCTTCAGGCTTTGCAGTGCTGTGTTCCCACCACACATGGCTTGGCTTGGAGGGTGGCAGTGTCTCAAGGAAGTTTGGTAACACATGGTGCCTTGTGCTGTCTCAGCTCCTGCCCTGGCTCCCTGTCCTCCATGTCTGGGGCAGAGCAGGGATGTGTTGGCCCTGCCCCTTCTGCAGGGGACAGTACAAGACTGTGGGAGTTTGCAGCAGTTTCAGGTGGTCTTTCTGTCCTCTATCTGGCTGCAAACTCTCGAGGCCCAGTTGGTGCTCTGCTCCTCTTCCAACCCAGCCATGGCAGGAGCCAGGGACCCGGGGCATCAGTGGGGAGAGGAAGTGGCAGTGTAATTTGTAGCTGTGGTGTTTGAAATATCTCCTGGAAGTGCTATTTGACTTGCAGGGTTCCCTTTCTCCCGTGGGAAGGGCTTTGAGGAGGCAGTGGAGTCACATCTTTGAGCTGCTACCTCCTCAGTGGTGCAGCAGGCCCTCAGCATAGGGGCACGGCCTCTCCTCACCCTGGCAGCACCCACTTCACTTGGATTTTGGGATGAGGGCAGGCTTTATAGAGCAGAAGCACTGCTGGAGGGGATGCTGGCAGGGATATAGGCTTGTCTTCGTGTGTTACTGGAGTTGGACACTTTGGGCATCAGGAGTGGGTGGACAGGGTAGGTTCTGCCAGCCTGGAGGTGACAGGGGCACAAGGGGAACTGCTGGGAGCAGTAATCAGGCAGCTCACAGCAATCCTGCAGCAACCAGAGCAAGATGCCTGTGCAGGGAGCAGGAAAACCTTCCAGACCAGTGCAGGAAGGGCTGCTTCCCTCTGGACCTGAGCCTGGCTGGGCCTCCCTGCACTATCCAGGTGGGTGCATGGCTTTACCCTGAGTGGCTGTCACTGGCTCAGTGTCCCCCTGCTCCTGTTGGGTGCCATCAGCTTGATCTGAGGGAGCCTGGGGCATGCTCCTGTAGTTCCAAGTCCTGCAGCAGCCTGTGTGATGCTCTGTGCCTTCTGCAAAAGCCTCTTCCTTCCCTCCCTCTCTGCTTGCCCAGCTGCCCCTGCAGAAGCCCCAGGTGTGTGCAGGAGGGGATTTACCAGCCCAGGATGGGCTGTGCTTCTCTCTGAGCCCCAGCTGTGAGCTGGGACATAGGACTGTGGGTTAGAACTGGCTTTTCTCTCCGTTCCAAGGGCCTGTGTGGGCCTGTGACTAAAGGGGTCTGCCCCTGGTTCCGCATCTCCTTAAGGAAACACGATACATATGATCAGGTTTACATTCACAGTGTTAAGTTCTTTTGATAAAGCAGAATAAAATTATTTTGTTACCAGTTTTCTGGATAGTTTTATGTGTCCTGGGCTGGTGTCACTGTAGGTACGGGGAGTGGGATCCCCTTCTGCCTCTCACCCCACAGTGACACTGTGGTGTCCTCAGCTGCAGCCACTGCCACCCTGGGAGCCCCTTGAGCAGCCTGTGCTCAGAGTAAACCACGGCCAGGATGGTGCTGAACATGGAGGGACTCGCTGCAGCACCCTGCAGCCCCTGGGCAGCCTCCTCTGTGTGACTGGCAGAACGTGCTGCTGTTTGGCCCCTGTTGCTCTGGCACAGGATTGGGGAGCTCAGCTCCAAGCCTTCTCCCCCTCCCCTGATCCCCACACAGCTCCCTGCCTGCTGCCACCGTGCTGTCCCCTCCTGCCCAAAGACACTCTGTGACACCACTACCTTCAGTCTTTATTGGTATAAAAGCCTTCAACCTAAATTATATAAAAAATGGGAGGCCTGTTTTCACAGCAGGTGGCTCGAAACGGTCACATAAGGGTCATAAATTAATGGCTGCAGTAAAAAGGCTCCCAGGGAATTCCCTTTCAGAACAGTAACTACAGGAATAACTTGAGAGCTAAAAGCCCCGTGGGGAAACCAAGCCTGGCTTGGACTTGCCAGAGCCTCTGGTGACATCTCCCTGTGTAATGTCCCCATGCAGGGCAGTGTTCCCAGGGCACGGTCCCCATGGAGCAGCGCTCTTCCTGCCTGGGATTCCAGGAGCACCTCGGCGTGGCCCCAGCAGGGAAGGGGCAGGAGGAGCAGGACACATTCAGGACGTCAGGAGAGAAGGCAGTGGCTCCCGGGGCGCGGGAGAGCCTGGACCAACGCGGGGCTGGCATCAAAACCAAAGCTGGCGCTGTCCCGCTTCTGGTTTCCTTGGGAAGCCCCGGCTAAGGGCTCTCCCTGAGAGCCTCGAGGCTGCGGAGTCCAGTAAGGCACGACGAGGATCTGTAAACGCTGGTGCCCCGCAGGGGAGGGTCGGGCCAGCAATTCAAGTAAGGGTGGAAGTGAGACGGCGGCTGCCTAGCTGCGCCACCCGCCCAGCTGTGCCACTCCTGGGCCGGCCGCGGTGGCGGATGGAGCGTCCTCGGTCACCTCCCGGCTGGGGGCGGTTTCAGGGCCATCTTTGGGGGGACGCCCCGCTGAAAGGCCGAGGGGGGTGTCGGTGGGAGGGCCGGTCCCGGTGGCCCCTGGCCGTGGCCCTTCAGCGCTGGGAGAGGTTTGCTGGGCGGCTTCGGCTTCGCCTGTCGGGAGGAGAGACCGAGTCCCTCACCTGGGCACCAAGGGGACCCGGAGAGGGACAGGGGGCAGAGGAAGGGCCCCCAAATCCACCCCACGCGAGCAGGGCTGGGGGCCACCTCGGGAGGGTGATTACCTGCCGGGGCCACCCCGGAGAGGCCGGAGGTGTCCCCTGTGGGCCGGGGGGCCGCAGGGTCAGCACGGGGCTGGGTGAGCGGGGCCCCAGGGCCCGGGCTGCCCGCGGGGCCACCGTGCTGCTGACCAGGCTGGGCTGGCCGATGTCGTGGCGGGACAGCAGCCGCCGGGGAGGCCGTGCCCGGCCGCCCTCCTGGAACAGCGGGTTGGCGAGGCCTGTGGCAGAGCTCCTGCGGGGCACAGGGACAGCGCGGGTGTGGTACCTGTGTGCCGGGTACCCCCGGAGCTCAGCCCTGCAGCGGGGCACGGGAGAAGGGAATTACCCTTTCTGGAAGCTCCGGGCTCGGAGGAGCACCACGCCGCTGGCCAGAAGGGTGCCGGCCAGTGCCAGCACGGCCAGCACGGCCGCCAGGACCACGCTGCTGCTCCCTGTGGGGACAGGGCGGTTGGGATCGGGGCACCCCCCGGGGACGGATCAGCACCTCCCGGCACTGCGGCAGGTGCCAGCCCCATCGCCAGGCTCCCTTCCCGGGACACACACCGGGCCGGGGGTGCCATACCTGTGGCTATCCCTGAAATCTCCTGCTCGCAGTAGGGCGCTGCCCAGCCCGGGTCGCAGTGACATTCCCGCCGGTGGTTGCACACCTGGGATAAGGGAGGAGAGCGTCAGGATGATGGGCACGCTGGAGGTTCCGAGACTGAGCCCCGCGGGAGGGCGATCCCACAGCGTACCCCGTGGTTGTTGCACTTGGCCGAGCAGTTCTTGTCGCCGTAGACCAGGAGACTCTGGCAGCGCCCGGCGTAGCAGACCTGGGGGCGGGCAGGGGGGCTCTGAGGCTGCCCCGGGGCAGGCAGGGGGCCCTGAGGCCGCCCGGGTCCCGCGGTCACCCACCCCCCGCCGCCCCGGCACTCACCATCTCGTCCCCGCACTTGGCGCCGGTGGGCACCAGCCTGAGCTCGGCGGCCACCTCGCCGTCGGCGATGACCGCCTTGCAGTTGAAGCGGCCGAAGGAGTAGTGGCCGAAGGAGAAGTAGCCGCTGCCGAGGATGGGCTTGGAGTTGTCGCTCAGGCACAGCAGCGTCCCGCACTTCACATCCCTGCGGGACACGCAGCCCTGAGCACCGGCGGTGCGGGAGCTCGGCCGGGCAGGGACGATCCCCCACCCCACAAACCCTTCTCCTCACTTGGGGCTGCAGGGCCGCTTCCCGTACTCGGTGAGGCAGTGCAGGTGGAGGTGATGCTCGCTGTTGTGCTTAAAGCAGACATCAGGAGCCACCTGGGCCTCTGCGGGACACACGGAAAGGGTCGCATGGAGGCGCAGCGAGCTGGAGGCGCTGGCACCAGCGGCCACACTTTAGGACCAGCAGCAGCGCCCCAGCTCGTGCAGGAGCTGGGTACCACAGGCACCACAGCCCGAGAGGCTGCAGACACATCCCCCAGCACGGGGGGCGAGGAGGTGGGGCCGCTACCTGCACCCCAGAGCGCCCGGCACTGCTCGCCGTGCGAGGGGCAGCCCCCGTTGTAGCAGTATCCGTTGCCGTTCTGGCAGGAGATGCCGTTCTCCTGGAACACGTCTTCCGGGCACTCGGCGCTGAGGCCGGTGCAGTGCTCGGGCAGGTCGCAGTCGTTCTTGCTGGCCCGGCAGAGCACACCTGCAGCCTTCACCTGCGCCGAAAAGGGGATGTCAGCGCTGCCTGGATGCTCTCACAGCTCTAGAGCCACGCAGGCACCAACGGCACAGCAAAGCCTGGTCTGCGGAACATCTCCCAGCATCCCATGGATCCAGACATTCTGACGCTGCACTCCGTGCACCCGCCAGCTCCCTTCCCCGACGAGCTGGTCCCCTGTGGGCAGCAGTACCTTGCAGTCCTGGCAGCATTCCCCCTGGGCACACTCAGCTCCCTCTCTCAGCTGGCACGTGGAGGCATTGCAGCAGTGGTCCGAGCACTCCTGCAAGACAGGGATGGACTGAAAACCTCCCAGGAGCCCCCCGAAAGAGCCTTCCCTGGGGGACTAGATTGCCACATCACCAGGTGCCAACAGCACTGTAGCCACCACGGGCTGAGCCACGGGGCAAAACCACAGCGTCACCCGGTTGGGAGCCATTCCTGCTGCCTCTTTACACCCATCGCCAACACCAACCAAAGGACCCGAAGGGATTTTCGCAGAGGAGGGGGCCTGACCTAGGCATCCTTGCACATCTCCAGGAAGGAGAAAACAGGAGGATCTCTGTGCTCCCTGCTTCAGGGGAGCATTCCTTCAGATCCCAGCACAGGCTGTGACCAGGGATTAGTCCCAGAGGCATCTCTCAACTGTCTCAAATCCTCCCCATGATGGGGATGAGGAACAGTTGAGTGCAGCTCTTGGAAGGACAACATGCCATGATGTCCCCTCCAGGGCCACTTCTTTGGAGGACATGTAGGTGGAACATCCACCTTTCCTAGGCTAAAATCCCAGCCAGCTACATAAATGAGTGGCGCACAGCCCAGTTAGTGAATACCCCCCACCAGTTGTTTTTGGCAGAAGCATCAGGAACACAAGGGAGACGAGTCTTGCAAAGCAAGAAAAGAGTCTTACGGACAGGTCTCAGGTGCCTGCCCCCCTCCCTCCTTCCCAGCTCCTCGGAGAGCATCCCCACCTCCGGTGAGCCGCAGTCACACTGCTCTCCCCGCTCCACAAACTGGTTCCCGCACACGGGCCCCCCGTACAGCTCGTCCGCCCGGGGGGCGTTCAGCAGGCAGCTGGTCCGGGGGTCCCCGAGGAACTGCCACATGTCCCGCTCGCTGCAGCGGCTGAACAGCTTCGGGTAAACCAGGCTGGGGGGACATAAAACCAGGTGCTTGTGAGCCCAGATTGGTGCCCATCAGCCCAGGGAGGAGCTCAGGGGACATCGAGGGGCTCAGAGGCACCTGCAGTGGGGTGGAGTGGGGTGGTGTGGAGTGGAATGAAATGTGTAATGCCCACCCAGACCTGACCCATCTCAGGTTTCACCTCGCTGGGACAGTGCCTGAGGACACCTCAACACATCTGCTGCCCAGGGATGTTCCCCTTCCTCCTTCGCTCACCCAACGCTCCCTGCCATGACGCATCCTCCTTCAGCCTTGGAGACGGGGCAGTGGCAGCCGGGAACATCTTCATCATGGGACATGCCCAGGTTGTGCCCCATCTCGTGAGCCATGGTGGATGCGGCGCCAATGGGATTGGTGCTGTGGTCCTGTGGGACAAGGAGTGCAGGGTGGTTGAAATGCTCTTGTGGTTTCTCCACAGCATCCCCATAGGGCCCACTGGAGCTCAGAACGGGTCCCTCATGCTGCTGTGCTCAGCTAAAGGAAAACAAAAGCTGGACATGATCCCACATCCCCTGAAGAGCCCCAGACTGGGTTCTTGGGGCTGTCAGGGAGCTTAGACAAAGCGACTTCTCCAAAGCTGTGATTTGTGGTGGGGCTGGACCACCACTGGTCCCACAGCCAACTGCTCCTGCTCCCACAGACCTGGGGACAGATGGGAAGCACAGCCAGGACAGCTGAGGAGCAACTGCACACCAAGTCCTGGCCACCTAACAGGCAGTGGGAGAAGCGCTGTGTCCATGGAGCTGCTCTGGGAGGCTCTTCAGGTGTATCAGAGCCCTCCACAGGTACCCAGCTGGGTGTCCACAGCCTTGACCCTTCTCAGGGCATCAGTCACTCAAGGGTTGGAGGTGCCAGGGAGCAAATCCAGCCCTAAGGCTGCGGAAGAGGAAAGCTAGAAACCAGAGGAAAGTGGTTCTCAAAAATACAGTGCAGGGAGGGCAGAGCGTGGGGCTGCTGCTGCCCTCCTGGTGTGTGCCCTGGCAGCAGGACCCACCTGGCTGACAGCGCCTGAGTCCCTGGTGCACATCACCAGCTTCTTGGCCAGCCCCACGGTTTTGCCGTGGAAGTCGATGCCCCTGTGGGATGGAGAGGCCATGGCCACGTGCCCTGGATGACGGCAGGGCCAGGAGGGTGGCGAGGTGGTGGCCCCCTGTCCTTACGTGATCAGCTGGGCGTTGTCGTGAGGCTTCCTCCGCAGCAGCTCCGACTCCCGCCAGTGCAGGAAGTTGTCCAGTGTCACCTCCGGGTTGGGGCTGACTGTGATTTTGTCCTTGTGGTTCCACACCTCCAAGCCGATCAAGGCCACCCGCAGGCGGAGAGGCTGGTAGAGCTGGAGTGGGAGTCAGCCCGGGGAGAGCGCTTGGATTTGGGCTGAATCAGCAGGGGAAGGCTCCCCCCCCCCCCCCCCGGGAAACGCAGCTGGGCCCAGGAGNGCGGAGAGGCTGGTAGAGCTGGAGTGGGAGTCAGCCCGGGGAGAGCGCTTGGATTTGGGCTGAATCAGCAGGGGAAGGCTCCCCCCCCCCCACCCAGGGAACTGCAGCTGAGCCCAGGAGCCCCCTCACTGCACAATATCAGCTCTGTTCCCCTCAGTAAATAACACAAGGGTGACCATATGAACCGGGTTTCCCCTGGGACCTCTGAGCTCCCTCTTGGCTGGTGAAGGCTGGGATGCTCCTCCTATGAGGAGCAACAAGTGAGGCTGAAGCAAGGCAATCAGGAGCCCCCCCATGGGGATCCCCTTGCTAGCCTTGCACTCTCCACCATGAGAGTGGCCATGGGACGTGCTCCCAGGGTTTACAGGACAAAATTTCCCCCCCTTCTGTCATGGGCAGGGTTGAGCCTCTCATCGTATCCACCCTGCACACCCTGTTGGCCAAGGGACGTGGTCACCCTGCAGCAGCCCACCCACAGGCCTGAGATCAGCTCCAGCTCCACCACCCTACCCATGCCAAACTCTCCTCTGCCACCTCTGTCCATGCTGGCACTGTGGGACATGTGTGGGAGCTGGGAGGGCAGGCCCAGAGACCCGGGCTCACCTTGTCCACGTGGTTCACGATTTCCTTCATGCGGTTCTGCACAGTGCGCAAGTCCTTGTGTTTTCTGAACTATGGGAAGGACACAGAGAGATTTCCAGGCTGGCTTTGAGCCCCTTGCTGCAGAGGATGACAGCAAGCCCACAGGCACCAACTCACCCCCCACCCCATTTACCTCCTCATTATCCGCGACAAGGACCAGCTCCACGTACCGGGGACCTTTGTGTGTTGGACCCGATTTCTGCAAGGGAAGAGGAAGGTGAGGCTCAGCTTGCAGCTTGCCCAGCCAGGCAGTTGACCCTGCCGTGGGATGTGTCGGATTTTGGGGTATCTTCCAAGGCTAGGAGGTCTCCTCACTCGGCTCTCTGGTGTCACTTCGCTGGGTTTTTCAAATGTCTTCCAGCTTATATGCTGGAAAACGCAAACCCGCTACTGGGATAAGCCACAAGGTAGGCTCTGCAGGCATCACGGAGCTCACGGGGTAGGAGGATGCTCCCTGCTGATGATACAGGATCCGAGGACCTATTCCCATGAGGAGCCGCCTGTGTTTGGGTACCCAACCGACAACACATGGGAGGGGGGCATCTCCAAAGGCACGGAACCCCCCAGAGCCAGGCTCCTGAAAACTCAGCTACAGGAAGGAGGAGCAGTGCGATGCCTCACCCAGCGGTACAGCTTCATGGCTGCAGGGATTTTTGGCTCGCGGTCGTACTCCAGGGTGTCCCCGGACTCTCGGCAGGCGCGGCGCTTCCCCCGCAGGTGAGCTGCGCGGTACAGCGCGTGCCGGCCGGACACGACCCCCTCCAGCGGCTCCAGCAGGAACGTGGTCTCGTTCACCCGGAAAAATCCGCTGGGGAGGGTGAGAGGGCGGGCATTAGGTTGGGGAGATATCCAGCAGGACACAGACAGACCCCGCATGCACCCCTGAGAGTGCCTGTACATGTGCCCCATCCCTGGAAGTGTCCAAGGCCAGGTTGGATGGGGATTGGAACAACATGGTCTAGTGGGAGGTGTCCCTGCCTATGGCAGGGGGGTGGAATGAAATGAGCTTTAAGGTCCCTTTCAACCCAGACCATTCTGGGATTCTGTGATTCTGTGAAAATACAACTGCCAAACTGGCTTCTGGGCTGGGATGGGGCAAACTGTGGCACAGCACCCACAGCTGGTAGCACGAGGAGTATCCAGTATTTGGGGCAGCAGGAATGTCTCGGGGTTCAGGGGCTGGACGATTCCAGATGGCTCAGGGACAAGCTGCACCCTGCTGCCCGGGGAAGGCACTGCTGCCCGGAGCTCCTGTGGTGCTCAGGTCTCCAGTCTCACCCCATGAGTCAGCTCCCCAAAGAGCCGTGTGCCTTTCCTGCTGGGCGCCAAGCCAGGGGCAGCACCTCCAGCAGGAAAAGGGATGTTATCTTCTCTTCCGCCAGGGAAAGCTGAGCTCTCCCTCCATCAGCCCAGCTCTGGCTGTGCTCAGTCACACCAGCTCACCGTGGCCGCGTGCCAAGGCCGGGCTGGGAGCTGGGCAGTGCCCCGGGGGTCCTACCTGAGCCCACGGCAGGTGCTGACGCTCGCTGCCGAGCCGGTGTGGCCCCGCACGTGGCCCTGGTAGAAACAGTGATCCTGCCACCGGGAGAGAGCAGAGGTGTGGGGGGTCTGCACCAGCTGTCGGCATGATGGGACTCCCAGGAGCAGGAAAGCTGCTTCCCCTGCAGCCAGCCCGTACCTGAGTGTCCGGCTGCTCCGTGATCTCCGTGCCCTCGGCAGAGTAGTGTGTCTCGGTGTAGTGCTGCCCCAGCAGTGCCCTGCGGGATGGGGAAGGGGCGTCAGCAGTGACGCCTCTTCTGGGGAGAGGACGGAAAGCTTCGGGATGAGCTTGGTCAGGGTGCGTATAGCGGGACCGTGACCTCCCCACATGGGTTTGGCAACGAGGGAGGAAAATGCTCTGGGCTGAAGCTTAGATCACTGATGCAGTGACAGCAGACCTGGGAGAATGGATGCTCACGGCAAGGGTGGGATGCAAGCCCCCCCCAGCCTCCCTGCAGTGCCCACCTGCACTCACCTGTTCCTCTCCAGCCACAGAAGGTATTCCCTGCCTTCGGCACGGACGCTGTAGAGGACGCGGTCCGGGTACGTGCTCTGCATGGGGGACAGGAGCCACCAGAGACGCCCCGTCAGCAGGAGCAAGGGCTCCAGAGGAGCCGCCTCTCGGCCCCTGCCCTGCCCAGAAAGGGGACGGGGTCTGATGTGCCCCTCTGAGGGCGGCTGCGGGACCGGGGGGAGCCTGGCTGCTCCCCCTGGAGGCATCCAGCAAAGACACAGGAAGCCAGAAGAGAAGGAAGAAAGCATGTGGCAATAACGCAAATCCCCGGCACATCCTGAGATAAAGAACAGGTCACCCGCAAAGATACGGAGTCAGCAAAGCCTGGTTTCCCGTGTCTGACACATGGCTGCAGATGGTCGTGCCAGGGGCTGAGGTTTCCTACTCATCAGTCACAGAGCTCCTTTTTTGGGGGCTGAGTTCAGCACTTACTCACCAGCTGAACCACAGAGATCCCTCTGGATCTTATCAGCAGTGACTTCCTCCTCCCTGACTAATCTGACATGCCACCGTTAGAGAACAACCTTCCCCTGGTCCTCCTCAGCCTTTGGGAGCAGATTTTAGGATCACCATGCCCCAGATCCCCCCGTGCCGGGGGGAGGGACCTATATGGCATCTCAAGCCCAACCTCCAGTCTCTTACGGCTGGGACAGGGTAGCTGTGGCTCAGCCAGCTGGGCCCCAAGCCCTCAGGATGGAGATGTTCCTAAAGAAAAAGTGTTTCCCTCTGGGCTATCGTGTGATCTCCACATGCAGGGGCTGAGACACAGACCTCCAGAGGTCCTGTCCCACCAGGACCGCTGGGAGAGACTGACAATCCCTTTCATAGTGCCCCATGTCAGGCTTGGCACCAGGGACCTCCTCAGCCACTTTGAGACTTCTCCTGAGGGCACATCCTCAGCTCTCACAGGATCCAGGTGTGGAGAGCTGAGCCAAAGGCAAAGCAAGCCTTTCCCATGGGGCCAACATTCTTCAGGGATGAGTTGTGCTGCCTCTCCCTGGGAAGGCTGACAGCACTCGCTGTCATTCCATGGCTCAGCACTCCCAGGGGGATGATCTGCACCCTGCAAAGAGCTGGGGCTGACTCAGCACCAGTGGGGCCAGGTGAGAGGGTTTGCCTGTCACTCAGCTGCCCTGGATTCTACCTGGTTAGCATTCCCAAGCCTGCTGGTGTGCCAGCATGCTCCCAGCTCCCTGGAAAATTCTTCTCCTATGAACAGCGTCTCCTGCCAGACGTGGCCATCCTGTCCCATGTCCGCCAACAAAGAGATCCTTTGTTATTGTTGGCCAATAAAAAAAAGCCAGGGCCAGAAGAGGTCTTAAGGAATGGCAGCAAAGCACTTGGAAGGGGGCGGTGGGTCAGGGCCTGTCTCTTGGAGACAACCTCAGGGCAAGTTTAAAATAAAAAGTCTGGATAAAGCTTCTCTGAATCACCCCTCTCCTCATTAGCATGGGCTGTGCAAGGGTTCCAGACGGGAAGGCTTTGGGAGCTGCCCTGCGAGCCCCATGGTGATGCTGAGCCAGCACAGCAGAGCCACGGCCACAGCGCATGGAGAGGAGGGATTTCTTCCAGCTGGGCTCGGTAAGAGACCCGGGGACCTTGCAGAGGGTGGGGACGGGATGTCCCATCCCATCCCAGCACAGGGTGTTTCTTCCCTGGATAGGAAGAGGCAACGGGCCTTGCAGTAGGGACAGGGATCACTTTTTTAGGTCCCTTCCATGAAGAACCCAGGTTTGCCACATGTGCTCCTGCTAAAAAGCCTGTGGCCGGTGGGAAGGCTGCTATCCAGGAGATCCTGCCCTGCAGGACTCAGGTCTCCACCCTGTCTGCAGGGATGAACATTTGGATTTAGTCAAAGCCAGAGGGGAGCCAGTGTGCTTCAACCCTCCCCTGGGCAGGTGCTCTGATGGACTGATCCCACACGTCCCAGCAGCTCCAAACCAGGAGTCAGCTCCTGGCCCATGTCTGTGCCAGCCAGAGACAGCCACAGGGCATGAAGGACACCCACCTCCATGTCAAAGAGGAGTTTGGTGGTGGTCAAGCCACGCTGGGAACCTCTTCTCCATCCAGGTTACCAGGAGAGCAAACCCAACCTCTCCCCAGGAGGAGGAAAATGGCTCGGAAGGCAGGAGACCTCATCCCCTCAACACGGGAGGTTTGGGAGCTCCAAGGACCACCCAACCCAAGCCCAAATGCAGGTGCCACCCAGCAGACAGCCCCCGTGGCAGCCCCAAAGCACACAGCTCAAGGCAGATGTCTTCCCCAGAGGGATCCCGAGATGGGTGAGGTCCCCTTCCCGGGGGGATCGGCGCAGAGCCGCCCGGCTCGCCCGGCACAGATGGCGTCTCTAAATAGCCTAGGGAATGTTTATCTTGGGGACAAGTTTAGGTTTCTAGAGCAGGGAAAACAGATGCTTTCGGGGAGTGATTTTAAAGCTAGTTTATCAGGAAGGGTTTGAATCACAGAGGAACGTGCGTATGGCACTAGGGAATACATGTCCCCAGCTCGTCCATCCCCTCAGGCGCTAAAATCGGCACTTTTTGTGTCTAGAAAATGAATCAAAAAAAGTTGGCTGAATTTCCCTTTAAGGCAACGAGGAAAGTATCTTTGAGGGCAAGCCCATCATCCTACAGACGTCAACACCAAGCACTCCAAACTCCTGACTCAAACCCCATTCCTTCCCCCAAATTGCCAGGTTTCCCAAGAAAAACAGCACTGGCTTTCTTTCATGTGGATTTCTGCAACTTTCTGATTCTTATTTCTCTGTCCCAAAGGACAAAAAAAAACACAAACAACCAACTTCAGCAAACACAGCAAGAAAAGTGCTTACAGCTCAACGAGGTTTCTCAAACCCTTCCTTAAGGGAAGACCAGATGTCACAAGATCACTGCAAGGCTTCAAGAGGTGGCACCGCTGGGTCACGTCTCTGAAGAAAGCTCAAGAGAAAGCTGTCCCCTCCTCCCTCCAAGAGACCACCCCGCTCTCTGAAGGTCCTAATTGGACCCAAAGCAGCCTGGAAGCTGATCTGATCAATGCTACTCACCCGAGGTGCAGAGAGGTCCCTCTTTCCCCGGGGCACTGGCACCTCGCGTGGTGTCACCGTCTCGTACTTCTCGACGTGGGTGAGCGTCTCCTCCAGCCCGGTAGTGGCACCTGGGAAAAGCCAAAGGGCTTTGAGCAGCGTGCCCAGGAACAACCCAGTCATAGAATGTCCTGAGCTGGAGGGGACCCCCAAGGTCCAGTCCAGCTCCTGGCCCTACCCAGGACACCCCAACAATCCCCCCCTGTCCCTGAGAGTGTTGTCCAAACCCTCCTGGAGCTCTGGCAGCCCTGATGCTGTGACCACTGCCCTGGGGAGCCTGGTCAGTACCAACCACCCTCTGGGGGAAGAACCTTTTCCTAATATCCAGCCTAAACCTTCCCTGGCACAGCTTCATGCTGTTCCCTTGGCTCTGAAGCCAGAGGGCAATGGAAGTGGCCAAAACGAAGGTGCAGAGAAGAGCCCAAACAGCAAGTCCTGAAATACCTGCTGGGAACACAACTCCCTGACGGGTTGCGGGGACGCTCCAACCCCCCCGCTCTAGCCCGGCGCCCACGGACAGCTCAGCATCACCTGCGGGAGAGCAAGTCCCTTTGGGCTGGAAAATCCCGCCGAGCCCCCGGTGCGCCAATACAGAGGGAGGTTTTCCAGCTCCCCATCGTGATGCCACCGCGTGTGACTCGGCGTCTGGCGGCTGTGGGGGCTGTTTGGGAGAGCGGCTGGTGCCTGGGTGGCTCAGCTCCCTCCCAGCCTCTTCTCGGATGTCGGAGCGGAGAATTTCTACCATAAACCCTTCGCCTTCCCCGCGAGCTCCAAACCCCGGCATCGGACGGTGCTCGGTCTGGGGGTGCCCACGGTCCTCGCCCACGGGTGGGAGTCAGATGCCCCCTCACCGGCTGAGTCACGGGCGACCCCCGGCTCGCCGCGGGCCGCCGGTGGTCAACCCCCCTCGCCTCCCCGAGGTGCCTCCACGGACCGGCGGGGCCGGGGACCACCGTGGGGGCGAGCCTGGCCCGGGCGCCCCTTCCCCATCATCCTTGCCCTCGGGGCGGTGAGGACAGCGGTGCCCTCCCGGGACTTCTCCCCCACCCCGGGAGCCGCCCCGCGAGTTCCCTTCGTTCTCGCGGGGGAAAGCATCCCCATGCCCCGGGACCTCCATCCCGGTGCCTCCATCCCGGCGCCTTCATCCCTGCCCCTCCATCCCTGCCCCACGCCGAGGACCCCCGAGGCGCCGCGCTCCTGCCGCACGCCCCCCGAACTCCCC
>VXAY01000552.1:56061-78769 GCA_013399855.1 Oxyruncus cristatus | reverse complement strand
CGGGGGGGTCCGTGGGGCATTGGAACAGTCTACGGGGCAGCCGGGAGGGGTCCACGGGGCATTGGGGAGGGTCCGTGGGGCACCGGGGATGGCCCACGGGACGTCACGGGGGTCCGTGGAGACTTGGGAAGGACCCATGGTGCACTGGGGAGGATTCACAGGGTACGGGGAGGGTCCACGTGGCATCAGGGGGGTCTGTGGGGCACTGATTTAAAAAATGAGCATTTCAGAACTATCTATGACTCCTGCTGAGACTCGGTGCTCACTGGTGGTCTCCAATCTCTCCCTGGAGGTCCAGCTTTAGGCCATGGAGCACAGACAACCCGGCTCTTCCCTCCAGTGCACTCCAAAGGTCCTTGTGAAGGAGTGAGGAAGGGCAGGTCACCACCAGGAGCACTCAGCCCTGTGCCCACAGCCCTCACACATGTCCCCAGGCTCCCACTCTTGTCCCTGAGGCCCCTTGGTCCCTGGCACGTGTCTTGGTTACCCTTGTCCCCGAGACACTTCTCTTCCAGCCTCTACCTCACCTGCTCCCAAACTCGCTCAGGCAATGTTTAGAGATGTGTGACTCTCGTTAAGACTCCCTGAAACTCCTCTGCTGAGGGTTCAGCCCGTACAGTGTTTGGGGCGGAAAGGCCCTCAGAACTCATCCCATTCCAATCCCTGCCACGGGCAGGGGCACCTTCCACTAGCCCAGGTTGCTCCAAGCCCCGCCCAGCCTGGCTTTGGACACTTCCAAGGATGGGGCAGCCACAATAAGTTGCACCCTGAGTTCTGTTTACAGACAAAAAAACACTGATTTTTTGTCGTTGTTGTTGTTAAATTTATTTTACAACACACAGACACATCATTGTACAACACAGTAAAAAAAAAAAAAGACTTAACAAAAAGCCTGTCGGAAGAACAAGTTTCATTACACACATCTCAGGAGACTGAACGTTCCCCGTGTCTCTGGGACAGCCGCCGGCTGTTTTCCAGCTCTCCCTGTGGATGCGGAGGGAGGGGTCCCGCCTCACTGGGCGGGCACGGCCAGGCGGGGCAGCAGCGGCGCTGCCTTCTGGCTGCGCTCGGCCGACATGTGCTCCAGGCGCTCCGTGTAGAACCCGTTGAAGTCCAGCCTGGGAGACAGAACACACCAGAGGTGAAGGACGCTGTGCAGGAACCTCCTCAGGGCCCCCGCAGCGAGCTCCGGCCCCGCCTGCCCTGCCCGTGTCAGGCGGGGGCGAGCGAGGTGGGGACGTCTGTGCTGTGCTGCAGGTGTTGGTGACACCTCTGGTGTGCTTGTTCCCTGACAACAGGCTCAGTGTCACCTGTGCTTTACATCCCAAATACATCGGGAAGGACCAAATGCTCCCAGCTCTTTTCCAGAGCCGCAGCTCAACCTCACAATGAGGCCGAAGTGTCATTTGGGGACGAGGTGGCGGCGTGAGGGCTCCTCAGCCTCAGTGCCTTCCCGGCCACTTCCCACCTCTCCTTAACACCAGAGAATCACACAATATCCTGAGTGGGAAGGGACACCCAAGGGTCATCCAGACCAGCTCCTGGCCCTGCCCAGGACACCCCAACAATCCCACCCTGTCCCTGAGGATGTTGTCCAAACGTTCCCGGAGCTCTGGCAGCCTTGGGACCGTGACCACTGCCCTGGGGAGCCTGGTCAGAGGCAAATCAAGACCAGACTCCACCACCACTGAACTCTGGTACTAATTCCCAGAGAAAATCCACATATTATCCCCTGTAACCACCACAAAATGCTGTGGTTTCCATCCCCACCACCTCCTTGCTAACACTGGGATGCTTCACACAGATCCACGATTCACCAAGACGAGCAAGAGGTTGGAAGGTTCTCCGTGACAACCACCAAGTGCTGCCGATACTTGTAAACACCTCTCCAAAACAGGCAACATCAGGGATACTGTAATCCTGGCTCCTCGATAATCCTGAGAGATGCCACAGAACCACCCAGCCCCACACCGGCTGTGGCCTTCCTTCCCATGGCAGATCCCAAACCAACCATGGCATGTGCAGCTCTTACCCTCATGTGCCCTGGGACACTGACTCAATGCAAGCCTGTGAATCACACCAAAGTTACTCTCTCCATTTCTCAAATTAGGTTGCTCCAATACCAACTGAATGGGCACAATATTTGAGTTTCATGTTGCTTAACAACCTCACACAAATGGCAACAAATTGTTCCTTGACATTTTTTGGTGCCTGCAGAAAACAGAGCCTCGACAGATGGAATTTATCTGTTGCTCTCTCCTGGTTGAAAAGCTTACATTGCTTTCGTCCTTCAGGAATTGTACCAGGGAAACCTGGCACTGAGGTGAGCATACTGACCAAGTTTTGATTCAAACACAAGACCAAGACTCACCTACATCACTGCTTTGAGGACCTGCTCCATTTCTGAAGCTGTTTCACTGGTGAATTGTAGATTTTTCTTGGCTTCCCTTTCAGCTGTTTTCAGGTTTTAATGATCTGTGATAGCTACTTCTTAAGAATTTGCGTGGTGCTGCCTGAAAACCTGCTTGCACTGCAGTTTCTTCCTTTGTGGCCGGAACTTTTATTCACTGGGGTTTGCATCACTCCACATGTCCCAGTGACTTACTCTGAGCTCAGTTTCCTCCAAACTGGTAAAGGAAGGATATCCGAAAACCGCACTGCTGGTAAGATTTCTAAGAATGCGGACTTGACCCTTCTGACAAAGCCCTTTATGCTCTAATTCTTCTCCTTTTCACCCCTGGGATGTGAAGGAGTAACTGGAGAGTTCCTGCAGTTGCCAACCCTCTGTCAGCATGCTGCTGATGGAGCCAGGGAACAGCATGAAGCTGTGCCAGGGGAGATTCAGGTTGCATCTCAGGACAAGGTTCTTCCCCCAGAGGGTGGTTGGCACTGACCAGGCTCCCCAGGGCAGTGTCACAGCCCCAAGGCTGCCAGAGCTCCAGGAGCGTTTGGACAATGCCCTCAGGGACAGGGTGGGATTGTTGGGGTGCCTGGGCAGGGCCAGGCGATGGACTGGATGATCCTTGGGTGTCCCTTCCAACTCAGGATATTCGATGATTCTATGACGCACCTGAGCAGGACTCGGGCACACCAGAGATCTGCAAGTCACCTGTGAGCTCTTAAGGAAACCCCCTGTATCTCCATCATCTGTTGTTTGATGCCACAAACAAAATAAACAGTTGTGCCTCGGTTACTCAGTACTATAAACTGAATAAACATTAACCAGGATCAAATAAATGATGAGCAAGTACCACAATTGTGAATAAAGGGCTATTCTGTTATCTACATGAAATGCTGACGACCACCCTTGAAAAGCACTCCCTATATAAAGGTTATAATTTATAAAAAAAGACTGGTATGTCTTATAAACTCTTCCATCTCTCTGTCAAATATGTTACTTCAGATGGCAACCGTCTCCGCTCTGGTTCTCGGGTTCCTGTTGCCATAGAGCCCAGGCCTGGAGCCAATAATCCCTACAGGCTGAGTGAGAGCTGAATGTCACCCCTGGGCACCCACCGTGGGGCTTCCACTCTTGAAACCACTCCTGAGCAGCCTGCAGGGATGGAAAGACACGTCCCACGTCCCATGTCCCATGGCCTGTTAACATCCACCATTTCCACTGGGGAAATGTTTGTCAGGAGAGGTCCAGCTACATCCGACATCTTGGTGAAGACTCAAGTGGTTCCAGACAGTCCAAACTGGGATGGGGGGGCCTTGAGAGTGATGACAGTGCTGCTGGCATAGACTCAGTATTTCCTCAGTGGAACTGGGGCATGGAAATAATGGGGGCTGGATCATGGAGGGAGTCGCCCTCAAGATCTCCTGGATGGAGCACCACGAACAAGTCTGTCCCTTAGAACTTGTTCTGGCAATGATAAAAATGCAAGTGCTGGATGAAGAAGGAGGCAGAGCCAGAGTACTGAGGAGGAGTAAATGTTCTTGTCTGGATGACTCAACTGCTTGTGGTCCCCACCCCTGAATCCAGCCCGACTCTGGATGCTCCTGTGACACCCAGGAGTGATGGCAGCCAGGGAAGAGTGAGAGCTTAATCCCTTTGGCCTTTTCCTACAGATGGATCCTACCTGTGACCTACAACAGCCTGATGATGAACAAGGATGCCCAGGCAGAAGAAGGATAATACAAAATGTTGGGAAGGCCTTGATAAGCTGCACCTGCACCTCCCAAAAGGATTTGAAGAGACTTGGCTGTCCCTGGTTAGAACTGAAAGGAACAGCGATCCCTTCTGCAGTTGGGGCCTGCACTCACAGCCACAAAAAACAAGTCTTGGAAATCTTGGAAGTCTTTGAAGAATTTCCAAGATGGGTAGGAGACCTCTGACTCTGGTCAGTTCAGAGAGGGAGTGAAGCAGAGTTCTTAGGGCTGTGGAGAAGCCCAAAGTTCCCATTTCAGGGACTCAGCATCCACCCACAGGGGCAGCTCTGGAGCTGGGAAGCTCCTACTCTGAACAGGGGGTTGGAAGCAGGAGAGCTCAGAGCACCAAGCAGCCCTGCGGCACTGTACTTCCTTTCAGATGCCTGTGAGTATCCTTAAATAAGGAATACAATCCTATAAGGAAGAAGACAAGACATTCTCTGCAGTGCTGTGGGAGCTGGTGGGCTGGTCTCCATTCCTGGAAGCACCAAGGTAACAGAGGTGACAAGTTTAGTGCTCAGCCTTGGCCTCAGCCATGGGGACACCTCTCAGCTCCAGCGGGAGGCCAGGGGCTGTGCAAGTGTGTGGTAGTTGGCTGGACAAGAAGTTCTCAGCAGAAAAGGACAACTGGAAGAGCATCTGGAAGTTTCCCATGGGAATACTTCACCAAGCAGTGTTTGCAAAGGTTGGTACCAGGAACCCTTGACAGCCCTGCCATATGCTGTTGATAAGGACAAAGGCACAAGGGGGGGACAACAACCTCCTGAATAAAACACTGCTGAAGCCTTTTCTCTCTCTGCTTTCAGGGGTAGCACATCTCAACAGAGGTGTGAGGGTTATCAGCCAGCCATGAAAGATGGGCAGTGAACAGAACTTCCGTGGTGTTTTTATCGGAAACACACAGGTTATAAACCCAGCAGCAAAACCTCCACCTCCTCTTTCTCATGTCCTGTGTACCTGACTTTTAGGTATTTCTGGAGGAATTTTGATTTCCAAGAGGCTGCTTATTGAAATAAATGCAGTATGTGAACTTAAACCAGCCACTTTATGATCAAACCCTTGCATAGCTTTCTCATCATGGGATACTTATGCTGTATTCAGGAATCAGTGCATTCACTGTCTCCACAGCGAGACAATCCCCAGGAAAACTTACACTGCATTTACAATATTAATAAACAAATTTCACATAATTCAAAGGAATGTGTTTTGGATTTTTTTTCCCAAGCCTTAGGTTGAAATGCAAAGCAGTGTATAATGATAAAATGGGTTGGAAGGGACCTTAAAGCTCAACCCCCTGCCATGGGCAAAGACACCTTCCACTAGGCCAGGTTGCTCAGAGCTCCCAAATACATGTATTTCTCGTGGTTCCAGTGTTTTCATTGATGCACAGTTATAATCAGCGACTCCTGAGCTGAACTGGGGCCCCACAGGAGGGGAAGTTACAGACAGAAAAGGACTGGCTCACCTGTAGATGATGTTGAGCATGCTGTGCTCACAGTCATTGGTGCTGTAAACGCTCAGTTTGTCCAGCAGGTCCAGCAGATGTGTGGAGAAATTGCTGTCAAAGTTGTTGATCGTGGCTTCAAAGCCAGATGTGAGGTGGAGGTTGTCAGCATGCTCTGCTAAAAGCTGCAGAGACAAAGGTAGAGTGGCCCCATGTGTTTGCTGACACAAACTCCAGAGAGTTCTGGAGCTGCAGAAAGCCTCTCTGGGGGTACCCACTGCACTGTGAAAATACAACTAAGAACCCAAAAATCAGAGCAGGGACTGCTGTGGGAGACAGGGCCTTCAAAGTAGACTTTGAGAACACCACCTGTGCTCCAACACTGCCCACAATTCCACAAAGAATGTGCTTTTCGGGTGCTCCAGGAACTAGGAAGGTCTGTCTGCAGGAGGAGGGGCATTATCCCGACCAGCCTGCCCCCAAGCAGAGGAAGGGCCCAGGCACCCATCCCGTGTCCCACCTTGTTCGTCAGCTTCTTCTTGGCCGCCTCCTCAGCGCGCTCCTCCTCTGTGGGGGGGCCCAGCATGGTGCCGTGCTCCAGGGTGAGCCTCTCCAGCTCACTGTCCAGCTTCATGCTCTGGGTGAACCTCTGGCAAGGGCACAGAGTTGGGGAAGTGGTTAGAGCCTGTTCTTTCCACCGTGGCAAAGCACGAGGCTCAGTTCTGCTCGCCTTGCAGCTGCTGAACTCCCAGGAAAGCCAACTCTGAGTCTGAATTCATGATGTTGACACACAGATCTCCCTAAACCCAAAGGAAGGTGGGTTTTTTTAAAGCCATGGGCTCCCTGCTGCTGGCCAGAGTGTGCCCAGTCTCCATGAGTCCAACCACCTGACCCTCAAAAGAACATCTCTACAGAGCCCTACGGCTTACACCCCACATTCTGCTGCCAGGACTGGTGAAGAGAGGGAATTACATTCACACGATCTCAACATGGAAAAAGGAGAGCACAGAGAGTTTTGTGGAGCAAGAGGCCACAGAAACCATTTGGGAGAGGGTGTGAGCCATCAGGTTCTAAATCCTGCTGACAGAGGGAACCGAGGCTCGTCCACGGGCGCTGAGCACAGGAGGGGCTGACAAAAGGGACTGTCCCAGCTGGCTGGCACCCAGAGCAGCTGGCAGGGCTGTACACACCTGCATGCAGTTTGTGAACATGACACAGACAGACATCAGCTTGGAGAAGATCTTGAGCAGCTCTGGGTTGGTCAGCATGCAGTCCTTCAAGCAGTTGTCCAGGAAGCTCGTGTGGTGGCTCAGGACGTCGTCAATGTTGGATGCCTGTGACAGGACAGGACAGCAGTGACAAACCAAACCAGGGCTGATGTGCTGCACTGTTTCAAAGCTGTACCTCAGCACTCTGCTCTGACAGGGATCTCTCAGACACGCTGGTGAGAAACTCCTCAGGTACCTTCCAGAAACATCCTGAGATGCTGATTATTGCCTTCAAACGCTTTTAACCTTTGATTTGTCACATCACCTCCTCAACCAAATTATGCTTTCCTTAATCACCCAAACCCTCCACTGGAAAGGATGGAGTTATCTGCTTTATGAACATGCACTTCCTCTGCTTTTAAATGTGCTTGTCATGCCCACTCCCACCTTCACAATCTCAGCGAAAATAAGTGGAAAAGCAAAAAACAAATCGAAGAACCTTAAATGTCAATAAACATATAAGGCTTAAAACATACAGGTTATTCAGAAATGTGCTTCAGGACCCAATAAGGAACTGGGACATGCAGTGCTGCAAGGATTCTGTAAGATTTTCTTCCAGCTCTGCTACTTCAATGGGCTGTTTCAGTCTGGAGTTTTAAATGATAGATTAAAACCCCCCTCTCACTCTGTACAATTATGGGATGTCCTGAGGCTCAGAACAACTTCTCATTCCTGGTTTCAGACAGGCAGGTGGGACATGAGCTGGGATTGTGTTCTTCTCCAAGATACAACAAAGGCATCTTGCCTCCCCATCATGAGATAAAACCTGACTCTTGCAGTTTTTTGTTAGGGGAAAAATTAACTTCTGGGGAAGTTCCTTGGATTACTGAACCTGAAATATTCTGTAATACAACTGGAAAATGCCACAGCTCAGGACATCGTATCTCTGTGAAAGGAACCACAATGATGCCTTGCCCAGGTGCCCTCTCAATGGGCACAAAATCCAGTGGGAAGTGAGCTTAGCCTCTCCCAGATGCCACTGTAATGGAGAATTGCTCCAGCCTTGCCCACCTGCAGTGGAAGAGACATGTGGAATAGCCACCTGAATCAGGAGGACCCTGTTTAATAACGGATTGTCCTAACATCCCAGTTCTTGGCAGTTTCATGGAAGAGAAAGCACAGACTCCATTTTTAAGAGCACTGTAAGTCAGCCAAGGAATCAGAAGGAGATGCCTGGACCGGTTTGCGATCTTGGCACTCTGCATCCCTCTTCCTTTCCCACAGTTCTCATTCTTCTGTGTATGGGAATGTTCAGTAGAACAGCCTTTACATAACAGGTGCAGGGTGTGAGCTGGGCAGAGACAGGAGGATGCAGCACAGGGAAGGGGGGTGTGACTGATAAAGCAGAAAGGTGATGTAGAACAGCAGCACTGCAAGTGCCTCCAACAAAGCCAACAGACTCCTGCAATAACTGAAATCAGGGTTTTTTTCCCTACATTAAATTTGTTAAGACCTTCATTCCAACTTCCCTCAAACACCCACACCCACCAACTTCAGGTTCTTCTCAAGAATGTGCCATGTTGGCTCCATCACTTCAAACATCATGTAATACTGGATATTCTGCACAAAATTCAGCATCCGCTGCCGCAGTGTGAAAGCACCAGCAAACCTAGGGGAGAAATCACACCCACACAGCTCAGAGCTAGCAAATGCCACCAAGAACTATCACCAGGCTTGCACAGCCAGGCAGAGCTAAATATTTCTGTCCTAGCAAATTCCCTGCTGCAGTGTGAGAGGGATTATAAAGTCAATGCAAACCATCTCTGATTATTTTCCACGTATCCCAATGGCTTTCCCTCAATTACCAGAGTCAGAGTTTTGAACTTGTAGTAGACTGGACTTTGAATATTTGCCTACATTCAACTAAAATTTTAATATTAAATACTAAAGCAATTTTACTACTGTAACTATTGAGTGAAACCTAAAATGTTATAATCTGAGCTCTCCGAGACTGTAAAACATTTGTAAGGAGACTTCTTTTGTCAGTATTATCTGAGCCATGTCATGATGTACCTAAACAGCAAGAAGGAAACCCAAAACTGATGCAGCTGAAAAAACAAAGAAAAAAGGCCATACCACTTAGCTGAATGCAGGGAGAATTGCTTGGCTGTCTTATTGCTGATCCACACGTTGCACAGCTGCCTTTCCACATGCTTGCAATAGAACATGTGTCTGAAAAGCATCTGGTACCTTGTCAGTGCTTTCCTGGAAAGAAAGGAGAAAGCTGTCCAGTTCTTGATTGACAGACTAAGCTGTGAAGGCTGAGGCTGCTCAAAGGTAAAGAGACTTTACACAATATGTTCCTCACGCCTTCAGACGCACACAAATCGCACAGAAACAATCTGAACCAAAGGAAAAAAAAAATTCACATTTGTAACCATCCCCAAAAGAATTTCTCTCCAAGGAGTCCCTCCTCCGTATTTCCTGCCAGCGGGTACATCACCAGCCTCCTTCGACTCCCTTCAGCTCCATGCACAGAGGTCACTCACAGAGGGGGAGGGAGGGCTGAAAGCCTGTGGTCTTGTACCCACTGTGCTAAGGCTACTGCGATCACCCAATAATTCACGAGGACTTTCCAAAGAAAGGCAGAAAAAGCTGTAACCAAGCTACAGGCAGCATTACCCTAGCAGCAATGCACTGTCACAAGCAGATGGGGCTGCTTATTTATAGCTCCGGGGACTGGATTCGGGTCTGTGCTCAGACACTCGAGCGTAGGTGTCTGCAGAGCTCCAGTCAGTACAGTTCAGGAAACCTCACCAAATCCTATTTTCACTTCCACCACTCCCATCAGAGCTAACACACTCCACTGGAAAGAGAGAGAGACGCAATTCCCAAAGCGTCACATTGCTAGAAAAAGTGATCCCACTGAGTTTTCAGAGGGGAAATTAAGGGACGAATTCATTGTTGGCATTTAGCAATTCGACATCTGTCACCTCACCCTGTTCATGCAACGCTGCTTGTCCCACAGCAATGGGTCTGCCAGGGTTTCTCCAGGCAAACAAGAGGCAAATCCCTGTGGAAAAATGAACCATTCCCTCACAATTCCATTAAATACAAAACAGTTTGCTATCAATACCCTACCAACAGCCTGTAGCCCTTGAGGTTGTAACCAAGGGATTCCAGAAAGTGCATTTCTTTTCTGCTTTCCAGGTTTGAGGAATGTTTGATTCTTGCATGGAAACCCCCTTGTGAGAGTTCATATTCTCATGGAAGATACTTCAAAAAGCCAAGGGCACGTGAAATTTGGGTGACCAGTCACAAGTAAAACCAAGGACCAGGTTGGGAAAGTGTCCCTAAGAGAACTGGGATTGTTCAGCCTGGAGAAAAGAAGCTTTGGGGTGACCTTCCACTGCCTGAAGGGAAACTGCAGGAAACATGGAGAGAGACTATTTACAAGGGCTTGGAGTGACAGGACAAGGGAGAATGGTTTCAAAATGAAAGAGAGGAGGTTTAGATGGGATATTAGGAAGGAATTCTTCCCTGTGAGGGTGGGGAGGCCCTGGCACAGGTTGCCCAGAGAACCTGTGGCTGCCCCATCCCTGGAAGTATCCAAGGCCAGGTTGGACGGGGCTTGGAGCAACCTGGGCTAGTGGAAGGTGTCCCTGCCCATGGCAGGGGTTGGAACAAGATGAGCTTTAGGATCCCTTCCAGCTCAAACCATTTCATGATTCTCTGATCTACGTCTTCCCACCACTTCAAATGAAGATTTGACTTTCCAAGCATGCCTTAGACACGGGGCTCTACTGAAGAGACAACCCATAACGCACAGTATACAAGTGAGACAAGCAGGGCTCAGCAATCCCAAAGCATTCCTTAGTCATCAGCAACTTATAACACCACTTTAAATAGACAGGATTTCCAGTACTCTGCCATGGGGAAACGTGCCCCAACCCCATGCCTTTTTTCCCTTCAACGGATTGTCACCTTACCTGTTTATGATGAGGGAGAGAGGCCACTTAACGATGTAGTCAAAGGAAAATGCTTCCAGGCCGCTGAGGGTGAGCTCCGTGGGGTCTGCACTGATGATGGCCTTCTCCTGCTTGGTTTCTATGGCCAACACTCTCAAGAGCTGCGTGATGAGGTCATGGGGCATCAAGTCAATCTATAAAGGAAGAGCAGGAAAAAAAATGAGCCCACAGGTTATTCACAACTCCTGTGTAACATGTACAGAGTGCATGTGATCCGAGTCACATCCCAGTCATCAGATCAACCTGGGAAGCAGCAGGTTCTCACAGGCACACAGATCTTCCCAAATCATGGCAGGCCTTCTGCTCAAACTCTGCTTCTACCCATTCTTACCTTTAAATCATCCTTGAAAGGATCTGTATTGGCTGTGCTCATTCTCAGGGCTAACTCCAGCAGGGCCTCCAGCCTCGTAGTTACGATGTCGTCCACGGGCTTCTTAAGCTCCTCTTCTGTGAGATCCATGAAGTGAACAAAAAAGTCCCCTTGATCCATCAGGAAATAGTGTTTTATGGATCTGCTCAAGAAAATGAAGGGAAAATTGATTTATTTTTTTTTTAAAGTTGTTCAATCCATACCAAACCCAAAGGAACAAAAGAATCAATTCAACCAGGCTGCTGGGTTGGATCACAGAATGTTCCTCTTCCTAGAGAACACACAGCCATAAGTAACCAATTTGGAGACTAGTCTTTCCTGGATGTCTCCCCCTCTCTACCCCCTCAGTCAGGACACCTTTGTGCAGTCAGATCAGGGCTGCTGCTGTTCTTTTTCTGCCTCAAAAAATGCACCTCAGGAAAAAAACCTACACATGCAACACATTGCTGGGCTCAGGCTCCTGCTATCCTGAACAAATCCCAAATCTTCACGGTGTGTACATCCAGCTGAGGGGCAGCTCCCAGTTCAGAGCAGAATATTGGATTCCTCTCAGTGAACAAGTATCTGTGCAGATTTTTTAAGTCCAGCAGGCTACTGCTATAATAGAACGCATAAACTGAATTTTCACATGGCACCAGGGAGGGTTAACTGCACTGGGTCTGGAACTTGGAGGTAGCTCTGAGGTGAGTCTGAGGATTAACCCAGAGCCTGGCCAGGGATCACACATGATAACTGCAGGCTTTGGAGCAAAAATAGGACCCTCACAGCCTTAACACAATGGGGATGCAGACTCCTGATCTGACTGGGCTAGACAAAGCCCTGACCTAGTTTTGACAGCAGCCTTCCACGGAATTTGGACCAGAGAACCCCAGACATCCTCTCCACTCAACATTTCTATGATTTTAGCCTTCTCTTTTTTTGTCTCTTCAGGTAAAAAACCCCCAATCTTATTTTGTGGGTCAAACTGCCTAACAGAAGTAGAGAAACAAACTGATAAGATCCCAAGAGAAGAGGGTTAACTACAAAGTGTCCCCTATCAGAAGCAATCTATTTATCATGCATTTAGTAAGATAAATCAAACCTTAGGTGAGCCACCAGCTCTTTCTCCTCCATCAGGAAGTCCAGGAGAACTTTGCTAGCATAGTTGTATGCTTTTTCTATTTGTTCCACATAGGCTCTCTCTTTCAAAGTATAGATGACCTCCTTAGCCACAGGGCAGGTAACATCTCGCCCACACTCCCTCACAACATTTAAATATTTCCCTAAAAAGAAAAGCAAGAATGACCCATATTCATCCCCACTGTACAGCCAAGAGGGAAACTTCCACACCACCACCTTCCAGACACGCTGCAAAATGTTTACACCGAGTTCTACCGGGAAGGATTTACACACCTTTCAAAAGATGACGCAGAATTTTAAATCAGCCACCTGGTATCACATTTAAGGAGATTGAGGAATGGTTTTGTTTCCCAGTGGTGACAAAATATCTCTGCAGATGGCCTGAAATCTTGCAGATGTGGTGGTGCTCTTCAGAGCGGTTTGTACTTATGGACAACGACAATGGTGGCCATCAGGTTGCTTGTTGCATTTAACCCCCCAAATTAGCCAAACCTCAGCTGCCCAGTTCCATCTAGCTGGAAAACCCTCCTCACAAAAAAGCAGTGAGACAGACTTGCTGCTGGACTCCTTCCCATGCCTTGTTTTATTTATAGGATTCGGGGTTCTTTTTAAATCTGACCCTTCCATTCCTCTGAACACACGCAGAATCATTTCTGAGGAGAAAAGACAGCCCAGAAAGAACCGAGTCTTGCCAGTACCACCAAAGGAGACTTTCCACTGTGCCCTTTGCAACCGGACTTGTCGACCTCGCACTGGCCTTTTCAGCCACCAACGTGCTTGTAGCAAGCGTGGGTAGAGTCCTTCCCTAATCTCCGTTTGCGAAGCCTGGCCATGATGATTCCTCTGAATTCAGATGGGCAACCCCATGAACTGGCAAGGCCTGATGACGTTTCTGTTATCTTTACACAAACGCTTGTCTCAAGATTCCTCTGACATCAGAAGTGCACCTGTACCTACCTGTGCTCAGGATTTTGTCAGCCATTTTCTGCAGGAATGAGGGAATCTGCTGCTGAACAACAGTGTATCTTTGATCCCAATACTTGTCATTATAGTCCTCCTGAATCTTCTCCTTCTGCAGCTCATGTTCCTCCACCATGAACTCGCTGAACAGCAAAAGCAGATGTTTAGAAGCAGGAAGTGGTACAATGAGGATTACTTTATTTTCCCCTGTAAACTGGGGCAATATGGTCTATCAGTAATAAGGTCTCATGAGAACACGTTCCAGTCGAGAGCTGGAATTAGTCTGTATTTCAAGCAAGAGAATTAGGCAGTGTCTCTGCTAATCTGCAATCAATTATAACAGAAGCAGAATTTTATAGGGTTCACAAACCAAGTTTAAACATTATCTGGTTGCCAATGCAAAGGTGAGGAAGTTGGCCTTTGTCTGCCTTCATTAATTCAGGCATTAATTTAAGGCACTATTTCAGCTAGTTTAACCTGAGCTTTGCACCAGCTTTGGATTCTGAAATGCAGCATAAACTATTAAACACAGAGAAATCTTTCAATGATTCTACAAAAGGCCAAAAAACTTCAGAGAGGGTTGTTCCAGGCCCCCAGGCTATGCAGACTCAACAGAGAAGATCAGTGTTTCTTAGCTGCTGCACTTCATTTTCACACCTTAACTGTTCTTTACCTGTAGGGATCATTGATGATGCCCCGATATATCCACTTCTCCAGGATCTCAAAATAAGGCACACTGGCTGCCTTGGTTAAATACAGGCACAGCTCCTGGGCCTGGCTGTCCCCTGTGTAATTGAAAGTCTTGTCATGGAGTAGGCTCAGGGTGGATCCTCCCATACACTCACCCTTATCCACGGAAGTAGCTGGAATTTAAAAAGGTAGATATAAGGCATTTACACCCCGAACTGTCCAGAAATAAAACCCCAAATAGCCCCCAGACTAAAAAACCTTCCAGGGCAGGAAAACTGAACTCAGGCAGACACAAGATACACTGTGGCTTAGAGTCCAAAAGCCTCTTATGCTGAGGGGACCACATGTTGACCTCCACTTTCCAGGTGGGAATGGAAGAAACACACACTCCAGTGACCTGAAACCCCTCTAATCTTAAAAGCCCTTCTGTTCTTGACTACAACACTGCCATGCATATGCCTCAAACACCAGGCTTTAGGGGGGTTATTAGGGAAATCTGAACAGATATTTAGGACCAGATAATTCTCTGGACTGAGTAATGTAGAAGTATTCTCACATCTGTGACCAACAACATCATGCAGTGGCACAGGCCAGGACTGGACAACACCAAAAGGGCAAAAGGTACAAGAAGAGCAATTCCACTTGGAGAAACAGAAAGAAATGTTCACAAAAAAAGATGGTGAAGTCGTAGGAAAGGGCTCAGAGTGGTGGGGGATTGTCCAGACTTGCCTGGACGTGGCCCTGAGCAACCTGCTGCAGCTGTAAGCAAGGGGTTGGACTGGGAACTTCCAGGGATTACTTCTAGTGCAACCAAGTGCGTGGTTTATACATCCACACCCAGCTGGAGAGGAGCATGTAAAGAAGCTGAGTAGAGACAGCAGTGTGGATACAACTGATGGGAAGGGCACGGCTGTGAAGGTAAAGGACATGGAAATGCCTCTTGACAGCTCCAAAGGGCAGATTCAGCCCTACAACTCTCCAAAAACAGAGCAGTGCAAGTACAATTCCCCTTGGGTTTCTCCTCTAATAAAACAGAAAATTAAAATGAGACATGCCCTGTCTGTATTGCTGCTCTGTACAGTTCTCAGAAGCTGTCAAAATGTAATGACTGTATTTTGGGAGTTTACCGAGTGAAGCCAGGATCTCCAGGGTCCTCATTGTGGGCTGGATATAAAACCACAGTTTCTGCAGCGACAGAAGTCCCTGTCTCTGAAGGTGTTCCAGCTGGGTAATTAGGATCATGTATTCCTTGATTAGAGTCCTCATGGCAGCAGCCAGAGCGTGATTCACCTGTCCATACTCAAAGGAAGACTTCTCCTCTATAAACCTGTGAAAAGCAAAACAGAAACTCCTTCAGGTAAGGCAACTTCTACCATTTTCAGGGATTTTACCTTCAGGACACTGCTCAAGCACATAGGTGTGTTTGAGTCCCTCTCACTATTTCCTAGGAGGAATGGGGAACACACTGGTACACTTCCTAGTAGGGAAAGCTGCAGGAAGAGGTTTCCTCTCCCATTGCAGGGGAACTAAAACCATTTGCAAAACCACTGGGTAGAAAGAGAGAGGAAGGTGATTGCCTTTGCATAAGCAACACATCAGAGGCCAGGAAAAAGATCTCAAGAGGCAGGAACGTGTGGGCAAAGCACTGGTGCTGGATTCTGACACCACATGGCACAGCAGGGATTCATCTGACCAGATTTAGATGGCTCCAGACACGTTAGTGGAGGGAGACAGATGCCTCTGAACACAAGTCATATCATCTGGAAGGAGATGTGTAGAAGAGGTTGGATGAATCATATCCTAAAAATGCATCTTTTTCTTTCCCTATCTTTTAGGGACTCTGAAGCAAATGTAGAAACTGCACAGCAAACATCTGCTGTTAGGGAGGTGCACCTTATGCCAAGACCTTTCAACAATTACTTAAGGTAGCTACAAGAACAGTAGGTTCCCCTGCTCAGAATCACACAAATGTTGTGTAGTTCTGGATGTCCAGAGGAGAGCAAAAAGCAGGAAACATGGAGAAATTCATGGAAAGAGACAAGCCAGAATAGTTGAACAGATTCTAATTGCACTTGGCCTGAATTTATAAGGTCAAGTCTGGAAAACAAGCAAAGGTATGTGAATGAAAAAGCGAACTGGCAGCACAAAGGAAAAACCCAGCAAAAGGAAATGTAGCTAAAACCAACCCAAATAAATTGTCACTCATATCCCCATAGGTTTAAATTAAGCTTGGAAGTTAACAGTTGTAGCATGACAGATTCCTTATGCTTCAAGGAGAACCTCCGCCTCTGACAAAAAGCAGCTTGGGTACCTGGTGACAGCAGAGTAACTTGCTGCCACAGGAAGAATCCTGGTCACCAGCTCCTTGATGGACAAGTCCAAGTTGGGATCGACTGAGAAGGCTCTGTTCTGCCTGCCCACGAGGGGCTGTGCTGTGATGTACCTCCCATCCACACCAATCAGAACATACAGCAAGTCCTCCACAATCACGGATTCCTGGGAAGCCAATGGCAAAGTACCTGTTTCCAAAGAAAGGGCAGAAAAGGGACACAGTCAGGACGTGCCAACCTGATCATCCCCTCATTTCAGTCTCGTACCTGTAGCTTGGAAGGCACACGTGCCACCGAAGAGAGCTAAGGGACATCACACAAAGCCACACCAGGATGTAGAGAAATAAAACTGAGTTAGGGTCAACTCCAAGATAATTGACCTTGCTTTCCCGGAAAACAATCCTTTGCTCATTTATACCCAAAGCAACCCAAGTAGACAGAGCTACACATCCAACACCCTGTGCCAAGAGAACTCCACCCACAGCTCGTGCTGCTGATCCTTCCACACTGAAGGGCTCAGTTATACTGGACCCAAGGAGTTCCATTCTCATCAACAACTTCCCAGAGCTCCCCTCCACTGAAAGATTCAAATATCAAGGACCCAGCTCAAATACAGACACAAGGAAATGCCAGCCCAGCAAAAGCTGCAGGTGAGCTACGAACTGCGGAGTTTCTGAATGGTGCAGCCAACTACAAACCAGAGGCAAGAAGCATAAAGGACCCAAGTCCTTTAATACATATATATACATATAATTAAGTGCATCAGAAGATCAGGGAACAGAGTGGCTCCAACTACAGCAAAGCTTATCTCCTGAACCAAGGCAACAATCAGGGAAGTTGTTACAGCCTTAGGAGTTTTGTGGATTGCTGAATACTCCCTTGTCAGGCACAGCTACAACAGCTACAACATTTTCAGCTGAGAATACAGACGTGATACTCCTACAGTTGGATTTTATGGAGGCTCTGACTCAAGAGAGAAAAAGGATTAGATCCCATGGAGTGGGAATTCAGCACAGGGTAAACACTGTGAACAAAACAAGTTTGGGTTAACATTTGGGGTTTTTTGAACCTGCTCTTCACCTGAAGAGTGTAAGGGGCCAGGTTTTGCTTTCATCCTGAGTGCGAACATCTGAACAGCTTCTGAGTGAGTACAAACCACTGCAAGTTGGTACAATTTTCTCTTTGTATCACATACCTATTGGTACTGTTGTGTCAGTGCTTAAACTGGTGCCAATTAAGAAATCCCCAAGAAGTGCAGGTCTCTCATACACCCAGGATGGAAACACTGGAATAGGCTGGCCAGAATTCTTCTTGTTCTGCTTTTCTCGAAGGATTTTTCGTGTAAGCTCAAGAGGCTGTTGGAAAAAGAGAGAGAAGGGAAAAAAAAACCCAGGAGACATTCAGAAGGCCAAGAAATTTTTAATTTCAAGCAGAAATTGACTGTAAACTGATGGACTTGAGAATATAAAGTAGAATAGCTGCTGTTTTGGTAGCACAGTGTAGGGTTTAGTTTGCCAGCACCATTTAGTCTATTGGTCTCAGTGCTGCAGAGGTGATTTTTTTAATACATTTGGCCTTTTTACCAGAAGATACATCAAAAAATGCCTTTCCACACCCCTCCCCACCAGCATGGGTGCAAGGGCACAGACAGGGGAGCAGGATGGGGACATGCACAACCACCAGGCACTGGTTACAGGAAAGCAGCAAACTCCTTCCAGAAGCAGTAAGCACAAAGATCCTATTCCAGGGGCACTGAACACCTCTGAACTCGGTGCCAAATGCAATCCAGACAATCCACCCCCAGAGAAAATGATGGAGTTTTTCACTCTGAGTAGGAGTCAGCGAAGGAAGTGAGCTCTTAAAGACTGAAAGACTTTCCACCCCCAGCTCTGACACTAAAATAAAAGGAGTCCAGGATCAATTATCAGCTGGAAAGGCTTGAGAGATGCACCACCTACATGAACACTTAGAGCCCCAAGAGCAAAAACACAGGGCTTACAAAGGCCATTTCTTGAACCCCACAGACATGTGCGTGTCATGGGATATGCATGGGCTCAATTTACTTTCCTACTTACACCCTGTGTGAGTGATCTGCTGGAAGGACCCCAATTTCCTCTGCTCCCCTAACAGAAACAGTACTTCTATATGGAGAAATATGAAGTTTGGGTTGGGAGGGACCTCTTCTCCCGGGCAACAAGGGATAAGACGAGGGGAAATGGCCTCAAGCTGTGCCATGGGAGGTTTAGGCTGGATATTAGGAAGAATTTCTTCACTGAAAGAGTGGTTAATCATTGAAACGGGCTCCCCAGGGAAATGGTGGTGTCACCACCTCTGGAAGTGCTCAAAAAACCGAGCAGATGTGGCACTTGGGGACATGGTTTAGTGGGCACAGTGGTATTCAGTCCAAGGTTGGACTTGATGGTCTTGGAGGTCTTTTCCAAGATTTTTTATGATTCTGTGATTCTCTTCTTGACAAGAGGCAGGGCATCTCTGCTGCAGTTCCACCAGCTCTAGTGTGACTTTGTTAACTGCAGAGGTCAACAAGCTGACACAGTTTTGGCTACAAAGGACAGAGCTACCTGAAAAGGAACATGTAACTTTCCCCACCTCAGTGATCCCCAAGCAGTAACTCCAATCACTGAATGACCTCTCTGACAGGGCCAAGTAATGCCAGGGCAGGTGGCACAGCACTTGTGGCACAGGTGACAATGCACGTGGGGCACGAATCACCTTCTCTCTGCAACCTGAAATTCAGGTCCTTGCCATTACAGGCTGGATAAAACTCCCAGGGACTGGAAACATGGCCCCCAGGTGGCACTTCAGTGCCCATGAGACAGGGTGGCAGTTTGTCATGTGGATGAACCTGCATCTGACACCTTAAGCACTGACATCCATCGAGGCAGAGAAAGAACCCACCTCTGTGCTCAGTAAATGCCCTCCAGCTCTGTTTGTGATCCTCACAGACCAGAGATCTTTCCATGGCAGTGGCTGAGCAGAGCTCCTTCCAAGGAATGCCCTCCTGTCCCAGCCCTTAATAACTCAATGGCCCTGAGCCCATCTGGGCCTTTTAGCAGAGTTGCAGCTCTTAAAGACTCAAGAAAGTATGAATGGAGCAGCACAGAGACACAAATCTTTTCAACTGGCTTGCACTGCCATTTCAATCCCCCTGGCTGGGACCCACACATCCCAGAGAACACCACTTCCAGAGCTCCCGGGAAGGAGGGGGACACACCACAGGGCTGCTGCGCTCCTGAGCAAACACTGCCATGGGCCGAAAAGGAAATGTCAGCACAGCTTAAAGCTGAAATAGGGCAATGAAATTCCATTAACCCCAACCAGTCAGAACTGGCGAGACCTAAACGTGACTTACCTTAGAATCACTGAATGGTTTGGGACGGAGGGGACCTTAAAGACCACCTGGTTCCACCCCCTGCCATGGGCACAGACACCTCCCACTAGCCCAGGTTGCTCCAAGCCCCGTCCAGCCTGGCCTTGAACACTTCCAGGGATGGGGCAGCCACAGCTTCTCTGGGCAACCTGTGCCAGGCCCTCAAACCCCCACAGGGAAGAGTTTAACTGTGAATTTAACCTTAGAATAACATTAAAGAACTTGACCTTAACTGACTGAAATAAAAAAGGGACACTTTTTATTACGAATAGCACCAAGATTCAATATGATCTGACTAACAAAAAGGAGGACTTTGTGCCCAAAGCTTGGAAAGAGCTCTGTACCTGCTGTGCACTGGAACTGGCTGTGACACTGCCCAGCTGCTTCCGTAGCTCCTCAAGCTCCTGCATGGAGATCTTGGAAGTAGACGAGGGGATGGAAAAATTTGTGGTGCTGCTGGTTGCTGCATTTGCTGCCAGTTCTGCCCTTTCTTTAGCATTTTGTTGCAGATAGTGGAGTGTCTGTACACACACAAAAAAAAGGAAAGATTTTTTGAGTGCTGGACAGCACACAGTGAAGCAAAAACCATATGACCATAAGCTTGTTGTGCTGAATCCGACCACAGATCACTCTGTCCCAGTTTTCCATGGATTATATCAAGAGGAGTGTAATTCTCAGTAGTGTTTTAATAATTCAGTAAACGCTAGAACTGGTTATTTGTTGATTTCTATGGATTTCACCATCAGCTCTGCTCAAAACCATTGCATTGCTGCTACTGTTCAACATCCATTTCTAAAGGAGACACCAACCTCTTTGTCTTCAGTGAGTTTTGACAGCAGATAAACTAAAGAATCCAGATGTCTTGTATTTTTAGACTTCAGCTCATCGTACTTCTTTAAAAAATCTTCAGGAGTTCGAGTAAATTCTGCTATTTTTACCTGCAAAACACCACATTACTATCAATTACAACTAAAATGAATCGAACATGCAGCTCAGGCTACAAAGATGTGAACTTTCAGACAGAATTAGCAATTTTGTAGCACTTTGAGCTTGACTGGTGGATTGCTTTTAAAAGCAACAATAAAAAGCAGTATTATAGCCATAAAAGTATGGCTGCTCATGAAGGAGTTGTAGAGTCAGGTCTCCCCTGAGCCTCCTCCTCCTCTCCAGGGCGAGCCCCCCCAGCTCCCTCAGCTGCTCCTCACAGCACTTGTGCTCCAGTCCCTTCACCAACCTCGTTCTTCTTCTCTGCACCTGCTCCAGCCCCTCCATGTCCCTCCTGAGCTGAGGGGCCCAGAACTGGACACAGCACTCCAGGGGTGGCCTCACCAGCGCTGAGTCCAGGGGCAGAATCACTTCCCTGCTCCTGCTGCCACACTGTTCCTGATCCAGGCCAGGATCAACTGGCCTTCTTGGCCCCCTGGGCACACTCTGGCTCATGTTCAGCTGCTGTCACCAGCACCCCCAGGTCCCTTTCCCTCCAGCCACTCTGTCCCCAGCCTGTGGGGCTGCAGGGGGTTGTTGTGGCCAAAGTGCAGGACCCGGCACTTACCCTTCTTGAATTTCATCCTGCTGGAATCAGCCCATCCCTCCAGCCTGTCCAGGTCCCTCTGCAGAGCCCTCCTGCCCTCCAACAGCTCGACCCCCCCCCCAATTTGGTGACATCTACAAATCTGCTGATGGTGGACTCAATCCCCTCATCCAGATCATCAACAAAGACGCTAAACAGATATTCCTCTTCCTGCTTCACACCCGTAACTGTGATTCCAGATGAGATCACTCTGGGGGGGGGTTATTTTTCTGTTGGATGACCCATTATGCCCAGAAGGAGCCGGGAGGGGGTGCTGACCTTGGCGCTGTGGGCGGACACGGTGGTGGTGACGTAGGGCGTGCGGTTCTTCTGCAGCAGGTCGATGTAGACCTCGGCGCCCTCCCCGCCGTGCACCCGCAGCAGGCTCAGCAGCTCGTTCACATCGTGGTGAATCCTGAACTCGTTCATGCTCCCTCCTCGGCCTGTGGGACACAGGGAAAAGCAGGGAGTTGTCGTTTTGTTGTACGAGCTGAATGAACACACACCCAGCGCACGCGACACTTCCAGCGCAGAGCTGATCAGCTGGGATAAGGGAATGCAGCAGGAGGCAGCAAATAAAACGTTGTGGTGCCTGATTAAGCTACACTGGCACAAACCCCACCTCAAACAGGGGTGGGCCAGCAGAGGGATTTTCCACCTGTAAAGGAAAGTCCCTGAGTCGAGGAGGGAAGCCCTGTTTGTTTCCAGACAGCTGGCACTGCTGCTTTCCGTGTGGCCATGCTGCTGCTCCTGAAGTCATTCAGAAGCAGTTTTTCCCCAAATTTAGGGTCTTTATATTCCACCGCCCACTTTATTAACAGCCAAGCATCGAATTCTGCAGTTACTTAAATGGCAACTTTGATACTGACACAGGAGAGTCTGAGTGAGGCATTGTGACAATAACCCAGGTGTGTAATGCAAAACCCTGCACAGATTGTATCAGGCAGACACAGTGCAGATCCACGGATCAGGCACACGGACACACTCCTGCTATGTCAAGCTCAGGGTACTGTTTAGGCTGGAATGGCTGCGGGTGCGGCGCTGGGAGCGCGATCGTGCCGGGCGGGTCCCGCTGCATCCCACGGCAGATCGCCCGGAGCGGCCCCGGGCAGCGCCTCAGCCCCGTCCCGCTCCATCCCATCCCGTCCCGCTCCGCCCCATCCCTCTCCAACCCGTCCCGCCCCATATCCCATCTCTCCCGTATCCCATCCCGTCCCGCTCCATCCCGTCCCGTTCCTCTCCATTCCATCCGTCCCGACCCACTCCATACTCCATTCTGTCCTGCTTCACCCCGTCCCGCCCCATATCCCATCTCTCCCATATCCCATTCAGTCCCGCTCCATCCCGTCCCGCTGCATATCCCATTCCGTCCCGCCCCATATCCTATCCTATCCTATCCTATCCTATCCTATCCTATCCTATCCTATCCTATCCTATCCTATCCTATCC
>VXAY01000552.1:4822-38875 GCA_013399855.1 Oxyruncus cristatus | reverse complement strand
GATCGATGGTTGGAAGGAGGGCGGGAGGGGGGGAGAGGTGTCCGGAGAGAGGGATGGGCGCAGGGCGGGAGGGGTAAAGGGAGGAAGGGATGGAGGGATAGATGGAGGAGCGGATGGATGAAGGGGTGGATGGAGGGAAAGATGGATGGAGGAAGGGATGGAGGGATTGATGGATGGATACCCGTGGGTCCCGGTGCAGCTGCCTGCGCCCATGGAGGGTAGGAGAAGGCTGCGGTGGGAAAGCAGACCTCTCCTGGGGTGGGGGCAGCCCTGAAACCACTTCCCCACGCTCCTCCTCTCCCCATCCCACACCTGTAGCCACCTTATGTCACTCATCCCGCTGTCCTGGCTATACACATCTCAGCAGCTCTGGGCAGAGCTGTCCCCAGTGGTCCCACTCACCTGGGATTTCCAAACCCTCACGGACATAATAAAGCTCTCTATCCGCAAGGCTGGCTGGTGGATTTTTTGCCAGTGAGCAGTCCTGTTGCCTGCCCCCCTGGCGGTGGTGAGGATGCTCCCAGCTGGGACCCCCAGAGCACCCACTGTGCCACCCGGCCACTGCCAGTTGGGTCACCCCACCACGTTCCCACTGGCCTGGCAGCCCCCTGGAAAATGTTCACATGCAAGGAAGAGCCGGGGGTGTCAGAGCTGCAGCTCAGGCTCCTGAAATCCCCTTTGAGCATTTATTTTGGAGGAATTTTCCCCAGCTCCGGTTTTGCAGCAAGCAGCAGGATAGGAATGTGTGGTGGGGGCCATGCACTGCCTTGGAACATCAGCCTGGTGGCAGCTTCCCGGGGGGACAGTGGCCCTGCAACCCAGCCCAGGGCATTTGGGGTCAGCAGCCACCGGGGGTGGGGGGCAGGCATACCCAGAGTGTTAGTGCTGATGACACAGGGACAGCCAGACAGCCATCCCTGGGGACCTCTGGCCACCAAACAATGCTGGCAAGTGCCTGACTTGTCCCAGCAGAGTCCTGAAGCCCCCCCAGATGGAGACCTTCCAATTCCCTGGGGACCTGTCTAGGGGAAGAAGGGTTCCCCACATCCAACCTGAACCCCCCCAGGCTGCAATCTGGCGCCAGGCCCCCTCATTGCTGCCGAGAAAGGTTTGGTCTCATACATCCCCTCCCTCCCTTTCTGGCTGGGGGCTGCTCTCACAGCCAGACTCCACAGGCCCAGCTCCCTCCCATTTCCTCATGGGTTGGGTGCTCTAATCTGCAGCTTGGGTAGCCACAGTGGGGTCATGGCAGGGCCCCAGGATCACCACCATCACCTTGGGGCCCTTCCAGCAGGGTTGGTGGCTCCTGCCCACCCTGACACCTCGGCTGACCCCTGTGGTGCCCTGTCTGCATGGTGCCACCAGTCCTTGAGGAGGTCTCAAGCAAGGAGGACTAACCCCAACGACCAAGGGATGTGTGAGAAGCACCATCACCACAAGCATGGCAGGCCAGCAGGAAGGAGGGGACAGCAGGGACTGACCCAGCAGGAACTGTCCCATCATGTCCTCAGGCTCTCCCAGCCGAGGGAGAGGGGCCAGGCCACCGGCACCTCCTTGGGAGCCACCACTCTACCGGGAGCCCTCCATCAGCTCCAGGATGCTGCTGTAGAGGCGTCCGGGAGCATCCAAGCCCCAGACAAAGTCCCAGTGGTTCCAGTCAGGGATGTGGGTGTAGGAGATGAGGTGGGTGATGCGGGGCAGCAGCAGACGGACATCCCTCCAGTCAGCTGCCCAGTCCTCTCCTCCTGACCACACTGCCGTGGGCACCAGCATCTCCTCCACCTGATAGAAGGGTGGTGTATCCTGGAGGGACACCGGGAGCTCTGAGAAATGGCTGTCGTGGTCAAGCCCTGCAAGGCAACCCACCCCTGCACCACCCTGGCATCTCCAGCTGCCAGCACTGCCCCTGCAGCCTCCTACCTGGTGGTACACAGCTGTGTTTTTGCTCCCATAGTCAAAGGCTTTGAATTCTCCTGATTTCACCACCTGGGAGGAGAGGGTAGATCTGCTGTGGGAGGCCAGCAAGTGCCACTGTGTGGGTCTGGCACCTCCCAGCCTCCTTCAAGGCCCACATCACGAGAGGGGGTTCGGAAGGTGTTCGGGCAGGTCCCTGCCCTCCACTTGCCCATTTCCAACCACGCCAGCTGATTGGGAACAGACAGGACAAGGAGAGGTGTCAGTGTCCTCACATAGGATGTTGCAGGAGGAGGTGGCATCCCTGCAAAGCCAGATTTTCCATCCTTTTTAACAGGGTGATGCTTTGGCCTCCTGCTCCGTGTCTGTCCCTAGCTATGGGTTGGCAAACCGAGGTGTTGCACGTGACTCCTGGGCTGCCCTGGTGCCACACTCTTCCCTCTGAAAACCTGCTCGTCACCAGCTGGGTGTGCAGGATGCTGCTGGATTTCCTTTAACGACCTGGTCATCCTTTCATGCCTTCCCTGTTGCCTATAACTTGGCTCTGCAAGGAAGCACAAGGGTGGAGGTCTCCAGCCTGACCCTGTTGCCAGCAGGGTCAATGTTGCAGCTGCAGCAGGACTGGCAGAGCCCAGGCTCGGAGTGTCCAGGACCTCTTTGGGCAGGGGAAATACTCTTGGGTCCTCCTTCACCTCCTTGTCCAGGTCTCCCAGTCTCTCCTTGTACAGCCTGGTTTCCGCTCACCAACACCAGGGTATCCCCAGGCTTGCTCTGCTTTGAGGATCCCTGAGGGCCCCAAACTGTGGCCTCCACATCCCTCCCCTTGTCCAGCCTGGCACAATCCAGGGAGCACAGCCCGGTGTCCCCTTGTCCGCACAGTGTAGCTCGTCCTGTATCCAGCACCTCTCCTGTACACCTGATTTCTTGCCTTTACTTTCTCAGGATCTGCCAGCATCCAAGACCCCTGAACTCTCACATCTGCCCTGGACAGACTCCCCATGAAGGGACCATCCCAGGGATGAAGCATCTGTGTTTCAGGGAACCTACCTGGGCCCAGTGGATTATGTTTTTGACAGAGGTCCCGTCTGGATAGTGGGATGTGTACACATCCAGCCGTGTCTGCAAGGAAGAATATCCAAGCTATCGTTGCTTTCCACTGGAAGGGAGCGAGGGCGGCACTGCCAGATGATATGTTTCCCAAAGCAGCCACTGCTGAGTCGTGCTGCCTAGAGAGCTGGGTCGGGTTTAGGAGTATGATTTTCATTAAAAACCCATTGCCCTGAGACAGCACCAGCAGGAGAATGACGGGGATGAGGGATGAGGTATCCCTAGCTCCATGAGGTACCTTATCTGGGCTCAGGGGCAGAATCACAGAATCACGGGATCAATTAGTTTGGAAAAGACCACTGAGATGGTCTTTTCAAGTCCAACCTGTGACCCAACACCACCTTGTCCCTCAGCCCAGAGCACTGAGTGCCATGTCCAGTCATTCCTTGAACACTTTCAGGGACGGGGACTCCACCACCTCCCTGGGCAGCCCCTTCCAATAACTAATCACCCTCTCTGTGAAAAAATTCTTCTTAATGTTCAACCTAAACCTCCCCTGATGCAGCTTAGGAATATGTCCTCTTGTCCTGTCCTTTCTTCCCTGGGAGCAGAGCCTGACGTCCCCCGGCTCCACTCTCCTCCCCTCAGGGAGTTGCAGAGCGAGAAGGTCCCCCCTGAGCCTCCTTTTCTCCAGGCTGAGCCCCCCCAGCTCCCTCAGCCCCTCCTCATAGGACTGTGCTCAAGACCTCAGGGACTACCCGTGGTCACCCAGGTGCTGCTTCAGCACACTTGGTGTGGGTGGGAGGAGCAGGGGCTGCACCCCAGGGGTACAGGGGTGGCCGCAGGGACAGGCAGCCCTAACTCAGAGGTGTTATCAAGTGCCACCTGGCCACTGACATTCACCCAGCAGAGCCTGGGAACTTTTTCTTCCCCGGGAGAAGAAGGGAGAGAGGGACCTGGCTCCTCCATCCCCACCTGGCATGGCACACCCACCATGTTGAGATTCTTCTTGTTGAAGCCACCCAGCAGAAAGAGGAGGTTGGCACAGGGCTTGTGCATCAGCGTGTGTGTGCACAGCTGGGGGAGGAACCTCCACACCCTCCTCATCCGCAGGGTTGCATCTGTCCTGCCGAGCAGCAGCTGTGGGAGCAAAGCAAAGGGTGGATTTCCTGCATTTCCCTTCTTGCCCTCCTGCCGTGTGGAGATGTGTACAGCTCATTGCAGGATGCGATGCTGATTGAACGCACACCAGAGGAATTAAGACTCGTGACTCTCCTCTTTTTCCCCACCTCCCCCAAGCGCTGGATCCATCTTCCCTTTCCTAGAATCGGTGAGTTTTGGGGCAGGAGGGCATGGAGCGATCCCTTACCAAAATCATCTTGAGATTCTTGTCCAGAAGCAAGGGCATTTTCATGAAGGGACTTCTGGTGTGCTTGGCTGTCACCACAGGGGCCAGGGCAAAGAACATTTTGATTTTCTGAGCCAGTTCAGGCAAGGCTGAGAACGCAATGAATGCTAAGAAAACAGAAAAAACAACCTGAGACTTGGTCCATCTTTCTTCTGGGTTTGCTCAGACCCAGATCTGTTTAGCTGGCATTATCTCCAGTTAGAATTCTGACACCTCTTGCCACCTTCCCGCTTATCATCAGTGCAAGAGACGAGACAACACCTTCATCCTTGTGGTTGGAAGTGGCTGATGAGGCACTTCAGTGGATGTTAAGCCCACAAGGACAGACCTCTCTGCTTTCTTCTGACAGACACCAAAATTAGCTTTTTCAAGGCAATGTGGTGTGGAACACCCTGGAACTCACCGATGGTGCAGCCCTGGGAGTAGCCAACATAGTAGAGCTGCTTCTGCCGAGTCTTCTGCAGCACAAAGTCCACCGTGGCCGGGAGGTCGTACATGGCCATCTCGTGAAAGCTGTAACACAAGGAGGGCTGTGCTGCTTCTGAGGTAGCACCAGAGCAAGCTTCCCTATGAGCTTTGGCTTCCTTGCATTGCCTGGCTTAAGAGCTGGGGCTGATTTTCCAGGAGAAAATTCCTATGAGCTGGGCAAAACTGCAAGGACCTGAAGGCCTCCTTCCTGCCTTGGCATCATCCTTCCCTGAAAGGGCTTAGTCCTCGGGGAGCAGTAAATAAGCTGTGCAGAGTCTGCCCAGCTGTGCACTCCAGTGCCACACACAACCACTCTGCCGACCCAGAGCTGACTCCTGCCAGGATTACAACTACTGGGGATGCTCTTTTCCAGAAGGGAGTGGAGCACCAGTCCCTGCCCGTGTGCCTGTTAGTGGGATGTGGTGAAACACAGACCTGCTCTATTAGGTTTTTCTGAAAGCGTGTTTATGAGCCTGGAAAATGCAGGACTGCTCTGATGATCAGCCCTGGAAAGGCACTACCAGCTTAAAAAGGCCATTCTTGGGGACAAGGTTTCTGTGGACTAATGTCTAGGAAGAGGGGAGGTGGCAATGATGCCTGTGGACACCTCAGTGGGGTCCCTGTGGATACCCTGAGACAAGGCTGATGTCTCTGCAGGATGGGTGTTCCCAGCAGGCAGCAGTGCCCTGTGCTCTTGGCAGCTGCAGGGAGGTGCTGGCTCTGTGACAGCAGCAGGTCTGCACAGGTACCTCCATCCTCCCTGGATACACCACCAGGAGCTCTGGGAGAGGCTGTGCCCAGGGATTAGGTGCTCTGACTTGCCCACTTGGAGGCACCCACCTCTGCCTAGAGGTTAGAGACAGGCAGGGACGTTTGCCAGGCTTTTGTAACACCCTCCAGCCCACCTGAAATCCCAGAATTCAGCCTGGTCAGCTGAAAGTTGCTTGTGTCTCCGGGACCAGCTCGTTCCCCGACTGTTTCCCAGCCAGACATCATAGCCAGAGTCTGCCAGGATGAAGCCAAGGCTGTTGTTAGCCAGATTTTCCACCCAGTGGCTGCCTTCTCCAAATATCCCGTGCTGGAGAAACACGACTGGCTTGGCCCCTGGGCGCAAAAGAAAGAGCATATTTCACTGACTCAGAATTTCTCAATTTACTCATCCCAAATTAAGGCAAATAAAACCTCTTCCTTGCACTGCCAGAGGACACACAATGTGCATTTTGATGATGTCTCCTGGTGCTACAGCTTTGACTGTGAATAGGAGAAATCTGGTGGATTTGGTATTTTTGCTTTACCAATAAATGCTCCCCTGGCCTGGTAAGGTTCATCCCTTCACCTGCTTATGTTCAGGGTTATTTTTTTCAGGTTGTGAGCGAAACAGAGCTGTACCTCTGTTCCTTGGCTTTTCTCTTCCATGAGGAATTCTGTTCAGGCGGACGTAGTAGCCGTCACGAGTCAGGACTTCATACTCCTCACTGGGGTACCCTCTGTGGCAGATGATTTGGCTCTGGGGAAAGAAAAACCCAGGCGGAAAAATATCCACAGCCCAGGTGTTTATCTGACTTGAAGAGCACATCCCTCACCCACTGGGATGCCTTTGGAAAACACGAGAGGGCTGTGGCAGCTGGGACATTGCCTGAGGTGTCACTGGATCAGCTCAGGGCTCTTTGTGAGAGAGGATGCTCTGTCTAAATCCCACTCCCGCCCCGCTGAGATGCCCAAGGGATGAAGAAGCGCTCGGACTCGTGCCCGTGAGCAGGAGGGGAGCCGGCGGCTGCGGAGTTTGAAATGGTTCCAAACCCGGAGACTGAAACCGAAAGGATTTACCGGCGGCTGCCGCCGGGGGCAGGAGGTGTCCCGCCGCGCCCTGAGCTGATGTGCGGGGCAGATAAGGTGCTGCATCGAACCTGCCCAGCTGGGCTGACTGGAAGGGCAATAGGATAAACCCCACAGGATTTGTTGCAGGACTCCCGAGGCTCCGCCTGAGCTTTATTTATGCTTAAAACTCCACAGATCAGGAAATTTCCATCCGGTGAAACCCGGCTGAGATCCGGCCTACACTTGGTTGTGTCCCAAGGTTGGCAGGAGGGATTAATGGCAGCGAATTTATTGCCCACATCTTGGGTCCACCTAAACTCACCTTCAGAGACTTCCAGGACTCACCTGGACGTGGCCCTGAGCAACTTGCTGCAGCTGCAGGAGAGGAGCCATGCTCAAATCTCTACCCCCCGGGAAGACACCTGGCCAAATCCAGGCTGGAATTATCCCCTTCTCTAACTGCCCTGCTGGTAATTGCACTTAAGCTGCTGGGAGGAAGAGGACTCTTCAGGAAGCTGGGCTGGCTCCTGACTGCGTGGAGGCGGCATCACATCACAACTGCTCAGCAGCACCAGCCCTCTCCACGTACGTACCCTCCAACCCTCCCTCCCCCAGCTGAATGTCCCCACACTTTCCAAGTGGAAATTCAAAGCTCTCCCGACTTACAACGTTCATGGAAGCCTCGGGGTTTAGAGCCTTCCTCTGCTCGCCGGCGTCTTCGGAGTTGGTGGGTGCTTGTATGAAAAACAGGACTGCAATGAACAGCCACATCTTGTGCCTCTGTAAATAATGATAATATAATAATGATAATAATAACAGCAATAATAATAGGAATAACAACAACAATAAAAACAATAACAGGAATGTAGTTATTGTTGTTGATTATTATTATTATTAAACATTAATATAAATGTCTGTTTCCACCTGGTTATGATAGGTTAAGTTCCCCATGTATTTGAAGACCATATCAAGGTCTGGGCTGGGGAAGGGGAGGGGATTCCCAATTTCAGCTTCCGTTACAGTCCACACAAGGCTTTTCATACTCCTCTGCGCAGACAGGATTGGTTCTGGGAAAGAGCCATTCTTATATTTTTAGTGGCGAAAAGAAGAGAACCAGCTCTATAATACAAGAAATAAAGTGCTAGAAAATACCATCAGGCCAGTTGTCACACAGAGGGAATTAATGCAAAGGAGGAGTTTATGCTACGGAAAGAGCACATTTAGGTTGGCTAGGCTGTGGCCATATCTATATCTATACTTTTGCTTTTGTCCCCAAACACCACTATGAACTGAAGGATTCTATGAACTGAAACTGGTAAAGCCTCATAGGAAGACAATTTATTAATTAAGTGTAGCCTGAAAACAAACAAAACCACTTTTGATCATCTTAGAGACTCCTGACCTGAGCAGAGATCTATTTTTGGTATACACAGATAATATTATATATGATTTCTAATGTTTTGCTGGGCTCTTAGAAGGCAAAGAGCTTAACTGGCCAGCAGCATGAATTGCAAGTCACTCTCTACCTCCTTCTCCTCCTTCCGGTGGCTCTCCCACAGCCTGAGACATATCTGCCCTCCGAAATATTCCCAGGAAGCCTCTCTATGGTATTACCAAGCGAAAAAAAAAAGCGATCAATACTTTTTCACCCTCGGGAGAGCTCCAACACAGGTCTGAGCTACGCAGAGGAAAGTACGTTACCAGGCTGAGCCCACTGTGGTGTCTGAGCAGGCCGGTGGTGGGAACGGCGGTGGCTCTGTCATCCCCAGTGTTAAAAGGACCACGTTGTGCCAGAGCCCTGCCAGGCTGTCACCCTGCTGCGCCACATCACGTGCCCTCCAATTACCAGCTGCGCGGCTGATCACACCTGCGGTAACTCCCTCTGCTGGGCCATGTGGTCGTGACTTCCGTGCTTGCAAAGGATTATGCTTCCAAAAGCAGCCCAGAGTGGTGCGGGGAGGAATTCCTGCTATGGAGTTGCGCCTTGAGCTCTTGATAGCCACAGTTAAAAAGATGCCAAAAGCTTTTGTTTGTAAAGGGCCATTTCCTAACTCCCAGGGTCATTTAGAAGAGTTTCTGGTGCAACAGGAGAGCTTGGGCTCCACCAGCTTTACAGGGCCTCAGGAGCGCGCTGACCTCCCCACGGACACACCACAGACAGGCCAGGCTTCACCAGGAGACACTTGGTCACTCCATTCCTCTTGAAAAGTGACAGTGGCCCAGGCGGCCTCCACACAGCCCCAACACCCACGGGGTGTCGCGTTTGCAATGGGCAATTTGCAGAAGCTCTGCAAGACTTTTCTGGAGAAGCACCAAGCTCAACATCTCCCCAACAGACAGCAGCGTGGGGAGAGCTTGTGCAATGCCACTGTTTGGCTGAAGGGACGGGTGTTGCACAGAGCAAAGGTGTTTGTTCTCCACCTGCAGCCCGTGCCTGTCCAACCTACACTTTTCCATAGCTTGGTGGTCACCTAAAAGCCCATGCCTTTGGTTGCTCTGCTTGAGGATGTCTTTCCTGGTCATGGATTAATTGTTGCCTTCTAATGTTCGCAGCAGCCATGGTCTATGAGCGGTATGTGAGTTGTGAAATCAGCCCAGAACTCTCACGTGTTGCTCCATCCTCCAGACTGTAATTTTCTGCCAGCGCCCCAACCGCTGGCACCAAGGGACTGTGTGTGGGCGCTTTCCTCCTGATGGCAGGTGTGGCCAGGGCCTGCACTCTTTCATTACCTTAGTGCTGTATCTTTGTCTGCTTCGAGCTTCTGAAAATGTCTTCCAACTCCCATGAGCACAAAAATCCCACTACACAGAAACACAGAATCCCAGAATGGTTTGAGTTGGAAGGGACCTTAAAATTAATCTCGTTTCAACTCCCCTGCCATTGGCAGGGACACCTTCCACTAGCCCAGGTTGCTCCAAGCCCCGTCCAACCTGGCCTTGAACACTTCCAGGGAAGGGGCAGCCACAGCTTCTCTGGGCAACCTGTGCCGGGGCCTCCCCACTCTCACAGGGAAGAATTTTTTCCCAATATCCCATCTAACCCTGCCCTCTATCTGTGTGAACCCGTTCCACCTTGTTCTGTCACACCAGTTCCTGATGAACAGTCCCTCTCTGGCTTCCTTGCAGCTCCTTCAAATACTGGAAGGTGCTGTGAGGTCTCCACACAACCTTCTCCTCTCCAGACGGAATATTCCCAGCTCTCCCAGCCTGTCTCCACAGGGGAGGTGCTCCAGTCCCCTCAGTGCCTTTGTGGCCTTTTCTGGACACTTTTGAACAGCTCCATGTCCTTCCTGTGTTGGGGGCCCCAGCGCTGGAGGCAGCTCTGCAGGTGGGGTCTCATGAGAGCAGAATAGAGCGGGAAATTCCCCTCTCCCCTGCTGCCCATGCTGTGGGATCAGCCCAGCACAGGGTTGGTTTCTGGGTGCCAGCGCACACGGCCAGGGCACGTTGAGTTCTCCATCAACCATCACTCCCAAGCCCTTCTCCTCAGGGCTGCTGCAATCACTCCCCCACCCAGGTGTAGGACCTTGCATTTCACTTTGTTGAACTTTATGAGGTTTGCACAAGTCAGACCTTACAGGTTGTGCAGAGAGCAGTTCCAGTGTGCATCACAAGAGGAGTTAAAAGCAGCCTATGGATGGAGAAACCCCAAACCAGCCTATGTTCTTCCACTCTCCTATTAGGTTTCCTTCAACAGCACCAAGACAGACCTCACCTTTTACTTGCATGGTTGCTTACTTCATCCACTGTTGAGTCTTCTGCCTTATAACTCCACTGAGTACTAGTTATCTAGTGGAGGTACTAAGTACTAATAGTAGGTACTGATAGAGTTTGGAAAGGCAGGGGAGGCTTCCCTGGCATCCTCAGGTTGTGGAATGAGGCTATTGGAGCAGTGTGCCAACTCTGAGGCTGTTGTGTGATTCAGCATCTGTGATGGGAAGGAGAGAAGGTGCCAACCAAGAGCAGCTGGATTTTTACTGAGAATCTCTTGTGCAGCTTAGTCAAAGGGAGGAATGAAGACTTTTGAGTTGTTTGGAGTTAGGGGACCAGAAATGGGTGTTTGGACACAAAGGTGTATGAAAGAGCAATGCCTCCACGATGCTGCTGCGATTGTGCACTTACCAGAATTGTAAATAGACACTTGTGGTCTTCTGCAGTGCCAGAACCCCATAATACAAGGTAGGGTGCACAGCCAAATGTTAGAGAGACTATCACAGGCATTTAAAATGGAGCCCTACAACCACGCTCCGGGGAATTTTTCACAGCATTGTTGCGGGAACTAATGTAAGAAAACCCAAGACTGTTTAGAAACAGGGAGGTATTTTATTTAACTTTCTAATCAGACACCTGCCAGCACTCTCATACACACACTGTCATACACAGTCTCATCACACCCTCATACAGCAGAGGGCTTGTAGTGATAGTACAATGGGAAATGGCCTTGAAGGAGGCCATTGGTCCTGAAGGGGGGTAGGGTTAGGTGAGATATTAGGAAGAAATTCTCTCCTGTGAGGGTGGGGAGGCCCTGGCACACGTTGCCCAGAGAAGCTGTGGCTGCCCCTGGATCCCTGGAAGTGTCCAAGGCCAGGCTGGATGGAACTTGGAGCAACCTGGGCCATTGAAATGTGTCCCTGCCTGTGGCAGGGGGTGGAATGAGATGATCTTGAAAGTCCTTTCCAACCCAAGCCATTCTAGGATTCTGTGATTCTCAGAGGGGTGTGTATCCAGGTGGGCTGGCCAAGATCACCCGAGTGTTGCATGGAGAGCAAGGGTGACCAGCTACTGAGCCCCCCATATTCTTCCTGGGCTCTGCTTGAGGCCCAAACCCCGACTGTTCCTTGACCTCTGAGGTGCTTTAAGATTCAGAAGTCACATCCTCTGGTGTGATGTGTCGCTTCTGCATCTAACTAACTTCATGCTTCAAAGACATCAGGGCAACATTGCTGCTGGATGTTTTTCATGTTCTTGTTTGAGGCATCACAGGACTGCAACCCCGCCTGCTGCTGGAACAACAGGAAGAGAAACAGCCATGAAATCAACTGTGTCCCCACTGCTGTCCTTCTGTGAGCAGGTGCAGGTCTTCTGCTGGTGAGTCACGTCCTCTGTGGCACCTCATGGTGCAAGCAGCACGTTCCTTTGCGCTCACCAGTTTGATTGGTGTTAATCACGTCCTTGCCTACCAACGCATACCTTTGCTCCAACTCCTGCTCTGCTGCTCCTGCTACTGCTTTCACATATGTACAAACCACCAGACCGTGTGCCCAGGCTGCCTGAAACCTTCTTGATATCTCTTGCCAAGCACAAGGCTAAACCAGGCACAAGCAGGGCAGTGTTTAACCATCTGTCATCTGCTCTTGGTGTCCTGAACTGGGAAAGAGAGTATCAATCTGATTTTAGCAGTAAGAGAACGTCTAATTCCTGCCAGTGACCTTGGAGGATGTGGCTCAAGTTAAAGAACCTGATAAGGGAAGCAGTCCTCCTCTGGCTGGACCTCTCCTAGATTAAAGCCCCTCAGCTAGGCTGGGATATCTCTGATTTGCACATTTAGTAAGGGTTTTGCTTGTGCTGGAGCTGCATAGTGAAGCTTGAGGAAACAGCTGATTCCTTTCACAACACCTTCTTAGAATTGTTCATGCAATCATTTCATTCTCAGCAATGAAATTGAATAAACAAAAGCATAAATGTTCCTTAATGATGATTGTGAAGTGACAGAGCTGTGGTCACCAGTGTTTTTTTCTCAGCTAATTCTTCCTCCATTCTTTTGTCCAGAAGAGCTCAGAACAATCCTGAACTTCTTCACTGCTCCCTCTTCATAGTACACTTGTCTCTAAAGTGTATTTTACAGCTACAAGAGTTTGGCTTGTTCGTGAACAGACCTGGCTCAACTGGAGCAAACCTCCTCTATAAAGAAATACTCCCATTTTTCAAATTTGGGCTCAACTTCACCAAAGTCCTGATAAGGGCTTTGGAGCAGGACTTTTCAGGGAGCAGGAACATGTCCCACATCACACAGTCCAGTGTCAGGAATGGTGATCGACAGAGGCATGTGAAGAGTTTGGGAGATAGTTGTGTCTGATCTTGTTTTTGGCTAACCATAACTTACCATGGCCTTATACCACTCCCACCTGCTGAAAGTCCCAACACTTGAACATACAAGTCTCAAAGACTTGCTACGGTTTCTGTCTCAGGAATTTATCTAGAAGTCTCAAAAGGAAATTTGAAAATTACATAGGAAATAGCACAGAAATTGCTCTTAGTTCCTGAAATGAGAAAGCAACGTGTCCTCAACTGAATAAAACTCTGAATCTCCTCAGTAGTGCTGGAAATTTTTGTCAGGCTTGCTGTTAAGGATCCAGAAGACATGACAAGGCAGCACACCATCTGTCATAACTTGATGAAACCTTGTCCTGTCAGCCCTGGTTCAAATCATTTTCTAAACAACATCATAGGCCAGTACATTGCTTAAAGCAGCACCGGAGCAATCTTAGAATTACTGCCAGAAGCACAGCTCCCTTCTAAGCATGTGCCTTGCCACACACCAGCAGACCAAGAGTGGCTCTGCGTGAGCACATCTGGCAGAAAATTAAAATTAAGCTGAGTGACCAACATCCTGCACACACTGAGGTTTGTGACTGAGGTTGGTCTGCCTGGGCATGGAGAATAAAAAGGGTGGTGAAGGCTTTGTGCTGCATTGTGAAGTCTAAGGGTGAGAGACTGAACCCATCTGGGCCCCGACACCATGGGCTGATTTATACAGAAGGACGTGGAGCTGCTGGAGCAAGTCCAGAGGAGGCCCCAAGAGGATCAGAGGGCTGGAGCAGCTCTGCTGGGAGGAAAGGCTGGGAGAGCTGGGATTGTTCAGTCTGGAAAGGAGAAGCCTTGGGGTGACCCAGTTGTGGCCTTCCAGGGCCTGAAGGGAGACTGCAAGAAACATGGAGAGAGAATGGCTTCCTATGGACAGAAGGCAGGGTTAGATGGGATATTGGGAAGAAATTCTTCCCTGGGAGGGTGGGGAGGCCCTGGTACAGCCTGCCCAGAGAAGCCCCAGCCCTGGAAGTGTCCAAGGCCAGGTTGGAGCAACCTGGGCTAGTGAAGGTGTCCCTGCCCATGGCAGGGGATGGAATGAGATAGGCTTTAAGGTCCATTCCAACCCAAACTTCTGTGATTCTGTGATTCTGATATCCCAGCTGACCTTGGACCTGTGCAATGATCATGTTCCTATCTGATGATGTTTGACTTTCCTGACATACCTGAGACATGCAAGGACTCCAATCCTGTCATGATCTTGCCATGTAACTCAATCCATTTATTGATCAAGGCAACCCCAGATGATTTCACAACATTTATGCTCCAAGTGTAAACCAATTTACCGCTCTGCTTCCTTCCAAAATACACTTCTTCATCCCTTGTTTATCCTTTAACAGCAGATGGGAAGCAAGTAGCAGTGCCATTAAGGAGCAGAGTGCTTCCAGAACTTGATTTAGAACTTCCAGAACTTCACCAAAGTTCTTTTAGGGGAGACTGACAACGAATGAAGATAATGCAAACACTGCACCAGACAATTGCAGAAGTGGCAGAAATTTATAACCTGAACAGAAAGAGACTAAACCCTGAAATTCTTAGGAATTTTCAGAAGTTAAAAGTATTTTTAAACTAAACTTATATAATGGCATGTGGGGACATGGTTAAGTGATAAACACAGCCGTGCTACAATAAAGGTTGGACTTGATGATCTTAGAGATCTCTTCCAATTTTAACAATTCCATGACTATAATTTCTTGCAGCCTTTTCAGAAGTCTGTTGGAGAACAAGATTTGGGTGTTTATTTGCAAAGACAGAAAGGTCTTCTTGCATTTGCACTGATCTCCGTGGCATGAGCATAGTGCAGTCCCGGAAGAATGCTGCTCCAGGGCACAGCCCTGCTGGGAGCAACTAATCACACAGAAAAGATGTCATTACAACCCTACTAAGTGAGGCAGGTAATCAGTGTCAATCCAGAGAGATCGTATCTAACCCATAGCCTCATTCTTGCACCCTGAGATTACCTCACCCTGTCCTGTTCTCCGCTGTGGTCAGTTCTAGAAAGTGCAACACCTTTACAGATGACAGCTCAAGCAGAGCCCACAGCAGTTGTCCTACAAGGCACCAACAGCCCTCTCCCACCATCTCCAGACACCTGGATGGGACCTTAAAGCCCACCCAGTCCCACCCTCTGCCACGGGCAGGGACACCTTCCACCAGCCCAGGTTGCTCCAAGCCCCGTCCAACCTGGCCTTGGACACTTCCAGGCATCCAGGGGCAGCCACATCTTCTCCGGGCAACCTGTGCCAGAGCCTCACGGCCCTCACAGGGAACAATTTCTCCAGAGGTTTAAGACAGTACAACCACACAGAGCCCAGCAGACCTTATCAGTTTTTTATTATTATTATTACTGTTATTGTTGTTGTTGTTATTATTACTATTATTATTTGTACATCTTTGTGGAAAGAGGACATTATCCTTTGCCCTGCTTGCTCCCAGGCATATTTTGTGAATAAGGTTACACAAACAGGTAAATTCACAGTTCCTCCCCTGATGGATGTATTATTAAGGACTTAATTCAGAAGCTGAAAACAGATTTAGACTCATTACTGGCTTCCACCAGACTCTTCTTCTCTCTCCCACATAAGGAAAACAAAAGTATTCCCTGAGAGGCAGCAAAAGGTGGTCTTTCCAGATGGGTTTGTGCCTTAGAATTGTTTAAAATGGTGTTTCCTGGTAGAACTGATTGAAAACTCCTTTGTGTATGAGCAAGGCCGGTGTTATCCAAATCAACATGAACTTGAGAATGATGTTCCCTATGTTAGTAAAATGGACAGGTCTCATGGAAAAAAATCCGTGAGAGCTCTTCACCTCTGTCACCAGGCAGAAAGCTTCCATCTCCTTCTGACAGAAAGTGAAGCAAAGAATGTCGGGATGTTGGGGTCCTTGGCGTGGAAGAGTCACCAGAAGGCCAATAAAGCAACACCGGGAGGACTCATCGCTCAACCCACCACATGGGTCCACCCCAGCAGACCCACTCCTGGGAAACACCAGCGCCCGGGAGGGCACCGAGCTTCTGTCCAGGGGTTTGCAGCTGGGAACACGAGCGTAAGGAGGCCACCAGGAGCCCAGTTCCAATTACACTGAAGCTTTTTTGCTGCTGGCAACCCGCGTGAGTGAGGCACCCAGAGGACTCAGGGTTTGAGGGCCACGCCCAACTTGTGAAGGACCTCAGCCTATTTAACCTCAATCCAGCGTGCTCTCCTGATCCTGGGATTGGTTTGCTTTCCCCTCTTGCCACAGTAATATCAATCCAAACCAAGTGTAGCAGTTTATTGAGCCTTTTCCCCCTCTATTTTTTCTTCACTTTTTTTTTTCCCCCAATCAAAGAAGCCCCAGAAGTCTTTGAGAAACCCACAGTCACCACTGCTCCAGCTCTAAGTGCTCTTCTCCATGAGTTCAAGCATTTCTTTGTAGACTTGTTCATACACTTGCTTGCCCCAAAGGAAGTCGAAGTGGACGAAGTCGGGGATGTACTTTTTGTAGGCCACGTTGGTTATACGGGGCAGGGTGATGTTCACATCCTCGGGGGCTGAAATCCAGTCCTTGCCCCCAAACCACGCAGCCAGTGGGGCCTTCATGTTCTCCAGCTCATAGAAGGGAGGTGTGGTCTGGAAGACAAATGGAAGTATAGCCTGGGAGGTCAAGGGCAAGTAAAAAATTCAAAGTATTCCTGATTGCTGCTTGGGATTTCTCCCTTATCCCAAGTTATAGCAGAGAAACTATCACCAGGGAGCCTTGCAACGCCTTGGGCTCCTGTGCTTTTCACCAGAGAGTCACAAAGTCATCAATGAGTGACATCACAGACACCTTTTTTTTGTGAGAAAGGCACAAACTTGTTTCCCCATATAAAGTAAATTCCACAAATACTATAAAATTAAAAGAATCACAGAATGGTTTGGGTTGGAAGGGACCTTAAAGATCATCTACTTCCAAACCTCTGCCATGGGCAGGAACACTTTTCACTAGACCAGGTTGCTCAGTTCTCAGAATTCAGTCTCAACTGCTGCAATATTTTCTTTGCATTATTTTCCCTTTTTTTTTAAAAAAAAAAGAAAATCTCTTTTAAAACTGTCAAATGAGAACGGCCTTTTCTTACCTGGTTGTAATGGAGCATGTTGTCACTGCCATAATCATAATACTTGAATTCCCCTGTTTGATAGAGCTGGAAAAGGAGGAGAGCCAATGTTTATTATCCATGTATTGGAGGGGACCCCAAGAAGGATAAAAGAGGTGACTGGGGAACTGCCTTGCTCCCTCCTGCCACTAAGGCTCAAGAAAGCCTTTGTTACATCTGATATTGTATTTTGGAGCAGAGCTCAGCCCCCAGGAAGGTCTTAGCACAGCCTGAGCTGTGCTGGCTCTGCTCACCACTCCTCTCTGCAGAACACTGATGTCTGGAGGCTGTGGCCCCAAAACCCACAGGGAACCTGATGTACAACCAAAAGTACATCAAAGGACATGTGAATCAAACCTCTGGGCAAGTTTCCCTTGTCCGTCATGGTCAATGCTCACAGCAGAAATATGTGAGTCTGTGCATGTTTCCAATAACTAGTTGTATCATTTGTTGTCCTACTGATCCTCGGCATCTCCTGTCCTGGTTTTTTACCAGTCTTAGTTCCATCTCCACCTCCTACAAGCTCCAAAGACTCTTGGGCAACTTTTGCTGGCAGTCATGGCCTAAGTAACTTCATCTGCACCGGTGTTTCAGTTCAGCTTTCCTCTCTGTCTCTAAAATACAGCTCTGCAGGGAGGGCAGTGGAGGATTGAACCCCAGCACTGAGCAGAGGTCCTCAGCAGCTGAGACAAGAGAAGAGAACGTGGGCTCCTGTTGCGTGGAATCTCCCCCTGCAGCAGGAAATCTTACCTGGCGCCAGTGGAGCATGTTTTTTAGGGATGTTGAGTCAGGGTAGCGGGACAGGTACACGTCCATGCGGCTCTGCAAGAAACCATCGGAGTTATTTATTCTCTGTGTGGAGGGAAATGCCCCTAGAAATAAAACTGACCCTGTTCAGTAGCCACAGATGTCTCACTCACACAGAGCTGTAGAACTCCCTTCAGTAAGCTGGGCATTCCCCGTGGGATGCGGGGCCGTGTTAGGAGCCTATCCGGTTTTCAAACCAAAGCAAGACTCCACGTCTTGTGCTCAGGATCCTTTTGCAAAGCCAGAGTGCAACTCCCTGCAGTAGGTGTGTGTTGTTTCTAATGTTTCCTTCTTGGAATATTAAGAAATTTCTCCTACACTTTCCTTGAGAAACAGTGGCCCGGTTCTGGTTTCATCCAGGATCAAGTTATTACTGCTTTTGGTGCTTTTGGTACTCTATGTGGACCTGTCTCCAGTTTCACTCACATGAGCCGTGTTTGGCAGGGTCTGGACTTTGAAATTTTGGCTGGCCCCAAGGAAACAGCCCTTCCCCCTGTGGTCCCTCTGGGACTACCCATCTTGCTTGGATGTGTCCTCAAGTAACATACTGTAGTGCTGGCCCTGATGGGAGCAGGTTGGGATAGAGACCCTGAGGCTGGTGTCTCTAGCCTGAATTTTTCTTGTATTCCATATTTAGTGCAGTGGAGCACAGAAAAAGGCTCTGATTTGGGGATAAGTATGTTCCAAGGGACGGTGGACTGAAGAGCCTGATGGCCCCTCTCTCCTAGATGTGGATTGAAGGGAAGTTTGTTCCACACGTTACTAAAACACAGGTGAAATTACAAATCACTCAGTGCAAGGGAAACCCTGGGAGCCCCTGGAGCATGGAATGAATGCTGGGGGGGGGGGAGAAATGCCAACACAGTGGCCAGATGTTTCTACCCATCAGAGGTGTGAAAGGCCATGTGAAGGCAGCAAATTGACAACTCCTGCTCAGACAGTGAGAAACTGGGTCCCTTCAAAGGTAAGCTGGAGGGTACATACCACATCTAAGCTGCTGGTAAAGCCACCGGGCAAGTAAAGGACCAAGGAGCAAACACTCCTAAAGATGGGGTAGATGCACACACCGGAGATCACTTGCTTCAAGATATGGCCCTTATCAAAGACCACTGTGTGTCCTAAAATGAGCTGTGGAAGCCAAAAGGTTTGGTCAGAGTGGTTCCTGTTGCTTTCTGCCTCCAGGTGCTCCCCACCTCTCCGCCCACCCCTGGTAGCTGCTGACTTCTCGCCACAGCTTTGCTGTGCTTTTTCGTTTTGGCTTTCCCATGGCCCTGGGAGAGCCTTGATCTTCCCAGGAGATGTTTCTCCTGGGAGAACCCAAAACCAATATCTAGAAAGAGTTCTTCTCTGATTAGGGCTGCACAGGGGGGTGTCTTACACTGTTCAATCCCCCGCAGGGTGAAGGGCCCAGGCACAAACATATAGAGGGCACCCAGCGGGCAGGGGGAGGGAGGGCATGGACGAGCACTGCATGTCTCAGGCCACTTCCCTGTCACATCTCACATGTGGTGAGGACATACCTTAACCAGCACCTCAGGAAGGTCAAACACCTTCACCACGGGTGACTTCATGTTAGAGTTCACGGTGATGGGAGCCAAGGCAAAAAACATCTTGATTTTGCGATCCAGTTCAGGAATGGATGAGAAGGTAATGAAACCTGTGTGAGGGAGAAAGAAGCAGACCCTGCCCTGTTATATCTGAAGGAGTTGTTGACTCCCAGGTGTGTGTGCCCATCAGAAAGGCCCTTAGAAGTGGCTCTAGCAAGTTGGTGACTTCACCTGAAGCCTTTGCTGCTGATGTATTTCAACTCCCAAAACTCTTCCCAGGGCTCTGGCAGCAATAGGATGCACCAAAAGCTATGACTGCCACCAATTTTGGGCTGTCACTACTCAAAACCGTTCTGTTAAAGCAAACAGGGATTATTACCTGCCCTTTTCCCACTGTTGTTTGGATGTGCCTGGATGTTACAGTCCCTGACCAAGGTTTTAAGAACACTCCAAAACTGGGTGCAACTGTGACACTGGGCTGATCTCCTCCTAAGTACCTGTGGTGGTGCCTTGAGAGTAAGCCACGTAGTACAACTGCTCCTGCCCAGTTTTCTGCAGGATGTAGTTGATGGTGGCTGGGAGGTCATACATGGCCATCTCATGGAAGCTGCAGTGGAGACACACACACGACAAAATCACTCTTGCTGACCTTGGGAGCACATGCCAAGCAATGCCATGGCTACCTGGGAGCAGGCAAGGGCTTTGGCAGCTCTGTGGAGTCCCGGTGGTGCTGGTTTTTGCCCACTGGCAGATGGTGTGACTGCCAGCAGCACTGCTCCTCCAGCCTGCAGAACCCTGCTGAGGGTACCAGGTACCTGTCTGCCCTTCAGGTTCACAGCACATACCTGTAAGCTGAGTATTCCTCGTGGTGAAACTCAAACTCTCTGTGTTTCCGTGACCAGCTGTTCCCCCGGCTGTTCCCGATCCAGACGTCGTAGCCGGCGTCGGCCAGGATGAAGCCCAGGCTGCTGTTGGGCAAGTTGGTAACCCAGTTGCTTCCCTCCAACACTAGCCCATGCTGGAGGAGGACCACAGCCTTTGGAGCTGGAGGAAGAAGAGGTGGAATCATTTTCTCTGACCGTTGGGAAAACTGACTGTTCACATCCAGGCGTTGCTTTGGCAGCAACCTCCTGGGGGAGTGACACCAGTGCAGGGAGGTGGTCACCTCTGCCCTCAGCCTCTTCGGAGACGTGTTTTGAGGAAGGCTCTTTGGTCATCCCAGGGCAGAGAAGATTGTTACAGTGAAGATGGAAAATAAGGCTGGACTCTACATTTAATGGAGCCTGATAAATCATGCTCCCCAAGAGACACACAGGTCCACATCCGCACACTGACTGTGCCCTTTGCATGGAGAGCAGACAGACTTTCCTGTGACACTTACGGGGACAGAACATGCTGGAGCTCTGTGCCTCTGCTTCATGGGAGATGCTCATGCTCTCTGGGTTGCCTCTGCCATGAGGAATCCTCTGTGCAGTCAGGTAGTAGCCATCATCCGTCACCACTTCATGTTCCTCGTAGGGGTACCCGTGGTAGCGGATGATTTCACCCTGTAGGAGGGGAAGGACAGCATGGGACAGGTCCCCAGGGAAGTGGTGGGCATCTCTCTCCTGAAGGGTGTGAGGGCTTGGCTGGGCAAGGCCAACAGTGGCTGCCCCGAGCTGCTACTGCCAGCGGGAGGGTGGAGCAGGGACCTCCCAACGGCTCTGCCACCAACGCTGCGGCGATGTCAGCTAAAATTTTTGGCAGGCGTGAGTTTCCTGCACTCCCTGAGCAGGTCTGGTAAAGAACTGTCTCTTTGGGTGATGCAACCAACGCTTGTGAAGAGCAGGGCAGCAATGACAGCGAAGCTCTGAGCCTGAGACAGCTGTGTTGGCCAAACCTGTTGACTTGGATGAAGTTCCCCATAAATGTATGCCATAAATCTGGGAAGATTTATCATAAATAAGAACAGGGAGATAATAAAACCTGGTATCAAACATTGGTGAAGACACACAAAGATCATGGGTCTTGCCCAGACTATGACAGATAGGGAGCTTGCATGACCAAGCAGGAAAAGAAGGGGGAGAAGTTAGGACTTACAACGTCCATGGAGACCTCTGGGTTTGCATCTGACTTTTCCCCAATGCACATTAAATAAGCAATGGTCAGGAACAGCCACATCACGGTGCTCTGCAAAACATCATCAACAGCAGGAATGTGAGAGACACTGATGGCACTGGCACAAAAGCTGGGGAACGCACTGGGGAAAAGTTGGGGAATGCCTGATGTGCACTACACTTCCATCGGTAGATCAACGTGACCACTCCACAGATTAAATAATTTTAAACTTGAAGTCCTCTAAGTGTTTTGAAAAATGGCTTATTTTGCTAATCTTGACGAATGCCAGAGCCCAAATTCGACCACATCTTAATCCCACATTGTTCATCAGGCCCTTGTTTTTGGAAATATGCACATATATGTGTACACCTATTTGTGCCCAGGCAAACCTGGTTTTCAAGGAGAACATTGTTAGAGATTATTCATTTAGAATGATGCCTTGGGCAGTTGGAAGAACAGATTGTTTCGTTACACCGACAGCTGAACTAATCAGGACTAAACCACCCAAATTTAAGTCACAGGGCCATGGAGTTTTGTTTTTAAGATGAAATCAAACAACGTGATTTTATCGGGCTCTCCTTATGTCTGAAAAGACCCTGGGACACCCCTGACCTGTTTTTGCAAACTTTTTTGAAATACCATCTCAGGAGCCTACCTGTTCTTTCTGGAATGAGTTTTGAAGGATCTGTTTTGACATGTTCCTACCACAAAACACCTTACTATTATTTTATTTCATAGAAACACAGAACCACGGAATGGTTTGGGTTGAAAGAGACCTTAGAGACCATCTCGTTCCACCCCACTGCCACAGACAGACCCTTCATGAGTAAATTTGTTGGGAGGCAACAAGTTCACAGCAGAAATACTGCCTCAGCTCTTGTGTGACACGCTGAAACAGCTAAATTGCGAGGAAAGATGTAGCAAGGAGCTGCCAAATTCCCACTGAATGCCCGTGCCTGTGCTGGGCTGCACGGGAAGCAGCGATCACGGCTGGATGCCACCGTCAGGTATTTTGCATCCGCCCCGCTGCTCCCCTGGTGAAAGGAAGGAGGGCTGTGAGCAGGTTTCTGTCGCTTCCCGGCTCTAACTCTCATCATTCCCTCTTTTCTGCGGGAGGAACGGGCTTCCCACGCTTCAGGAGGTGATTTTGCAGCTGGGGAGAAAGTCACCTGCTCCCTCTGCTGTCTCTGGCGTGGATGTGTGGAGGATCACAACTGCACCACTGCTCTGCTGGAGGAAACCCCGGGACACCCCTTGTCCACCTTCCCGCTCACAGCGCGAGGTCGGCGGGCTCTGACTTGGCTCAGCAGAGCCCTGACCCGCACTCTGGGGGAAGGAGGGTTCCCCACAGCCCTCCTTCCCTGCACCCCGTGGGGCGCAATTTGGGGCCAAGACCCTTCATTGCACCACCTGTCACTGCCGACATCCCTGTGCTGCAGCACGACCCTCCTTCCCTGGAAGAGGAAGGCGGCTGTGGGATCATTCCCGGGATGCTCCTGAGGTGAACACTGGTCTCTGGGACACGCGGGCGGAGGTGGGGGGCACGGCAAGGACGGCAGCCACGCACTCTCAGCACAGCCCATCTGCTGGGCCCCCGAGGCTCTGGACTCAGGACTTTAAGACTGAGCCTTTAGAAGAAGCAAGGAGAGACAGAAAGCATTTTTGTGGCGTAACGTCAGGAGAATGGAATGCAAATTCCAGGGAAGAGCCTTGCCTGGGATGGTCCCTTCCTCGCAACAGCAAACCCGCAAAAATGCTCCCTTAGTGAAGTGTCCCTCAGCTCAGCAGAGCCTGAAAACCCCAGGTGAGCTCCGAGAGGTGCAGCAGGGTGAAACCCCTTCCCCCATCCTGACCCTCGAGCGCTCCCACTGCCCCTCCCGCGAGCAGAAACGACATTCCTTTGAAAAAGGACTCTGGGGAAGCCCCGCTGTCCCATCCTACTGCCCGCAGCTACCTGCAGCTCTCTCCTGCCGTCCCCAGCGATGGCCCAGTGCCAAGGCAGGGGGCACCCGAGGAGGAGGGATTACCTGTCGCGGTGCAGGGGCGAGAGAAGCAGAAGAGGTGTAGGTGCCTTTCCTCCCGACGTCCACCCCGCAGAAGGTCCCTGCTGTCCGTTCACACTGGTCTTCCCCACCGCTCACCGGGCTGTAATTCCCTCTGCTCCACATATTCGGGAGCGTCACAGGTCACCACTCCCTCTAATCCTTCCTCCTACGAGGATGTAATTTACCTGAGGGCTGGAGTCTGCTCTGGCAGGAGACAGCCTGCCTACCCGGCCTTGCTTGGGAGTATTTTCATGGCGCTATGGAAGAGTTAAGATCTGTAACAAATCGGTAATTTCCACTTGATGGAGTCATTTGGCATGGCCTGTGACCTCTGTGAACTGGAGGACATGGAGCCTCTGGACTCTCCACCTGCACTGAGACTGGTGGTGGTGCACAGGACTGGTGCTGGTGTTGGTGTAAGGGGCTGATGGTGCACAGGGCTGGTGTTGGTGCATGGGATGGGTGTTGGTTCTCAGGCTGCTGTGGGGTGCCTGGGACCAGCCTAGCTCATCCCAGCAAGCTCCTGTGGGTAAGCCATCCAGCTATTTTTGGCTCTTCTCGCTGCCTCCTGGCTTGCAATGAGCCACTACCTGAAAATGCAGAACTTCCCAGAACCCATAGTGACTTCAGGGGGTGCTCTTTAAAAAATGAGAAATAAATCCACCCCCGGGGAGGGAAGAAGCTGGGGACAAAGCCTTCACCTCTTCCCAGACTTCACTGCTTCCCACCTGGCAATGCCCTTGGCCAGGAGCTTCCTAATGCCCCAGGAGGTCCCTGCAGGGTCGGTGGGGGGTGGCATGGACTGTGAGTGTCATTTTTGGCAGCGCTGCCTTGGCGGCCACTTCTCCACTCTTTGCCAAGGTGCCCAGACTGCAGCACCCCGGGGCTGGCTGTGCTCCCTGTGTGCTCCTGCAGCCCTCCTGGTGTCAATACCTGCCAGATCTGGCCCAGCCACGCTTGCTGAAATGCGGATAGTCATTCTTTGGGAAGCCTAAATAGTTCCACCTCTATTTCGAGCTCTAATGACTGGTCTTCACTAAAGAATAGCTGGAGGCAGTGCCAGAAGCCCTCCCTGTTGGCTCACCCTCAAATGAGCAGTGGCTCATAGCAGAGTGTGATTTTTTTCCCCTGCGGGGAGAGGAGGAAAGGTAGAAAAATAGGACCAGGTATGCCCAGATGCCCAGACAAGAACCACTCCCCCCTCCTCCCAGCATATAGCAACACCAACATAACTTGCCTTCCTTTTGGGGACAGGACATCAGAGAGGCCCCTGGTGGAGCTGTGGCCACTCCTGGTCCTTGCATCAAGTTTGGGGCCACATTACTTCTCCTATTACTTGAGTCTGATGGAGAGGGGGCAAAGCAGGAGCTGAGCCTTCACCAAGGTGTCCTCAGAGATTTCCAACATGCAGATCACGGGGCTCTAGCAGTGGATGGAGGCTCTCCAGAGAGGATCCAGCACATCTGCTGGGGCTTTGTGCACCATCCCTATTCCCTCACCCTTCTCTGCACCAGTCCCAGCTGGTATCTCACTACCAGGGATATTCCCCATGTCTCCCAGAACACTGGTAAAATGGGGCTGGGAGCCCCTCAGGATGCCCCCAGTTCAGACTATTAAGGCATGAACAAATTAGAGAAAGAATTTTGAGTCAAGCTCATTCCAAATGTTTTAATAAGTCATTTTATTTTCCTCTTGTAACAACAAACACCCACTGAGGGGGAGGGAAAGAGGAGAGGGTAACTTGAAAGCAGCCACAGGGTGAACCACTGCTGGTGTTAGTGCAGAACTGGTGTGAGCACGGCGTGAGTCACGGGGGTGAACGTTGAACATCCACCGCGTGTGGGTGGAGAGCTACTGTGCAGAGAGGGACCTGGGGCCGCTGGTTGGCAGCAGCTCAATGTGGGGCAGCAGAGAGCAGAGTGCCCGGCCAGCCCCGAGGGAAAACCTCATCCTGGGCCCCATCAAACACCAGCTGGGCATTTCTTTGCCCCGACCTGCTTTAGTCTCAGGTACTCTTTCCTGAATTTCTCCGCACTTCAGCTGCCTGCTGCTTGGTCATGCAGGCACCGAGGTCTTGGAGTGATCCTTGTCCATGGGATGGTGCTCTCTGAAGGAAATGGGAAAGCCTGGGCAGCAGAGGGTGCTGTGAAAGTGTTGGTGAGGGAGATGATCTCCTGCCCAAACCCTCAGGGAAGATGTAGTGGTTTGACATGTTTAAAAAAACCAAAACAACACCGTTGTCCACCTCTCCTTGAGGTGGTTCTTTAGCCCAGCTACGGTCACCCAGGGTAGGAGCTCTGTGGGGATGGAGCCCTCTCTGCTGGGAGGATGGGAAAGGGCAGCCTGTCCGGTTCCAGGCCTGTCACCATCCGTGACACCAGCAGTTATGTTTGTGCTGCTTCATAGGGGCGAGAGGGGCGTTTTAGTTGCATTGGTAAGCCATGGTGTTATTTCAGGCCCTGTGAGGTTGTCCCTGCTGGGGGCCAAGGTTGGACCGCAGACTCGCAGAGGCTGCTGCCAGTCAGCATCACCACCATGCCCAGGCTGGCTTTGCATTTCTTCTCTCTGCAGATGTGGAGGAGTGTAGCAGTAAACCTGTGGTATATGAGAAAACTGTTGTTTGGGACAGGTTTCAAGATGGCTTTTTGTAATCCTTTTGCTGGCTCATGGGTTCTTCTTCCCAGGACCCTCTACAGCAGGTATTGTCCCATGCAGGAATGCCCTGAGAAGATACCCTGAGTGTTCTCATTGGCCCCTTTTAACCCCTTCCTATTGGCTGTGAACCCCTTCCTGTGAGCTGTAATTGTTATCCTGTGAATCCTAACCCTATAAATGTAACCCCCCCAACAATAAACCCTCTCTTGCCCCCTCTCCACGCCCGGGGTGCTGTCTCTGTGCCTGCCATGAGACCACGTGGCCGGAGGGAGGGGGGAGCAGCTCTCCCCTCCAGGCTCGGGACCTGAAGAAACCCCTGGCGCTGGAGTTCCCCGCTCCCTATCCACCTCAGCCGTCCGAAATGGTTCTTCAGATGGAAGCGGAACTAGAACTGGGTCACCCCTCGCCACGGGGGGGAAGAGACCAACAGAGGAGCAGGAGTGGGAGAAACAAGCCCCTCCATAAATCCCCTGTATTTTCCAGCTGATTATAAAGGGCTTTGGTGTTCTTTGTGATGCAGAGCTGGTGAGACATTTCTTTGTGTGTGTGCATGGCTGCTGTTGGGTTTGATTTAGTGAGAAACTTGATCTCAGGTTTTTCTGGTTTGTGTGAGTGGAGTGTAGAGTCTGAAAAAAAGCCCCCCCCAACCCCAAAAACCCCAGGGCACCCGTGTCTTTGGTTTGCTTTCCTCCTTTGTCACCAGGGGGAGGAGCAAAATTCTGTGCAGCCTATGCTGAGCTCTGTCCCTACCTTATCATTTTACTGCTTGCATGACTAAACCCCTCCCAACCCTCCCTCTGAAGCTATTTTGCAAACCACCACAGGTCATCAGCAGGGTGGAAAGAACACCTTGGCTTCAAGGAGAAGCAATTGTCCCTGGGATGCTGAGCTGAGAGTGGTAGAGGAGGGAGGTGTGACCCTGGCATGCTGCGTCCAGACCCAGAGTTGCATCTTCCCATCTGTGTGTCCCCTCATTATCTCTCAGCTCCTGCTTGGTGGGGGAAAGCAGGTCCTGACTCCAGCTGTGATTTTCCTGATTATTGGCCACGCACGTGCCAGTTGTGCTGAAGGCACAGGGCACCGTTTGAGCTGTGCCAGCAGAGACATGTAGTGTCTGAGCAGGTGGTGCCAAAACTCTGAGAGCCTCTTGGTGAGGTGCTCGTGTTTGGGAGCCCACCCTTGGGTGGACAGGTCACCACAGGGGGCTGACACCCATCACACGTGTCCTGGGTACTCCCAGGGCACAGGCAGTAGCATTTCAGCCTGGAACAGCAAAGCAAAGCCCTCGAGGTGCTCACAGGTAGGACGTGCCAAGAGGGACTTGTGCCCATATGTGGCTGCCCTGGCCGAGAGGAAAAGTTGAGTGATTTTCTGGATCTGCCAGGCAACCTGCTGCAATGCATCTGAGCCTGCCCAGCCAGTGGATACCTGCCTTGGCAGAGAATATGGTCCTGGCCTGGAATATGCCCTTGGCAGGGGGAATATGCAACTGGGTCTGGTTGAGCAAATGCAGCTCCCCCAGCCTCTCCTCGCGCACCTTGGCCTCCACCCACCATCTCTGGCCTCACTCTGATGTGGGGGTGACTCTCTAGTCCCTGGGAACCCAAAACTGGGTGCTGCATCATAATTTAGCCTCCCCAGTGCCAAGCACAGGGAATAATCCCCTCCCAGGTCTTGCATGTGCAACACATCTCCTCTGGCTTGAGGGGAGTCAGAGTGCCAGTTATGGAGTCATTCCCACTCCCTGGAAGTGGCCAAGCCTGTCCAGGAGGAGAGGTTAAGGAGGTGGGGCAGGGGCTGGAGAAATAAGGGGGGTAGGCGTAGGGAGCGCTGTGGGCTCACAGCTTGTCCAGAGAGGCACAGAGGGCAACGGGCATTTCTGGAGAGGGTGTGAGACGAAGGACCAAGGAAGGACGGAAGAAGGCTCGTCAGGCTTTCTGCAAGTCACTGAGGCAGGTGAAGGTGAGCCTGGAGGCCAGAGGCTGCTTGTGAGGATGCAGGGACCAAAGGCAGACCTGGTCTAACTCCTTTGTACTCCTGCGTCCTGATGGGAACTGGCTTTGCTGCAGCTGGAGCATTCTGGGGAGCTCCTGCAAGGAGAAGGTCTGTGCAGGTCTGTCTGCAGAGCTCTGTGCATCTCAGCAGCCTCCTCCCTGCACCTGCTGTGGTGTCAGCAGGTGACAGTGGGGATGGTGTGTGAGCACTGCAGAGAACCACAGCCTGAAGGTTGTGAGCTGGGCTAGGGCGGGGGAAGGCTTTGGGGAGCATCCCCAGAGCTGTTGCAGGCTCCAGGGTGGTGGGAAGGAGCAGCTTTCAGGGTTTTGCTAGATTAGACCTGGGGCTGTTGCTAGATGAGTGTTGGATGCCCAAGCTGTGGTGGTAGGGAAGGCGAGGGGTAAGGCTCTTGTCGTATCTGCTGGTGGAGGCTGTCCCTGATGCTGGAAGCTTTGGGTTGGGATCCAGGTTTTATGGGGTTCCTTGAACAACAACCAAATGCAAGAGCTCTTTCTAGCCCATCTTCATGTAATGGGCCAGGTAATTCCCAAGCCTGGACTCTTCTCCTTTTGCTGATCCCGCTGTCTGCCTTGGAGGGAGCCATGCAACTGTTGGCTCCTGCTGATGGTTCTCAAATAGTCTGGAACCCCTTGGGCTGGTGTGCTGGACGTGGCACGGCACACCAGGAGCACATGGCAATGAGCTGTAAACCATCCAGGGCAGGGACAGAGCAGGGAAGCTCCAGCAGAATGGAGCTCTGACACAACCCCTCCCTCTTGAGGGATGATGCTTCCCCTGAAATACATTCCCTGAAAGCACCCCTATGCTTTTCCAAGTGAGGAGGTGTCAGGAGGCTGCTTGTCCCACACTACAGTTGCAGCTGGACTAGATGGGAACAGTCAACAAAAGGCTTGGAATGGGTTCCTAACTGCGCAGGGGATTGGAAACACCCGCTCCACGTTGCAGTGTGGGGCTGCTGGATGCTGGAGCTGCACAGAGTTTCCTCGTGCTGCTAGTGCCCCTGGCCCAACCCTGGCTCATGCCAACCCCATCATCCTCCAGGTGCTGCGGAGAAGGGAGATGTGGCTGCTGCTGGTGGTCCTGTGCCTGTCCCAGGGCCTGGGTGGTGCCATCCCCACTGCTGAAGAATTCTACAACCCCGAGAGGTTCATGAACATTGTAAGTGCTGGGAGGGCAAACACAGCCATGCGGGACCCAGGCTTCCCCAAAGTCCTTCCTGGGGGACCAGTGGGGCTCACCCCATCCCTGTTCCTGCCATCTGGGGAGCTTGGGGCATCAAAAGTGTCCTGTATTTGCATGGGTGTCACTCACTTCATGCCCTCAGCTTGAGCTTGGTCTCTCCCTGCTCTTCCTTTAATGTAGAGGGACCTTCAGACGGAGTTGATGGCAGAGAACATGGGTGGCAGGAGCGGGTGAAACTGAGGTCAGGCATGGGGTGGTGGCTCACCCTCTCCCCTTGCACCATGGTCCCTGCAGAGCCAGAAGATCCGTTTCCAGGGCTATCCCAGCGAGGAGTACGAGGTGGCAACAGAGGACGGCTACATCCTCAGCCTCAACCGGATCCCCCATGGCAGAGCGGATGCTGGGCACTCAGGTGGGCTTCAAGGGCGAAGCAGATGTGACCCTGCCCAGAGATGAGGCAGTGTGGAAGGGGAGCCAGTGGGAATGACCCTGCCTTCACACATGGTTTTGGCAGCTGGAAGAGGCGCGAGAATTTTTTGCCCAGTTGCCCTGAGCTGTCCCTGGGGATGCAGGAGCTCAGCGTCCAGGATGGAGTACTGCGACCCAGCAAGCCCTAGTGCCTCCTTCTATGCAGCAAACCCCATATCCAGGTCCAAGGTTCCCTGACAGCTCAGGGCTTGGAGTGGCAAAAGCCCTTCCAACAAAAAAAAGCACCTGCAAAACCAGGGAAATAATGGGATCAGTGAATGTTTAGCATGCAGCCTATGGAAAATAACATCAAGATGCACAGGGGTGTTTTATTTCTGTATGGGAAAGGCATCTTCTTCTGTCAACTACCTGCTGTCTCCTTTTCCAGCACCCAGGACACCCGTGTTGATCGTGCATGGGTTTTGTTTGGATGGTGGTGACTGGGTGGACAATCTCCCTGACAACAGCCTGGCCTTCATCCTCGCAGACGCGGGATATGACGTCTGGATCGGGAACAACCGGGGCAACAGCTGGTCCCGGGGGCACCTGGACCTTTCTGTCCACCAGGAGAAGTTTTGGGATTTCAGGTGAGAAGGCCACTAAAGACAGGGCTGGGATGCTGGGCTGTCACCTCCTGATGTCCAAGGGAGGCTGGGAGATGGGCGTCTCCTCCAGCCTCTCCCCTTGCTCCCCAGCTTCCATGAGATGGCCATCTACGATCTCCCTGCCATGGTGGGCTTCATCATAACGCAAACTGAGCAGGAGAAACTGTTCTACGTTGGCCACGCTCAGGGCAGCTCCCTGGGTGAGTGAGGAGGAGGAGGAGTGGATGGTGGGTGGGAGTGGGGCATGGGGATGCCATGGGAAAGGGGCATTAATGCCCACCCCAAACTGGAGGCTGCTGGGAACAGGGCTGTGCTGGCCCATGCAGCCACTTTCCCTGCCTGCCTTCTCGGTCCTTCTGCATTGGAGAGGTTGGTCGTGTCTTGCCCATCTAGCCTGGGCTGTGCTTACATCCGGGAGCACATTTTGTTGAGACTCTGCACCTCAAGCAGGGTGTCTGGGACGAGCTGGGGTTACTGTTGTGATCTCTTGCTGCTTCCCAGGTTTCATAGCATTTTCCAGCCTGCCACACCTGGGCGAGAAGATCAAACTCTTCTTTGCTCTGGCTCCTGGGTACACCTTGCACCATGTCAGAAGCCCTGTGTTAAAGATAGCATTTCTACCAGACATGGTGCTGAAGGTATGTGAGGTGTTTGTGTGTTATTACTCCCAAAATCCAGAACTTCTGGCAACTCCCAGCCCCTGCATTGCCACCGTGAACCGATGCCGTGCCTGCGGCGGGCGTTGGAGATCCCAACATCATCCCTAGCATTTCCTTGCGCTCTTGCAGCTAAAATTTGGAACCAAAGAGCTGAGCCTGGTGAGCAGGAAGAACAGAGCCTTCCTTGCTGAGAAGTGCAGCAGATTTCCAGTAGATGAAGTCTGTGAAAATGAGATCTTCCTTGTTGGCGGGTACAACAGGAAGAACTTGAACATGGTGGGTACATCAGGATCTCCAGTCACAGTCACCTCCAGTTGTCCTAGACAACTGGAGATAGTTAATGAGCTACAAAAATGAGCATAAAAACCCCCAATAGGGTGTGACAGGAAGTAGTTATTTGGAGATTTCTTGCAGTGGTGTCGGAGTGTTAAACCTGCTGGAGTCTTTGGTAAGAGAAAATCACTTGTAGTCATGTCCCTAAGGGAAAGGTAACTCCTGCCTCATTTTCTGCTGACATGCAACAAGTTTACAGAAGAAAATAACCAAAAAATGACTGGATCAGTTTTATTTCCATTCTAAAGTGTTGGTAAACTGGTTTACCTTTAAAAGCCTCTCCAAGCTCTTAACAGAATATAGCTGCTAAAGAATGAAGTGCATCTAACTTTTATATTGAAGTTATAAGACAGAATATTTGGGGTTTTTTTTGCCTAGACAGATTTTCATCATTCCCAGCTCATTTAGAAAATACTCTCTTTTTCCTGCAGAGTCGACTGGATGTATACCTAGCTCATTTTCCTGACTATACATCAGTAAAAACTCTTCTCCACTGGGGACAGGTGGGGACTCTGATTTTATAACTACTCAAACCAGTGCTTTTCTTTTAATCTGTGAATATGATATTTTCAAATGCTGCTGGAGACAGGTAAGGAGGTAGAATCAAAGTCAATACATAAAAGGAATTTTTAAGTTGCTGCACCAAGGTGTCTCAAAAGCCACAGCTGCCCAGGTGGGGCTGATCCAGGGTATTACCTGCACAGGGTTAACCCTTTGCCTCTGCCCTCCAGGCTGCCAAAACTGGGGAGTTCAAGCAGTTCGACTATGGGGTCCTGAAGAACCAGGAGAAGTACAACCAGGTAAATGGGCACTGGTGGAAGGAGGAGAAGGAAAAAGGACCTGAGGGTCCTGGTTGATGGCAAGTTGGATGTGAGTCAGCAGTGCCCTGGCAGCCAGGAGGGCCAACCCTCACCTGGGGGGCATCGCCAGTCAGGCCAGGGAGGGCATTGTCCCGCTCTGCTCGGCCCTGGGGTGGCCTCACCTGCAATATTGGGGCAGTTTGGGGGGACACAGTATCAGAAAGATCTGAAGCCATTAGAGAGTGTCCAAAGGAGGGCCATGAAGGTGGGGAAGGACCTTAATTTGAAGCCGTGTGAGGACATTTAAGGGCACTTGGTGTGTTCAGCTGGAGGAGTCTGAGGGGAGACCTCACTGCAGTTCCAGCTTCCTGGGGAGGGGCAGAGGAGGGACAGGCCCTGAGCTCTGCTCTGGGGGGACCAGGGACAGAACCCAGGGAATGGCTGGAGTTTGGTCAAGGCAGGATTAGGTTGGATGTTAGAACAAGGTTCTTCCCCCAGAGGGTGGTTGTCACTGACCAGGCTCCCCAGGGCAGTGGGCACAGCCCCAAGGCTGCCAGAGCTCCAGAACGGTTTGGATGATCCTCTTGGGGACAGGGTGTGACTCTTGGGGATGGGCCTGTGCAGGGCTGAGGGTTGGACTGGATGATCCCTTTGGGTCCCTTCCAGCTCAGCACATTCTATGATTCTGTGATTAGTACTGTTTGTGTCAGGCCCCACAAATAACCAGCGTGTTTCCCCACTCCCAGTCCTTCCCACCCTTTTACAGGATAGAGGACATGACGGTGCCGGTGGCCCTGTGGAGCGGGGGGCAGGACTGGGTGAATACCCCTCGGGAGACGCAGCACCTGCTCCGCCGCCTCTCCAACATCATCCAGCACGAGCAGTTCCCCGACTGGAACCACTTTGACCACCACTGGGGCCTGGACGCCCCGCGGCGCCTGTACAGCCAGATGGTCTCCCTCATGGGCCGATACTCATGAATGTTCCATGTGCTGTCCCTGGGGCGGAGGAGCCGCCCCGTCCCCGCGTGCCTGAGGGCACAGCGTTGGTGTGAGGGAAGCCACGCTGCTCGTCCCTCCTTAAAAACGTTTCCTATCGCCCTGTTTCACACTGATTTAAAGCCTTAAATGCAATGATGTTGTTTCTGCCCACCCTCTGTGACTGTAACGACTGCAATAAACTCTTGCATCACAGCCAAACTCCAGCCCTTTGCTTGCTGGGCCTCACTGGGGTGAGGTTTGCAGGAGACCCACTTTGTTTTGCTTGTTTGTTTTTTTTTTACCATTTACTGGCTCAGAGCACTGTGACCAAAAAGTTTGACTCCAGGAACTGAGCATATGCTTTGGCTTGCGGGTTTAGGTATAGGAGGAGAGGAAAGGGACATTGACTGTGGCTCTGGAAAGGCTGGAGGAGGTGAGCACTGACCACAGGGGAGAAACACTCCTCACAGAAGAACGAAACCGGTGAGGTCAGTGCACAGCACGTGCTTGAGAGGTGGAGAAAGGGAAACATCTTGGCCTTGGTGTCAGGCTTGGTGTTTCCTGGGAGATAACCCCCACAAAGCAGTGTCCCACATTGCCTCTGGGGTATGCCTTGTGGTGAAAACCCAGCTGGAAGAATTCTGAAGAATTTCTTCATGGGAAGAGTGGTCAGGCATTGGAAGGGGCTGCAGAGGGAGATGGTGGAGTCACCTTCCCTGGATGTCCCAGGAGCAGCTAGACGTGGCACTCAGTGCTCTGGGCTGGGTGACAAGGGGGGATCAGTCACAGGTTGGACTTGGTGATCTTGGAGGGCTTTTCCAAACTAAATGGTTGAGTGATTCTGTGTTTTATAGGAAGTTGAATTTAACATGGCCCACAATGTTACCTAAGAATAAAGCTCTGTTCTTAGCATGTGTATTTGAAACATTCTATCTATCTGTCTATCTATCTATCTATCTATCTATCTATCTATCTATCTATCTATCTATCTATCTATCTATCATCT
>VXAY01000549.1:11362-21519 GCA_013399855.1 Oxyruncus cristatus | reverse complement strand
AAAATGGCGGGGGTGGCACCTCAGAAGGGGTTCGCTCCTTCAGCGGGACATCGGCATCAAAGCAGATTTCCAGGAGGGTTGTCCCAAAACTCCACTTGTCGGCGGCTGTGCTGAGGTTCCCCACATCCCGGACACATTCCGGGGCGATCCAGGGAATCCGGTCGACGCGCTCTGCGGGAAATGGGAGAGATCCTGCGGGGAAAGGTCTCGGAGGGAGGCCGGACACTGAGGGTGGGATCAGCCCTGCTGGAGGGTTTGAGCCAAAACCAGGCAGAATTCCCAGGGGACTCCCGCATCCAAAATGCCAAATATCGGGAAAATTCAGGTTGGAAAAGTAGGGAATATTCCGGCAAAACAGCTCTGGTAGAATCCATGGGATTTATCGGGGAAAAGGGAGAAAAACACCTGGATTTTCCACTTGGAACAAGCCTTGCTCAGTTCCAGGGTGAGATGGTCCAACACTGCCACAGGACTCCCACATCCAAAATACCAAATATTGGGAAAACAGAGGTTGTGAAAGAAGGCAAGACTTTGACAAAACAGCTCTGGGATTTATTAGGGAGAGGGGGGGAAAAACCACCCGGATTTTCCGCTGGGAATTCCATCCCTGCCCAGCTCCAGGCCGGGATGATCCCATACCTTCCCGGGAGAGCACCGTGAAGCTGATCCCGGGATCACTGAGCTTCACAAAGGGAGCAGATCCGTCTTCCAGCCCTTTCCTGGCCAGCAGGATGTTCTTGGCACACACATTCCCGTGAACCAGGTTTTTATCCTCCTGGGATAAAACAAAGGAACAGGAAACCTTGGGAAAGCTCCCAGTGGTGCTGCAGGGCAAGGTCAAGCCCATGGATTCCAGCATAGAATGAAAAAGTGGGATTTCTGGCTCTAATTCTCCATGTCATCTCCCTGTCTCGGGATTTTGCTCCAGGATAAACCCGGAGCAGGGAATAAAAGGATGGGGAGAATTTTCCAGCACCATTCCCAAGCCCCTGCTTGGAATCCCCTCCTCATCCACGGCTTTTCCCACCTCCAAAATGAGCCTACAGAGCCAGGATTTGGGATTTGGATTCCCATGTGCCCCCCCCCACCACCGCAAGATGCTCCTTCCCAGGGAAGGGGGAGCAAGGATGGGGCAGAATAACCCTAAAAAACTGGATTATCTCCTAGGGAAGCAAAGGGAAGCGGCTTCTGGGAAGCTCCAGGGGAGGACACCCACGAGAATTCCCGGCTGGAAAAGCCTCGTTCCCATTACCAGGTAGCTCAAGGCACTTCCCAGCTGCTTGGCCACGGTGATTTTCCAGCCCACGGAGATCCGGCCTTTCTCCTTCCGCAGCAGCACGTCCAGGGGGCCGTGCTCCACGAACTCCTCCACCATGATATCTGCGGGAAACGGGGGCGTTTTTCCCGGCACCGCTCCGGGGCTGGCCCCGGGGAAGGCCGGGAATGGCGTCCCGCTCACTCTCGGATCCGCGGACACAGACTCCGTGGACGAAGGCCAGGTGGACGTGGGACACTTGGCTCATCAGGCTGGCAGTCTCGAAGAAGGCCTGTGGGAACAGCGCTGGGAACGTCAGCGGGGGCCCTGGAAATCGGGAGCAGCCAGGGAGCATCCCGGAGCCACATTCCAGCCCTTCCGGAACCACATTCCAGCCCCCCCGGATCCATATTCCAGCCCCTGGAAATGTGTTCCAGCCCTTGGAGCCACGTTCCAGCCCTTTTGGAGCCACATTCCAGCCTCCTTGGATTCGTATCCCAGCCCCTGGAAATGTGTTCCAGCCCCTGGAGCCACATCCCACCCCCTCAGATCTGGGTTCCAGCCTTGGATCCATATTCCAGCCCTCTGGGCCATATTCCAGCCCTTTTGGATTCATATTCCAGCCCTTGGAGTCACATTCCAGCCGTTGTAACCCTATTCCAGCCCTTTTGGATCCACATTCCAGCCCTTGTAACCCTATTCCAGCCCTTTTGGATCCACATTCCAGACCTTTTGGATCCATATTCCAGCCCTTTTGGATCCACATTCCAGCCCCTGGAGCCACAATCCAGCCCTTGCAACCCTATTCCAGCCCCTGGATCCACATTCCCTCCCTTGGACCCACATTCCACCCCTCAGATGCTCACTCCACCCCCTGGGTCCATTATCCCAGCCCTCAGATCCCAGTTTTCCCCCCTTATCCCACCCTTCCCAGCCCAGTGGGGGGGCTCACCAGGGCGATATCCCTGTGACTGGGATCCAGGACTTTGAGGATCACGTGCATCTCCCGGCTGTTGTTGTTCTGCTCCGTGGAAAAATACTCGGCCTCGTCGTCATTCCCGGAATTCCCGCAGACACTCAGGACCCCGTCGTAGATGTTGGTCCGGGTGCCCTGGCCCAGGTGGGCTCGCTGGGAAAACAGGGAAAAGGGCCAAGTGTTGGACCCTCTGGAACCGTGATGGGAGGGCGGGAATCCTCATCCCACTGGCCCCCACCCCTCGGCTTCCCTCTGTATCCCAGTGTGGGAAAAGCTGCTTCCACGTGGATCCTTCCCTCCCTTTTCCTTGAAAATGGAAGGAATGAAAGATCAAAACAATCCCAAAATTGGCCCGGGGGGGGTGTGGGAGGATCCTCCTGCTCCGCATCCTGGGATTTGGGGTGAATCCTGGGAAGGCAGAGCAGCTCCTTGTACCCTGCCCTGTGAATCCCAGGAAGGCAGTGAATCCCGGGAAAGCAGGGCTCCCTTCAGCCCCCTGGGAATCCCAAGAAGGCAGAGAGGATCCCTCCACCCTTCCATGAATCCCAGGAAAGGAGAGAGGATCCCTCCGCCCTTCCTTGAATTCCAGGAAAGCAGAGGAGCTCCCTCCATCCCCCAAAATCCTGGGATCCTGGGAAATCAGAGGGAAATCCCGGGAAGGCAGAGCAGTTCCCTCCATCCCCAAGAATCCTGGGAAAGCAGAGTAGGCCCTTCCACCCCCCAGTCCCGAATCCCGGGAAAGCAGAGCAGCCCGAATCCCGGGAAAGCAGCACCTGAGTGATCTCATTCTTGCGGATCTGGTGGAAGCTGAGCTGGGTGAGGTTCAGGATCTGCTTCCCATTATCCTTCACCTTCCTCGTGATGAGCAGGTCCGAGATCTCTGGGAGAAGGGAGGGAAGGGCCCCGTGAGCTCCCGGATTCCCGCCATTCCCGATCCCGGCGGCTGATCCGTGTCCGTACCTCCCGGTTTGGGGGGGCAGCACCTCTTCACTGCGAAGTTTTCCTCCCCGGAGCGGAGGGTGCAGCCCTTGAGCACATCCAGGAGCTCCCGCAGGGAGGGGAATTCCCGATCCCAGCCTTCCAGCACGAAGGAATCTCCCTTCTTCTGGATCCGGAACTGCCTGAACTTGAAGGCTCCCGGCGTTCCAGGAGCCTGGAAAAGCGGAGTCGGGGCGGGGAGCAGCAGCTCTGCAGCTCCCAGTTCACCCCAAGGGAGACCAGGGCTCGCCGTTCCCGGGAATTCCACGCTGGGAATTGCCTCCTACCTGCTGGTGGCCCCTTTTGACCACGGAGAGGATCATCCGGTTGAAATCCAGGACGCTCCAGCGGATGATGTAAAGCCCTTCCTCCGGCTCCTCCCGGCGGAGCTTGGCAAAAACAAACTCCTCCCTGGAAGCAGGAGAAAGGGAACGGATTGGGATGAGCCCTGAGGACACGGGATGGCTCCAGAGGAACCAGAGGCTACGGAATGGTGTTGGACGAGCCCCAGGGAGCTGGAACATTGTGGGAGAGTTCCTGAGGGCAGGAAACAGCTCCAAGTGGGCCCCAAGGACAGGGAATGGCTTGGGATGAACCCAAAGGACAGGGAATGACTCTGGGAGAGCCCCAAGGACACCTGGATGAGCCCTGAGGACATGGAATGGTGTTGGATCAGCCCTTAGGAGAGGGAAGGGTGTTGGATGAGCCCCGAGGACAGGGAATGGCTTGGGATGAGCCCAGTGGACATGGAATGGGGTTGGATGAGCCCTGAGAAAAGGGAATGGCTCCAGGGGAACTGGAAAGACACGGAATGACTCCAGGGGAGCCCCAAGGACACCTGGATGAGCCTCGAGGACATGGAATGGTGTTGGATGAGCCCTGAGGACATGGAATGGCTCTGGAAGAGCCCTGAAGAACAGGGAATGGCTTGGAATGAGCCCAAAGGATGTGGAATAGGGTTGGATGAGTCTGGAGGACACGGAATGGCTCCGGATGAGCCCCAAGGAGACAAAACACTCCAGGAGAGCTCCGAGGGCAGGAAATGACTCCGGATGAGCCCCAAGGACGCGGAGCAGCTCTGGATGGACCCCAAGAACCGGGATCATCCCCCCTTTCCCAGCGGGAAGCAGCCACTCACTGCATGGGCCCGTGGATCCCGTTCCGGATGCTCATGAGGAGCCGGGGCGGGGCCACGTCGTGACACAGGTAATGGCTGGAATCGGCCGTGAGCCGGAAATATCCGTCCACCAGCGACACCAGGGACAGGGCGATCCCGGGGGACGGGAGAAGCACCTCCTGGGCAGAGAAACCGCCGGGGCTGAGCCCCAAAGTGCCCGCGACCCGCTCGTCCCGCCGCCGCCGCCGCGGGGAGCCAGGAAACCCCTCGGCAAATGCCCGGAGAAATCCCCCTTTTCCTCCCAGCGCTGGAACTCCGGGAGGGCCCCGAATCCCGCTCACCAGGCACTTGTTGTCCTGCCGGTGGATGGTGACCCTGGATTCCTTGACCACCACGTGGGTGATTTCCCGGAAGTCGCAGAAGTGGCACCACTGGGGCTCGTTCCGCTCCGGCGGCTGCGCCGGAGCCTTGGGATCCGGCTCCTTATTCCTGCCCCTTCTCCCGAAGTATCCGCGGTGGGAGAAGGTCTCCGTGCTCTGGGGAGGCGCAAAGGGGAGAACTCCAGGTCTTCCAACTGCTGGAAGGGTTTGTGGGGGCTGCAGGGGAAACTGGGAAAAGCCTGGGAGCAGAAGCCAGGGGTGGGATGGGAATGCTGGGATGGGAATGCTGGGAAAGGAGCTGTGGTGGGCAGTGGGCAAACTGGGATATGCTGGAAAGGAACTCTGCGTGTCCAGAGAGCCCCAGGAAAAGCCTGGGAAGCATCCGGTGAGGGACGGATTGGGATGGGAGTGGACTGGAATGTTGTGTGGGATTGGGATGGGAACGGATTGGGATGTTGGGTGGGACTGGGATGGAAGTGGACTGGAACACTGTGTGGGACTGGGATGGGAATCCTGGGAAAGGCTCCGGGCAAACCGGGACAAGCCCCGGGCGCCCACAGAGCCCCTGGGAAGCATCCAAGGTGGGATTGGGCTGGGAACGATCCCGACCCACCTCCACGGGCAGCGGCCGCCACTGGATGCCGGCGGTGCCGGTGACCAGCACCTGGTGCGTGACGGGACGATCCCTCGGGATCAGGGGCTGTCCTGGCTCCGGCTCTGGCTCCGGCCCCGGAGGGGCCCCGTTGGCGCAGAGCTGCCCCTTGTCCCCCTCGGCCGCCGTCTCCAGGGAAAGCGCCGGGAAGAGCTCGCTCCCAAAGCGCGGAGCCAGGAGTTCCAGGGTGGCCAGGTACTTGGACATGACGTCGCGCTCCGAGAGCTTTCCGGCGCCCACCGTGTGCCGCTGGAAGCGCCGCAGGAAGCGCCGGAAGACGTTGCGCATCCGGAAGCGCGTCAGGAAGCTGTTCTGCTGGATCTGCCGCTGGAAGGAGCGCGGGATGCAGTCCTTGAAGCTGCCGCAGGAAAAGCAGGGAACAGCGGCTCGGGGAGGGCTCAGGACGAGCTTTTCCGCCTCGTCCCGGGGTCGCCCAGAACGTTTCCCAACGTTCCCGTCCCAATCCCACACTACATTCCAATCCATTCCCATCCCAATCCCACACTACATTCCAATCCATTCCCATCCCAATCCCACACTACATTCCAATCCATTCCCATCCCAATCCCACACTACATTCCAATCCATTCCCATCCCAATCCCACACTACATTCCAATCCATTCCCATCCCAATCCCACACTACATTCCAATCCATTCCCATCCCAATCCCCTGTAGCATCCCAATCCCCTGTAGTATCCCAATCCATTCCCTTCCCAATCCATTCCCATCCCAATCCCACACTACATTCCAATCCCATCCCAATCCCTTCCCGTCCCAATCCATCCCACACCGGTTGCTCCCCAGGCTCTTCCCAGGGCTCTCTGGGCATCCCAAGTTCCAGGGAAACCGACCCCGGAGGCGCTTCCCGTGAGGAAAAGGAGGAGGGAAAAGGGCAGGAAAAGGAGGGAAAAACACCCTTTGGCAAAGCAGGAATTCCCAGTTACCTGTACTTCCGGGCCACTTCCTCCAGGGAAATGCCCTTTTTTATGGCGAGGTGGGAGAGGTGAAGGACAGCCATTCCCAAACTTTCGTTCTTGAACCTCTGGATTTCGGGCTCGCTCTGGAAATCCTTCAGGGAGGCGACATCGTGGATGAATTCGAATTTTCCCTGGTAAAAATGGGAAAAAACACATCCCTGAGCTGATTTCCCGCAGGGATTTTCCATTAATTACCACCTTCGATTTGATTTAATTTAATTCAGTAAATCAGTGGCTTAATTTAATTTAATACTCCTTTAATATCCCACTTTACACTTAATTTTTTATTTATTCATTTTTATCCCCCTTTCAAAATCAAATTTTAAATAAACAGAGCACGAATAAAAATCCCTTAAAAAGTCAATGAATTAATTAAAAATTAATTTATTAATTTGTTACAAATGATTGTAAATAAATTATAATAAATTTAATAATTTATTAAATCAATCAATTTATTTAACACTCCTTTGATATTCCACCTTTCATTTTAAAGGCGGGATAAAAACCAAACAGATTAAAAGTTAACTACAAATTTAAATAAAACCAACCAGAATTAAAATCCCTTTCCAAGTCCAAATTATCCCTAAAAAAATTCCAGAATCCCACCCAGCGAAGCTTCCAGCAGGAGAAAACCTTTCCAAGGGGAAAACTAGGGAGGGGTGTTTTTATCCTTTAAATAAACACCTGGAGATGGAAGAGATGGATCCTGGCAAACGGGACTGAGCCAAATCCGGAGGGATTTAAGGGAATTCATCCCAGTTTTCCCAAGTCCCGCTGGATTTAAGGGAATTCATCCCGGTTTTTCCCAGATCCAGCCCCGTTACCTGCTCAAACAGGTACTCAAAGGAGGATCTGTCCAGTAAAGCTCCTCCAGGGGGTTTTTCCTCCAGGGAATCTCCGGGACGAGGCACATTCCGATAAACCGCCGGCTCCTTGTCGTTCATCCCGTGCCAATTCCGGAAGTAATACCTGGAATGGGAAGAGGAGGAGAGCGAGAGGGGCTGGGGCTGAGTCAGGAGTCACATTCCGGGCTCAAACCGGTGGGTTTTGGGGTTTTTCTTAAGGAACAAAAGGTCTTGAAAGCACGGGATAACCAGCCACATCCATAAAAAAAGTGGGATTTGGAGCACAGGGGGTGAATCCGGGCTGGGAAGTGAAGGGAAACGGCCTCTTCCTGCCTCCAAAACGGGTTAATCGGAGCTTTTCCCATCACTTTTTACATTCCCGCACACAGAACACGTGGAGATTCCTCAAAAGGATCCTCACTGACCCCAGATCCCGACTGGAAAAGGCGGCCCTGCTCCCTCCCTGTTCCGTGCCGGGCTTCCCAGCTGCTGGAATTCCCAGAAAACAGGGACTGGCGAGGATGAGGAGCAGCCCCCAAAGCCATCGGCACGAGGAGAGTGAGGCTCCGTTCCCAGGGATCCCCGTTCCCGGGGATCCACTTGCAGAGAAGGTGCTGGAATTGTTTCCATGGGATAGAGCCAAAAAAAAAAGGAAAAAACCCCGATTTCTGGGCCCAAAAGTCCCAATTCTGGGATTTATCCCCAGGCAGAGAGCGATGGAGCGGGGGCGGGAATGAAGGATTCCGGGAGGACTCGGAGTCTTCCTCCTCAGGAATGGGATTTGGACCAGCCCTGCCTGGTTTTCCGAGGCTCTAAATCCATAAAATTCCCCATTTGGACCAGCCCTGCCGTGTTTTCCAAGGCAATCCGGACACGGATAACCTGGAAACGCATAACCCCGGGAGCAAAGAGGTGGGAAAACCTCCACGTTCCCTCCATCACAACCCCAGGGAAAACCTGGGAATGGTCCCCAGGGCTCAGCTCCGGAAAATCCCAGGGATGGGGACGGGAAGAGGCCTCACCTCATCCTGAAGATCAGGTGGACGTTGGTGTCTTTTCCGACGTGGAATTGGTGGTTCGGGGGGAGCCAGACCCGGCTCTGGGGGTCGTAGAGGGCGAAGAGGCTGTAACACAACGGGGTGATTCCTGCCGGGAGAGAATTCCAACGGCGTCACCAAAACACCCCTTTCCTACCCCCCTTTCTCCCACCCATTCCAGCAGCACAAATCCCAAAATTCAGGCTGGGAGTCATGGGAGTGTGAGGAGTCCCGGAGATCCCATTCCTGGTTGGAATTCAGTCTGTTTCTGGTCCCTGGGAGAAGGTTTTAATCCCTCGGGGAAGGTTTAACTGGAAAATCACGTTTCCCATGGGAATGGCGAACTTCCCACTCCTTTGGCGCAGCTGGAGCGGGGATTTATTGGGAATACACCCACTGAGCTTTGGGTTCTCAGCCTCAGGGTGGAAAACACCGGGATCCAGCACTCCCCGGAAATCAGAACACCGGGAATTCCTCAGCCCTCGGGTGGTTAGGATTTGGTGTTCCCCAGGAACTGGGAAACTGGGAATTCCTCAGCCTTGGAGTTCCTCAGCATTCCCTGGAAATGGGGAAACTGGGAATTCCTCAGGCCTGGGATGGAATCCAGTTGGGATTTGGTGTTCCCCAGGAACTGGGAAACTGGGAATTTCTCTGCCTTGGGGTGGAATACAGCGGGATTCAGCATTCCCTGGGAATCAGGGAAACCGGGAATTCCTCGGCCCTGAGATGGTTGGGATTTGGTGCTTCCTGGGAACCGGGAATCCCTCAACCTTGGGGTGGAGTCTGGTGGGATTCGGCGTCCCCTGGATATCAGAGCCCTGGAATTCCGGGTGTGGATCCGTCATTCCTGGCACTCACCGATCCTGCGGGCGAGGTCGATGCAGATTTCCTCGGCACTGAGGGGTCCCTGGGAATAAACCCGGCAGCGTTCCCGCTCCTCCTCCCCATTCCAGTGCAGGAACACCTTGATCCCGGTGCCGGCCGGGAAGGAACAGCCTTCGGCCTCACCCGGGCTCTGCTTCACGCCCCGCTGGCACAGGGACATGGCGGCGCCTTCCCGAGGGGAAAACCGGGAATAACCGATCGGAACAGGGACATGGAGCAATTCCCAAGGCGTGGAGAGCCCACCAGTCCCTCCCAGTCAGCTCACTGGGAGCTGGGATGGGGGGGGAAGCACCACTCGGGAAGGGGTTGGGATCACCTGGAATGTCAGATCCTGTCCAGATTTCCGCCCCCCCTCCCCAAGTTTATCCCAGGAAAATTTGGCGCCTTTTTTTTGAGGATGATGGAAAAGGATCGACAATATGGGAAAGGAATGAACCCACGGAGCAAATTCCAGCATTTTTTTTGTGGGGGGGAAAAGGGTGGATTTTGGACTCATTTCAAGGATGGATTTTGGAGCTGCTTCCGGGTGGGTTTTGGCTCATTCCCAGGAGGATTTTGACCCATTCCAGGGTGGATTTTTGGACCCGTTTCGAGGTGGATTTAGGGATTTTCACCCCTTTCAGGATGGATTTGGGAACTGTTTCAGGTTGGAATATTGACCCATTTCGGGATGGGTTTTGGAGTTCTTTCCAGGTGGAATTTGACCTGTTTTGGGATAGATTTCAATTGATTTGGGGATGGAATTTTGGACGCATTTCTGGGTGGAATTCTGACTGATTTCAAGGTGGATTTTGACCCGTTTTGTGGTGAATTTTCGACCCATTTTGGGGTGAGTTTTTGACCCACTTCAAGACAAATTTTTGACCCATTTCATGCTGGATTTTGACCCATTTTGGGGCGAATTTTTTACCCACTGGGAGGGGGGTGGATTTTGACCCATTGCAGGCTCTCCAAGGGGGTTTCCCCCAGACCCCCTGGCTGGTACCGACCAGTCCTCCCCCACCACGTCCCCCTGTCCCCCCCCGGTTGGTAGCGGCCCCTGTCTCCCCCCCG
>VXAY01000548.1:232201-295151 GCA_013399855.1 Oxyruncus cristatus | reverse complement strand
ATTGCTCTCTGCAACTACCTGAAAGGAGGTTGTAGTGAGGGGGGGGGGGTTGGTCTCTTCTGCCATGTCTCAAGTGAAGGACAAGAGGAAATGGCCTCAAGTTGTATCAGGGGAGATTCAGATTAGATGTTGGGGGAAAAAAAAAATCACTGACAGAGTAGTTAGGTATTAGAATAGGTTGCTTAGGAATGTGATGGAGTCACCACCTCTGGAGATGTTCAAGAAGCATCTGGATGTGGCACTTGTGTTTAGATGTGCTTATGGTGGTGCTGGGTTTATTGTTGGACTAGATGATCTTGAAGGTCTCTTTCAACTTTGATGATTCTGTGACATTTGGGAAGAGAGAAGGTAATCCTTAACTTTACTGCCAAATCTAGTTCTCAGTTCATTCATTTAGTTATAATGAATATGATCTAAGGCTGGGTTTAGAAGGCTAAGTGTGGTCCCAGTCATTTAAGAGAAGGTAAGGTATTGCTGATGCTGCGTGATCATGTGCTGGTGTACGTTTTTCCATGCAAGTTTTGTAGCTCGTTCCACCAGGCATGTGACACTGTGCATCTGCTCACATGAAGTGAGCCATTGTCTCCTGTACAACTTGTAAGGCAGATTTGAAGGAGCAGGGCTGGGTAAGTGTGTGATCACAGACTGAGAGCTGAGACAACACTGTCTCTGAAATGAAATAAAACATGGTTGGCCTTTCCGAATTTTTACTGTTCATTTGTGCACTTTGCCCCCAGTACATTCCAGTTAAACTCTGAATAGAAATGGGAATTCAGAGTTACACATTCTCTGCTTCTTGTTTATTTTGGCAGGGAGTAGTTCTTTGGATCTGTTTTTTGCTTACATTACTCGCCATTGTATTTCTTGATTCATTTTCCTTAACACTGAGAGTGACTACGATTTTTATCTGGGCTTGCATTTTTGTGAGAGCTCCAAACTGCTCATTGTTTTTAATCACTGACCATGTTATATACTTTATAGGCTGTTGCAGCAGTGGAAAACATCCAAGTAAACTGTAGCATATACATTGTGGAGCTATGGGCTTACAGAGTGGATGCTTTTGAGTTGGCATCAGTATATCTTTTAAGTGAAGAGGCTTGTTACCACTCCTCTTAATGCCAAACTCTGCTGATTGTTCTCATATAAATACTGTCTCTAACACGGTCCTGTGATCCCATGGATTTTCTTTCAATATAGCAGTGTTCATGAAGATTGTATTTAAGATAAGAAAGGCTGAGATAAATTCTGCTCCTTTACGCTGCATTAGTAAGTCTTGGATATACTGTACCAAACTGGTCAGAGATAAAAATTGTTTATCTTTCTGATTTTCAGATTGAAACTTCCCTCCTGTTCCCTCCAATTCAAATTTTTCATGGAAACACGTATTTTTCTGAGGATTTTTTTTTTTCTCCTGGGAAAACAAAACCGAGTATCTCTCAGTCTGGGAAAAAAACCACAAAAAACAAAAAACACAAAACAAAACAAACAAACCAAAAAAAAAAACCCACGAAAATAAAATTGACTTAATGTTTTAAGCTAGGAGAAGTCCCAGCTGCTGCAGGGTAGAGGTTGTAAGACACAGCCTTGCACTCTGCTACACAGGTGTTTGTCAAAGTGAAGGTGACAGGAGCTTTTCCAGGCAGAGAGATATGAAAGCAAATAAAAAACTATTTTTTTTTCCCAGTAAGGAAATTTTCTGAAATTTTTCATTGTTATTCTTTTTTTTTTTTTTTTTTCCAAATACAACTTTTTACCACTGTTGAGACAGAAACAAAATAGAAACACATGAAGATTGCAAGAACATAGTTTTTCCAACATTGGAACAGGGGAAATAATTTATTATCTTCAAAACTTAAGAAAGTTTGTAGAGTCCTGTTCCTTTAGTTTTTGCTGTGAGGAATTTTTTTAATAGAAGACTGTGCAGTGCTCAGCAAATTGATTTCCAAGATTTTCTTGTATCACATAGCAGGTTTTACTTGTCTGTTTACATCAGGAAAACTATTCAACTTATCTATTTTGTAGTTATAGACAAGCTCATAGGTTTAAAAGCAAATGTTTTTGCTCATTACAAAACTCACTACAAACAAAAAAAGTCTGTCTTTTTACTCAACAGTATTTTGGTAAATATCTAGGAACCTTGGTTGAGAAGCAGCATGCATTTTCTTCAGTGCTATATGAACACAGAACAGAAGGAGAAAATGCTGTAGGCTTCTTGGGGAAATCAATAGCACTGGTAAGTGTAAATATGGAAAAATGAGTGTATAACTCAGCACATTTAAAAGAAAGATTTGTGTAACTTCCGAAAATCTACCTATTGTGTAGGTGTATTTTGTGAAGGGGGAGAAAGGGAATGGGTGTAGGGATGGATGTTGAAAGAATGCTTTGCTGTGGAGCTCATTGGGCAGGATAGGCAGGAGTCTTTCAAAGTTTCCTTCACAATGAAAGGAAGAGATCTTGCTGAAATTCCTAAGATAAATAGGGAAATACTACAATCTGCATTTCCATATACAAATGTTGTGAGACATAGTTACTGGAGATGGAGTCATGACGAGAGTTCTTTACTATTAGGGCAGTTGCTTATTTACATGCTGACTCCTGTGGATTTGGGCTACTGCTCTTAAAAATTCAGATCCAGAGACTGCTGCATGTATATATTTGATGATGAGTCCCACTGAACTTAGAAATTATTTCTGAGACAAAAAAAATCCTATCTATTGTCATTTCCTCAGTAGTACACTTGAAATAACTATTGATTTTAAGTATATATAAATATATTTGGTTTTTTGTCTGTTAGTGTAACACATGGAAATCTCAGCTTTCATTTAAAAACATTGCTCATGACCATTGGCTGAAATTGAAAGGTTGAGATGTGTGGCCGAGAGAACCAGTGTTGGGAAGCAAAATACACGTACAGAGGCTCTAAAACATTTTGCAAAATTAGGTCTATTTGATTTTTTTCCCCTAAATCTTTGTGAGAACACTAGTGTAACAGAGGTATTCTTGGTTGCGTCCTGCCAAATTTGCCTTTAGTACTTGATGTAGTACCAACCCTTTGATTCTGAATGCTCAGCTGGGCTCTTCTGTGCTTTGCAGATAATCCACGTAACTGTCTGGTGATTCTATACAGACTTAAGAATTTGTGCTTTATTATGGTTTAAAGCCAAAGAATAAATACTGATAAATATATCCCATGTGAAAAGCTTTTGAACCCTTATTCAGAGTACTGAATTGCAGCCTACTAATTTCTATGTTCTACTTGCCTTTGGTAGAGCTTTGCCAACGTGTAACAGAAGTATAGTGTGTATTCTTCTGATATACTTGTTTAAAAATTTGATTTGAAAATTGGCCTTATTTCTGTTACCTTGAGAGTTTTGTTCCTTTCAGAAATGCATGAGGGAAGTATTCCTGATGATTTCTTCTTACCTTAGGTAGAAGAGTTTTCTACAGTTTTTTCAAAGGCATTATTGAAGTGGAGTTGTTGTGGTTGGTGCCAGAAGTGTAGTGTCTCTAAATACTGATTAGAAAAGATAAAGTGACTCCAGATAGATTTATTTTATCAGAGCTGTGGTACTATGTATGTCTTTGCATCAGGCTTTTACACTGAAAAGGCTACCTCGAGATTTAATGGAGACCTAATCTCTTGCTGAAGGTTTTTAAGAATAGATTAGACAAATGTCCATGTGACTCTATTTCTGTGCAGGAAGTTGACCCGAGTGTTCTCTGCAAAGCAACTTTTGTCTTTTATCTGTGTGGTTTACACTTTCAACACCTGTTCCTGATTATTAATAAAAAAGTATGTAAGCTAGATGATCGATGATACAAAGGACAAGTAATTGTTACAAAGAGACATTATAAGAAAGAAGCTCCGTTGGTTGTGGTTTTCAAAGGGATAGCATCTCAGTCGTTGGGGCCACCAGTCTGTCCAGGGAGAGACCTACTGCATCGTGATTTCACTTCCTTGTGCTTGAGGGCATCTCTCTCATTTAATTTCTTCACCAGTGCTCTGAGCAGAGATATTGTGGACTAGTTTAATTAGATCTGGATGCTGTGAACCATCTCTGTGGCCAATGGTGGGACTCCTGAATTCCTGAGGGAGGAGAATTTCCTCTTCATTTGGAGAGCTCAACCAGTGTTCACACTAAGAGTAACCTGGGGGGAAAGATCTGAGTGAGATGTAAAGAAACTTGTTTGCTGCTTCACCTGCCAGTACAGGCGCGCAAGCCACTTTATTGATACGCGATAAGTCCAATGCCAGTTCCGTGCTGGCAGTTGTGTGTCTGTTCTGCCCCTAGCCTACGCTGTACTGTGGGGATTAAAGGTAATTCTCCTTCTTATCAAATCAAGGTAAGATGATATTTTGACTACCAGTAGCATCAAACTGCTCTATTCCCTCCATATTATAAGATTACTTTTTACTGAGGTAATTGATGCCAGGGACAGTCAATTTTCCCCTGCCCACAGTGGCCTGAAGGCAGTTTTAGAGCTGTTATTTGTAGTTTTCCTATCTCAAATTATAACATCAAGGCTCTTGTTTGGTGTTTTGAATTTTTTTCAGTACATCTAAAATATTTTCATTGACTGTAGTTGTTTTCAGGTATTAGTTAGACAGTCTTTGACCTGTTTAAGTGTTGATAGTTTATTCATCAGTTATGAAAGCACTCCAGAAAGGAAATGTTCAGTCCTTCTCAAAGCTTTTAAGCCTCTGCCCATCGTTGTGGTTTCTGAGTGTCTTCCACTTAGAGAGAAGGCTAGCAGCAAGGTCCCTGATGTACCACAGTCTATTTAAGTCTGGAACCTCCCTACATTTTGAGTTTAGAGAAACTCCTGTCACACTGTGAATACTGCTGTAACGTGAAAAAGTAGAATCTGTATTTTGTCTTGCACCTGCTACTTGACGTTACTATTTCATGAATCCTGTCATCAGTGTCAATATAACAAATACGCCCTGAAGCATAGAAGGAGTGGTTCCCTCTAACTTCGCTATGCCTAGACACGTTTTTTTGTTTCCAATATTGACACAAGGCATGTGCTCCATCAAAAGACCTGGCCCACTCTCTCAGAGTGTTTTTTTTTTAAAGAATTTGGGGGACGGGGGGGAGTTGGAGTTTTGGTTAGGTTGTTTGTTTGGGGGTTTTAATATTATTTTGGGAATCCCAAGTATGGCTTGCAATTTCTTATGACACAGGAAATCCTGCACTAATGTAGGTACTGAAGCAAGCAGAGCTTTTTATGAGTGGAGAATCTGAGTCTGTCTGTGCATAGGGGGAAGTCAGACCTGACATCCTGCATCTTTATCTGTTCTCCCTTTCCAGGCATTTACCTGCTTTTTGCTGCTCTCCACTGACAGCTGCAAAAGGGTATGCAAAGGCATTTTACCCTTCCTTTGTAATCCTCTAAAGGCTACCAGGTAGCTTTACGTGCTTGTTTTATTTCCATTGTCCCTTCTATATATGGCAGTAGCAGCCGTTTTCCTCATTCTAGCATAAAAAAAGGGTTTAAGCAGCTATTTATTTTCATGTCAAAGTGAGTTGTTTTCCTTAGGTCCAGCTAAAGATTTAGCAAATGCCAATCAGCTCCTAAACAATTATAATTTAGCGTTATGATTTTTCATTTCTTCCAAAACTCACTAAGTATCTTGTTCCCCAGAGTAATGCAGCCATTTTAAATGTATTGTTAGTTTAAAAATATTCAAATGATGTAAACTATGTATGCTTTCATTCAGTAATGCCAAAATAAATGAAGAGATTTTTTTTTCCCAACTTTTCCAACACAGTTATCTCTAGTCAAGAGTCCAAATGCAAAAAGGTTAAAGAATACATTACACAAAACAAAACAAAAAATTCAAATTAAAAAGGAAGATAGGGAAACCTATTCTCAGTTTGGGTCTGGTGGTTTGAAAAGTTCTGAAACTATTAAAGATTCTGTTATTTTAAGGGTATCTATACACTGCATGCTCAAACTGAAGGCAGGCATCCTCTTTGTACTCCCTTAAGTGTTTCTTCTGGTGCAGCTGTGCCATGTTCATCTGTTAGACCTGCACTTTCCTGCACAGCAGGGGTGCAGTGGCCTGGGGCAGGCCTGGAAAGCTGCTCCTTCCCGGTTCTTCTCCCCGCAGGGGTGGGCTCTGCTGGCATCCCCTCCCTCCAGCTGTGGCTTCTGCAGCCCTGACCTCTCTCCAGAGCCCAAATCCCTTATTCCCTCTCTCCTGAGGCTTGGTTCTGATCCTTAGGGTACATTGCAACTACATTTGCCGACCAGTTAATGCAAGTCGCTCATGATGAAGAATCATAGAAGAACATATTTGAAAATACAAAAGTAGTTATTTTATACCAACATATATACTTTGAGACTAATTAAATCCTTAAATGCACTAGGGAAGGTGTAGGCAAGTAGAGTAGAAATGTCATGTGTTCTTATGATCCTCTAGCCACAGGAATTGAGTAGCATTCACCATCTGAATTAGAGCATTACCCAAAAAGGGTTGTTGTTTTGGTGTGTGGGGGGTTTTTTGTTTCGTGGGTTTTTTTGTTTGTTTGTTTGTTTTGTTTTTGTGGTTTTTTTTTTTTTTGATTGGTTGGTCGGTTTTGGTTTTTTGTTGTTTTTTTTTGAATTTTTGGGGTTTTTTTTGTTTTGTTTTGTTTTGGTTTTTTTTGTTTCCTTTTTTTTATAAAAGAAGAGTTCATACCCATCTGGTTACAGTGGCAGTCTAAATCTGTATCCTGCTCCTTTCTTTTTGTTCAGCAAGTTGGGACATGGCTCTTTCTGATGGAAGTAGACCTTGAGAAAAAGTTTCAGTAGAAATGGTGCATTTTTCTAGATTTCAGCCTAGTTTGGAGCTACACTTTTTAGATTTGTTTTCCTAAAAGACATGGCAGTCTACTAATAATAGGTTCAGCTGGTATAAATTGATGTATCACCTTTGCCTTCAGAATAGCTGTGCAGTATCAACAGATGTGCATCAAAAATCTATTAATACTTGGCAAGCAAATTATGAAGAACTGGTTTTTTGTTTTGTTTTGTGGTTTTTTTTTTGTTGTTGTTGTTTTTTAAATTTGGACCAGAACTATTGGTGTTTATTTTAAAGTGTTATTTCATTAACAAAGCTGAGGTTCCTGTGGGAATGCAGCTCTCTTTTGAAGTAGGTGAGTTTTCCAGCAGTTTTGCCTTTAAGGCAAGTTCCCTGGCAACTTATGAATACTTTGTAGATAAATAATTTAATTCATATACCAGTATGACTGAATTCTTACTGTTCTGCATTTAAAAAATTGTGTATAATGCAGGTTTTAAACTTTCAGCATCTGCATCACTTAAACCTGTGCAGCTGGACTTTGTAATTCCTCTAGGTTTGATTTTAACAATCAGTAGTAATGCCTTAGCCCAAAAGGACTGATGCCTAGATCTGAAGAAGATGCACTGACTGCAGGTTACCAGAGAGTCTGCTGGGATGTAGAAGAAGAGAGTGAAAAGCATACTTTTGTCTGATGGTTGTGGGTTTTCTCAAGTGGTGGTATTGTATACACTGTGTGTTGCTGAGAACGTTGTCTCCTGCGCAGTCAACTTCCCCCAGACCTCACCTGGTTTCTCACTCTTGCCCTGAGAGGGCTTGGGTCAGGCAGTGCTCCTGCCCAGGGGCTGCAGTGCTCTGGCTCTGGTCCTGCCTGTGCACAGCTCATGGGGAGGTACAGCCCTTCTCCTGAGGAACCAGCTTTTACTTCAGCTCTGCCCTTTTCACGCTGTTTCTTTTCCCATAAGCGCATTCATCAGGAACTTCCCAGAGAGGGGAATGCTGAAACTTGTTTGCTGCATCAGAGGAAGCAGCATTTTAGGGGAAAGCTGCCTCCATTGTGTTTGTGGTGCTGGTGACGAGCAGTCTGAACCTGACTCTGTGGGCTGAGGTGAACATACATGAGCCAGCTGCCATCTGGAAGGTCATGGCTGTAGCTGAGATATACTCTTGAATGAATATGGTTTTTCTTCCTTCAGCTGCTGGCTGACAAGCATTAGGAAATGCTGATTTAAGTCAAAGTGAAATAAAGAGAGCAACATAGGCTATAAGGAAAAACAGGATGGTAGTCCAAGGCTTCTGAATTAATATAATAATCTGGATCACTGATGGAGATCTTGTATGCGTATGGCTGAGATCAAGTGAAAGAGAGAAAGACAGTGATGAGAAATACCTGTATGCTAAGCCTTTCCTGTTTCATATTGCTTTATGTGCCAAAATCTGTAACTCCTATTTCTCTGGTTGAAATTTTTTATCTTCCATCTTTGTTGCATCCAGCAGTGCTTTGGAAGTTACTGCATGGGGACAGGGCATTTCAACAAGTTTATATAAATAAATATTTCAAGATGGACATTTATAGTCACAGAAAAGGCTTAAGTGAAACCAGCACACTCTTCTTCAGCAGAGCAGCTCCAAGCGTGTCTTCACAAGTAAATTTGCCTTGTATAGTGACGCAAAGACAAACACAAACACAGTGCAACTGTTGATGAATGAAGTCTTGTCTTTATTATGCTCTGTTAACAGAATTTAGAAGTGTTTTCTGTGTGAGATCTCGGTTACTTGCAGTATTGCACAGGTCAGGGATACTGCGCACAGTGTTGTGCAGCTTGACAGCTCACAGGCTGGATGTGAGAGGCTGGCACTTGGGAAATAAATTGCTCTCTGTGAGTGAAGTGAACCAGCAACTGCTCAGGAAAGTCACACTTTGTGCTTTCTGGTGCCATTGGTGGTAATTTTCAAGACAAAATTGATTGCACTTTTAGAAGATATGTTCTTTTTTTTCCCCCTTTGAATGCAGTTAGATCCAGTTACTAGTGGCTATTAACGGAAAATGGCCATGAGTAGAATTGCTATGAAAACGTATTTCAGAAATCTCACAGTGTCAACTTTTTTATCGATTTCTGTTTTGATAGTTGAGCTGTGGGTCTGATAATAATCTCCCATATAACTCCTCTCTTTATACTGTGTGAAAATAACCCTTAATTGTATGACATGACAACTTTCTGCCCTAAATGGACAAGAAACACATTTCTCTTAAGCAAATGAAGTTGCCAATAGGTGGGGAGGGGAGTTCTCTGCTCTACAACCTTGTAAGCAGCAAATCATCTCTTGTGTCCAAACCCCACTGAATTAAAATAGTTTAAAGGTTCTGTATGAATTTATGAATTATTTTTTGATTAATAAAAAGTGTCCTTGCATGTAAGTAACATAAAAGGAGCATCCGTTCTTACAGATAATCTACCAGCTCATGTGTAAGTAAAGAAAGTGCTGAAGAATCCTAATTTTTTTACAGGTTCACTTCAAGCATATTTATGAATTAATTTTTTGATTAAGTCTAATACTGTAAGAGTGCCCTCCCAAAAATTACATATAAAGCTCAGATGCTGTTGTACTTTTTTACTGTGTGTTATATTAATTATGAAAAACGTATTGGATTATGATTTCACAGTATATTGACTATTAAGTGGCATACTATGAAACTGGTGGCCAGTTCCTGAATGTTAACTTTAGGTATGCCACTAACTGTATCATTTTGAGCTAATTCCCTATACGTAATTTGTGATGCTTTAGTTTATACTCAGCAGCACCTCTACCTACCTGTTGATTGCCGTAAATATAAGTTGAATAAAGAATTACTGGAAGTAAATAGTAACATGATTTAGCCTGCACTCTCTCTCTTTGAGTCATATGAGGTGTTGGTAGGTGGTCTTGTGCAAAGCAACAGAACAATCTGTCATTAAAAAAATTTACAAAGTTCTCTAAGTTCTCTTTCTTCTTCTTTTTTTTTTAAACTGTTAAAGCTGAAATTTATATATCCTCATCATGAAAATGACTTCTTGGTACCTCATTTGTAGAACTGTGGTCTCACATAGAGATTTAGGCTTTGAAATGGTCTGTAGAAAATCTGGGATTTGATAGTGTAACTGCTAATGAAATGGTGTTAGTGATGATACTGCGGGTGAATGTCAGCTTTAACTCAAAATATCAAAACTTAAATAATCTCAGAAGTCAAACTGCTCCATTCTTGTCAAAAGACAGTAGATCAGTACAAATGCTCCTGTATTCTGTAGGCTGTGTGGTTCACTGACAAAGTCCTAAAAAATGACCTAATTTTTTAAATAGAAAAGTCTTTTTGGCATTAACTGAACATGGAAGTGCTCACCACTTTGGGAAAACAGGTCACATAGCAATTTACTGTGCACTCAGGAGTTCAATTATAGACTCTTGGTCTTTTAAATATTCATTGTGCTAGTCTTAATACATAGATGCCCAGGGAGTGATGTATGCCTTGCAGAGAAAAATGCAGCAAACATATAAATTAGTAAGTATTGAACGGATCAAGCCCATTTCTGAAAAAAAAAAAAAGATCTGCACAGCTGCCTGGGCAGGTGTCCTTCAGGAATGGGTTAGCAAAGAAAAAAAAAAGCATCTTCCTTCACTTTGACAGTTGTTGTCTTTTGAGTATCTTTTGTCTTGCTAATATTCTTGAGTGGAATCTGTTGGAGGAGCAGTATATCATTGATCTACAGAAAGAAGTGTTGAAGTGATAATTATGTACATGAAAGGCTGGATAAAACCCCTACAGTTTTTATCACTTTGTGGTTTAAACATTTCCAAACTGGAAATTAAAATAGCAGTCGATAACTAATAGTACTTTGGACTGATACAGTACTATTTTGCTTAAATATTTGCTGATTAATTTAAAAATGTACAGTTGGTATTAAGTATGGATAATAATGCTTTGCCTGTTTCCCAAAAATGCTTTGGATATTAATTGTACTCTCAAACCACACTGCAGTTAATAAGTACTAAGCATTGTTATTGTGGATTGGGTTCATTTAGTATGTAAAACTGCTAGAATTGCATGTGTCTTTAAGCCTGTTATAAATATTTCAGCAGTGTTCATGCCTGATATACCTTGATTCAACACTCATTTGAAAACATTTATTTTTACAGAATATAGACTCTAATTTACCATGTCTTTTGCTGGAAAGGAGGAAAATTTGAACTGGCCTCAGACCTCTTAGCAGATCTCCTAAGTTTCAGCTTTTCACTGAGATTCCTCTCAGTCTTATTTTCATATACAGCTCTTTTTCTCTTGCCACAGGGTGAATTGTAAATGTAAATTATTGTAGCAAAACACTGTATTTTACATCAAATTTCGACTTTTTTTCTCATTTTTTTATGTCTCAGTAGACTTCAGTGGGATGTCAGAATATCAATAAATTGGTCTTTGGAGAATAAGGCGCTGTGACTCCAAAGAAATATAAGTCATTTATCAAAATGCTACTGTGAAGCAGTAATTTGAATTTATAACATGAAAAAGAATTTGAAAATTATTTTATATCTATAAAACCAGAACACAATGGTAGTAGGGAAACCTTTGAAAACAAGCTGTACTTTCAGGTGTATGTTAGCAGGCTACTGACTATTCATATTGCCAAGAGGTGAAAGAATTTCTCATATAAACTCAATCTTAGCAACAGGAAATGTCAGGTGTGAAAAGACTGGGTATATTAATCAATCAAAGTATGACTCTGAGTCATAACCTTGTCATGTTGCTAAGAAAAAGGAAAATCTAATCATAGACCGTATCAGGCAATGAATTACTACCATTATATTGCTGAACTCTTATCTGAAATGCTTTATCCATCTTATCAACCTTGTTTCAGAGAGATGAATTCTCACTGGAGCAGGTGCAAAAAAAGGGAATTAACGTAAGCAGCACATGACAATTCTACCTGGAGTATCGTAGTTAAGTGAGTGCTGAGAGTCCCTGTGGCCAGGAGGGCCCGTTATATCCTGGGGTCCATCGGGAGGAGTGTGGCCAGGAAGTTGAGGAAGGTGATCCTCCCCCTCTGCCTGGCCCTAGTAAGGCCACATCTGGAGTACTGTGTCCATTCCTGGGCTCCTCAGTACAAGAAAGACAAGGAGCTACTAGAGAGAGTCCAGTGGAGGCCACGAAGATGATGTGGAGTCTGGAGCATCTCCCTTATGCTGTAGGAACTGAGCCTGTTTAGTCCTGAGAAGACCAAGAGGGGATGTCATCAGTACATTATCTCACAATACAATTATCTCAAAGGTGGGTGCAAAGAGGATGGTGCCAGATTATTTTCAGTGGTGCCCAGAAACAGGACAAGATGTAAAGGCCATGAACTATAACACAGAAGTTCCACCTCAACATGAGGAAGAACTTACATACACCAAGGGTGGCAGAGACTGGAACAGGCTGCCCAGCGAGATTGTGGAGTCTCCTTCTCTGGAGAAATTAAAACATTCAGAAATTCCTACCTGGACATGTTCCTGTGTTACCTGCTATAGGTGACCCTACCTTGGCAGGGGGCTTGGACTAGAGGATCTCCAGAGGTCCCTTCCAACCCTAATGATTCTGTGATTCTGTGGTACGCTGTAAATAAATGCAGATTGCAAGTGTGCAAGCGGAGTTGATCAAACCACTGTTACAAAAAGTAAAAAAAAAAAATGTTAATTTTAAACTAAAAGGATATTAAATGGCTATAAAAAAAGTCATAATTTGTTGAGCTGTCTGTTGAGTAATGTTCTGGATTTGGTTTTCCATACAAGTTGAGGGAAAAGTATGGGGAAATGGCTTGTGTTCTCTCATGACCCCGAGTTGCAAAGATGAGAGTTCATAACAAAGATCCACTTCACTCCTCTGTGGTATGTTCCTTACTGTAAAAGACCACTTAAGACGCTGGCTTATATAACCAGAAAAATGTGTTGAGACAGATTATTTGGTGACCTTCTTGCCCTGAAAGTGAAACAGATACGGTGTGTTCATTTTTGAGTTTTTGCCATGTTACAAAACTGGTAGGGAAAAGGTTCATTAACTTCCATCTAGAGTGGTGTCTGTGCTAGAGTATTAGTCCCTATGTTAGACCCTTAATATTGCTTTGGAACTTAAAAAATTCAAAAGGTACAAGTTAAAGCAGGCCCCTGTCTTAATCCCTGGCATTTGTTGATATTTAATAAATAAAATGCTTTATTGTTGACTTTTCAGTATAAAAGATGCTGCTGAAGGAAATAATGATAGCCAGCCTTTTGACATAATCATTTCAAGATTCAACCTGCCTCCACTATTGCTTGAAAACTTTGATCCTTAATACCTTAGTGAAAACTTGGATGATATACAGGCTATCAGAACAATAATTTCTCTGAGTCTCTAATCCATCTGAACCAATCTGGACATGCTGTACCAAACTGCAAACTCCCAGAGTGAGTTCAGATCAGTTGCGTCATGTGAAGGTGGTCAATGGGTATGACTAGTATGCAGAACTTTATCCCGGAGGTTTAGTAATTCTCCCTTTCCAAATACTACCTTCAGCTCCACACCTGAATCACAGTTTTGTGACCATAGATGAAGGCTAACCAGTACCTTTTAGGTTTATGGTACCCTGCTGTCAAGAGCATGCTGCAACAAACCTCCATTATTAAGTCTTCAAAATTAGATGAGCACTCATGGGTAGATGTGCCCAGCAGCATGCAGGGGAATACATTTTGGTTCCTCCATGCAGCCTCAGCATTTGGGTGAACAAAGCCAAATGCTTTGTTCTCCATTGAGGGACTGTGACAATACCTAGCCTTTGTGAAATATGTCCCACACCCTTCCTGATTCCAAGTGCTGTGACCTTCTCACTCCATGTTCCTACAGCTTGTGCAGCAGATTGTTCAGTGTTATTTCTCTTCATTTACTTCCTTTTTTTATTTTCTTTTCTTGCCTCTTACAGATGGACAAAAGAGGAAGAAATCATTAAGAAAGAAACTGGACTCTTTAGGAAAGGAGAAGAACAGAGACAAAGGTAAAATAAAATGAATACATACTTAGTGCTCAGGTCCTAGTTTTCCCTGTGAGATTAATTTAGTCTTAAACGTTTACTTTTTGGAGTAGGAAAATGTTGCTGAGCTGATGTACTGCCTAGGTATTTATTTTCAAGCTGAAAAGTATGTTTTATCTTTTCTGTTTGACTTTAGTATAACCCATATCTCTTCAACTGAAAGATTTTTTTTTTTTTTCTGGGACAAAAGGAAGCATTAAAGCACTGCATCTTTTCTACATTTTTCTCCCTGTTTTCACCATCCAGTGCAGGGTGTGGTCTGGATAACATGATCCAGTTATTTACCTGCTTTTGCGCTTTCCTCTCACAATTTACAAAGCACGTGAACCCATGAACCCAGCACTGCCCAAGCAAGCCAGTTCGTTTGCTTTTCTTGCTTTAACCTTAGGAAAATAGCCATTGTTTAAAATACATAAATGCTTTGGTGCTACTGCTCAGTTGGATTTTAATAAACTCTGTGTGACATGGATTTACAGATATGGTTGTACTCTTTTGTTTGGACACTAATTGACTTTATGGACTGGGTCCTAATCCAAGACCTGAACTTGACCCATTTGAACTAAATCTAAATACTGAGACACTGAAAAGTGTCTGTGAAATTGCAGTTTTCTGCAAATTCTGTAGGTAATTGCGCATCTCATTCTGTGTTCCCTTTTGGAACAACGTTCTGGAAAAAATGGTATGAAGACACAGTAGTGACATCCCAGTTTCACAAACACACACATAAATGCACAAATTTGTAACAGGAGAAGTAATCTGGTTACTCTGATGTTATCGTCTTTAGTCTGGTTTGGCAGAAGGATGGAACTTTGAAATTCTATTGAAAAAATGGACATCCCCATTTCAAAGTTACTTTATATATTTGTCAAGAAGAAAGTATTTTTCTTTTAATTTTTATTTGTTTCATGACTTCAAATATGTGATTATTCTTTGATTTAAAACTGGTTATGGAAAATATTTGCATTAATCTTTCTAAAATTGAATGGGACCTGAGACATTTGTTTGGATAGATCCAGCGACTTCTTATGTTACATTGGAAGTGCCAGACTTTTTATTTGTTACAAGATCACTTGGTGTAGCACTGAGCGCACATCCAGAAGGAGTCTTTAAGGAAAAAGTTCAATAATTTTGTTGTCCCCTTCGGGGAAAAGGCAATTTTTTTACTGCTCCTGTTAACTCATTACATTTGGCTACACTGTAATTAAGCAGTTATTATGTTGCTATATTTTTTCCTTAGTCATCCATGCAGTTAAAAGTGCAAAGAAACATAGTCTGTGCTTCCCTGCTTTTCAGTGCATTTGCCAGATATTGACCTTCATAGCAGCCTGTGGGGTGCTCTTCTGCATCAGAAAAGGCTAACCACATCCTGCTCTTTTTTTTGAGCTTTTAGCTTTCCTCTCTTTCGGGCAACATGACTTTGGCAGTCAGCTTGAAACTTTCTCTTTAGAAGCTGTTTTGAGAATTTAAATACCTTTCAACTTTTTATTCTCATATTTTTCATTGCTGTAGCAGATTTTAGCAATGATAAATTGCCTTGATAATTCACCAAAGCCAGAATTTTTCTGTGTCACCCAAAGCAGGGGGATCTTTGCAATTGCACTTATGGAGCTCCACCAATGCCTCTTTGGTGTGGTGCTCTGAGAAGTGGTAGCATCCTTTTGGTGATGGATACAAATGCTTAACTTAGAATTTGTTTTTATTTCTCTAAATTCTCTGTTGTCAGAGGTCTTTTAAACAATAATTTTTCTTACATTGCCTTGTATTCTTTTGTAATTTCCTTACGGCCGCACTAACTTCTGTTTCTAATAATTTAGCTGCATTGGTTGAGCACTTCCAGATAATACAGATAAATTTCTGCTATTACACTTCTGGTCAGGGATTTTCTTTTCTGTCTATTTGCATGGGAGCATTTATACTCTATTCAGTTAGTAGCTTTGGGGATATACTTTCTGGTTTAATTCCAGAGGTTTTTCTGAGTGCACTTTACCTCTTAGGGCTCACTAGTTGCCCACAGTGAAGGTCAGCACTTTGTACTAATCCTTGTTTATATTTATCTTTATGTTTACATACCTTTATATTTATATTCCTATTCCTCATTTTCAGCATTGCTCATACCTTCTGGTTAACTATACCAAGCATTTTTAGAAATCACTGTGTTGATTCTCATAACTTTAAATGCTTTTTTACTTCTTATTTGAAATTCAGGTCTTTCAAACATATACCGCTCTGCTTTTATCCTTTTTCTCCCATCTCTCCCTGTCTTATTCTCAGCTGAAGAGATGTCTTACATCTATATATTTCTCTCCTTCCTTCAGGAAGAACTTGGGTTAGTCAATAAGGGTCCAGGAAATTGGAAGGAGTCAAGTTCTGAACAGATTATGTCAGCAGAGTGAAAAGAAAACCATATTCACTCTTATTTCTTGCCAACAGCAAATGTTAGGCAGAAATAGCCTGAATAGCAGCATATGGCATTCTACTTCTTAGGTTTTCTGGCCATTGTTGGTTCTGGTGTACTTTTCTGTGTCCTTCTGAGTTATTAAAGATCATCTGCCACTCAAGTACTTGCTGAGCAGACTCTTAATGCATGACAGCAGAGGGGATGAATAACCAGGGTGGTGCTGGATTGTGCCGAGTGGGCCCTAAGCCTGGCACAGTGGTTGAAAGGTCTCCCCCAGCCTCAGGAGTTAGAAGGGACAGTGTCACTCAGCTTTCAGGTGATGAGCTGGCTCTGGAAAGAAAAATATAAGGCCTTGTGCTACTGGTCCTCCATAAGGATGAGCCTACCATGCTCACAATTGAGCCCTGCCACCTTCCCTGAGCAGTTGTCTCCATGTCACCTAAAGTCAGAGTAAACATTCCTCTGCACGTGTGTCACAGCAGCCAGAAGTATTATCCTGGGATATTCCATGCTGGGTTTTTTAATAAGCATTTCTACTGCTTGTTCTATGAAGAGAGTACCTTCCACTTCTGGGCAACCAATCCAAAACAAACACTCCTCACTGTGGATGTGCTCACAAAAAAGACTGGGAGCAAGACTTACCCTCCTGGGCAGGTCCCTAGTTGCCATGCATGAAAGGAATGCCTTCCTTCTCTTTCTTTTTGGGGTTTTGTGGTGGGTTTTTATAGTAACTAGTCCAGCTGCACTGTTGTAAGAAGAAAACAAGACTAGGCCACACGACATCGGAGGGGAAGCAAGGAAGCTGATTTTCAGATACTTCATACAGAGGAGATGCAGCTGCCTTAGTGCAGAGTTCATTTCCATCCATTCAGCATCATTTTTGTAAGCGCAGTTGCAGTTGAAAGAGTATTTAATTCATTCCAAACGTTTTGAGTTTTCTTATCCCAGCATGGGAGCCCCCACATACCAGGACAAGTTACAGCTGAGGGGGCCATGTGTTTAGTCCTGCCTGGAGTATGTGCCACCTGAAAAGTCTTAATTTGTAAAGATAGACTCCTGAAGGTTAATCCTGACAATCATGCAGCACCATGTGATTGTGTGTGTGTGGGTTGCAGCCAAAGATAACAAAGATGTGCCTGGCACAGGAAGCCACAGAGGATGAAAGAAAGGGCCACTGTGCTGATTCCCAGGGATGCATGATGGAGGCCTCGCTGCAGGTCTTGCCTGACAAACCCTCTCCTTTAGCATTGACATGCACTGAACCATACCAGGGTGCAGACTTCTGGGATTGCTCTCTCTGGAGAGGTAGCACCTCTTTCCAATTTGTGCCCAAGACTGTTCTTCCTCACCACACACCCACCAGGTGTCTATACTTAAAAGGCATTACTGGAAATGATGGTACTCATTTTCTTCTCTAGGACTGTTTTGAGATTTAATTCCTGTCCAGTCTGTGGACTGAGTCCTAAACTTCACATTTTACTTAGATGGATCAGTCAGTCAACCTGTCTATCTGTTAAGTGAGAGTTTCAGCAAACTATTAGATTTCTGAAGGCCAATAAAGACACTGAAGTAGAATTGAATGCACTTTAAATGAGTTTCATATCTTTATTTTGTCCTTTTTGACATCTGTCATCATATCATTAAAAGGGGAGAAATTCTAAACCAACTGGGTTTTTTTCAATTGTTTTTACATCTCTGAGTGACTCACCAAAGCAGGATATAGCAAAACTTTCCGGATGTAAACACTAAACAGGAGAACAGCACTCCACCCAGATATTTAAGCAATATTCAGCTGCCATCATTGAAGTGTTTTGGCTTTACTCTACCCAGCCTCCTTGTTAATAATGGCCATCATGACTCTCAGTCCTACTGTCTACATATGTCTGCAAACAATTGCTTTAGCTGCTGATAGACAGTACTTAGGGTGGAGGAGAGTAACATGTCCATGCTGCTTAGAATAAGAAATTCTCAGGATGCTGTGCATGCTGTTAGCTGGATACTGTTCCCTTACAAATTCACTGCTAATTTTGACAGCAGCAGAAGCAGAGTCTTTTGTCTGTCTCCTGCCAGTGATATGGGTATCAGCGTAGGCATACCCACTTTAAAGTACACACAGGCATTCCAGAGAGAGATGCTTCCCAGAAATTGTTCATCCTAGAAGATTTTATTAGTAAAACAGGTCCATTTTACCTTAGTTCCAGTAAACACTACAGGTAAAAGAAGAGACCTGCTGAGAAATAATAATCACTTGTTATGTGATTGGTTGAGCAGCTGAGAATCATCCCTTTTACTGATGTTTCTGTGTGGAATGTAAATATTCAGCAAGTTCATCTGTGGCACCTTAGCAGAGCTGCTGTGTGTGCTGGAATTCCTGAGAAAAGGCCTTCATGGTAACTCTGTGGTATATACAAATCCAGCAGTAGATGTTTGAATTTTCTTTAGTTCAAAATTCTTGAAAGTGTCTTCCGTGTTTACTTCCCATTCATGCTCAGTAAATTAAGATGATTTGTAAATGTTTGCATTTGTTCTTCAGCCTATCATGATGTCCATGTACCTTGGCACTGTCTAAGGAGAGAGCTGAATAAATGAAGTTCGGTTTTTATTATGGTTTATCAGAAATGTTTTTTTTTCCTAAGCCTTTCCAGCACCCCACCATGCTTTTAAAAAAAACTTTGAAAATGTTTCTCATGCTCTCTAGGCATACAAAAGGTTTTTTTAAGCAGCGTATGTCATGTTTTGTACTGAGGTCAACTGAAGGACCGAAGAATCTCTTAATTTTTCTTAAAGAAATCCAAACCTACCCACAGAAATAGCATAAGTAATCAGGAGGGCCTTATATCAGACCTTGCAGGTCAGTGAGCTCCGAGTAGCTTGAGAAGAGATTTTCAGCCACAGAAGTGAGTAACTGGAGAAGAGATTTTTTAGCCACAGAACTGATGCTGAGAACATTGTCTTATCTCAAGTCTCCTGGAGTCACTGCAGGTTTTGACGAACCTTGAGATGGAAGTTTTGCTGTTCCCATTATGGATTGAGGTTTCTATTTTCCGTGTTTTGTGCTTCCATCACTGTCTCTACAGATCTGAAGTAATGAATTTCAGTTGGCAAAAGAGTTACTCAGCGTGACTAGCTGGGGAGATTGACTTAAAGACCCCATTTAAATATCCCTCTTAGAGCATGTTATTCTCTGATCTCTCTCCCACTTTATTCCTATCATTTAAATAGAGGTGGTACAAGCACCTCAGTACATCTTGGTCACAGGTTTTAGCAGCCCAAAACTAGCACTTAAGATGTACTTAAGAAAAAACCCAAAGTGCTAAGGAGACTAATAGAAGTTGCTGTTCACTTTATTAGCATTGAAAGACTCCATAGAGTCTAGAATATAGACTTCACTGGTTCTTAATAGACTGACATGTTTTGTGGGATGTAAACCACAGTTTTCACCAGCTGAAACTTCAGAGAAGTCTTTTAAACTGTGCTTGGATAGGATAACGTGAGGTCAAGTAAGCTCTAACTGTATGGGTCAACATCCTGGATAATATAATTTGGTGAGCAAAGAGAAGGATGTGGGATCACTGGAACTCTTATTTGATCTGGCTAGGAGTTTTTCTGTGACATGCTGCTTTTTATTAGAAGATGCTGATTTACCAGTTACAGGAACATACCAGATTCGATCAAAATTTTGTTAAGAAAATGGCCTCAGCTGCAAGATTGACTTTCTGGTTAGAGAAATTATGCACTTCTCCAAAATAGTAAATTGTCTCCTTTGCCAGTAAACACTAAAAACCGGAGTGTATCAAAATTGCTGCTGGCTAAGGATGTGAGTCTGCATTTCCAAGCTAATTGCCCCATCTGCCAGGTTGTTTTACATTTTATATGGTGCTTTCTGCAGAATATCTTTTTAAGCTGTCCAGTCTCCTAATTGAATAAGTGATCAAATTTTTGTTGGGTTTACAGAGAGTAACTGACTTAGTAGCTTTGGTGCTCACTTAGTATAAATACAACAGACCAAAGTTTGAGCCACTGCTCTAAGGAACATTTCTTCATACAAATGAAACCTCTCCAACAGTGGGGTTCCCCAGCCTACAGCTGTAAAGAGGCACTTGGTACTTTTACACTGATTGTGAGACCAGAGTCTCAAACCTATGCCTCTTGTGTCTGAGTTAGTGCTGTTTCTCCCCGATCAGTGGGTTGCTAATTACTTTGCATGGCTACAACTCTTCTTTTTTAATGAGTCTGAAATGTCAGAAGGCTAACATTGACTATAATTACCTGTCCAACAGGGAAGTTGTTGGAATTGAATGCTTCTGAAGAGTGGTGGGTAGGACATGGTCCCCACCACCACAGCAGCACACAGACACACATTTCGGTGGGAACCTGGGGCTGTAGCCAGTCTGTGGAAGGGCCAACTGATGCTCTCAATTTCAACAAATGAGCAAAAAGTTAATGGGTTTGCCAACTCTTTAATGTAATTACCACTGCCAGCCAGCACCACTTCCATCTGTATTTAGTCTGAAAATCAGCCAGTTGGTTTTCATCCAGTTTCCCATGTCTGCCAGGCATTGAGAAATCGGGGAAGCAGTTCATGTCCTCTGAGGATGCTACTTCAGAACCTCCTGGAGAAGAGGTTCAGTGTCCTTTCTCTGGGCTACATCGAGCAAGGTCAATTAAAAACCTGGAATCCCACACCTGAGAATTTCCAAGGCGGGGAACACCTACCTCAAAATATCAGTCTTCACATAATGAAGTCAGGGAAAGGGTCATTATAATTAAATTCTTTTAATGAAGCAGTGTTGAGATCTCATCTCCTGCTGATCTTGCCCCAGTTGATGCTAGTGCTGTAGGATCAACTGCACCAGCATGGGCATCACATGAGCTAAATATTGCTGTCCTCTCCTAATTTGAAGCACAAGTGGCTCTGATCCAGATCAGAGAAATATTTTGTGTTCAGAATTTCATTTGGCTCAGTGGCTTTTCTCAGGAAACGTTGTGGAAGAACAAATAGAAAGGGGTGCTGGGAGTCTAACAAGCACATGGTTAGACAGCCAGGAGGAGAGACATGTTACACATGCGTGTTTCGAATTTGTCATCTTGAATATTCACTAGGAAGATAATTCAGAACAGTAATTTAATACTAGTACTCTCATAATTTTGTAGACACACTCTGCCGGGTACAGGAGGGACTCCTGGAACTGACAATCCTTGCATTGCTTGATATCCGTGTGATTATGTTCTCTCTTGTCCTAAATTAAATGCAGATGGTTTTGGATGTCATTATACTCACAGGTCATCTCCAGGCTTGCTTGATATATGAGGCTCTGCTTCCTGATTTAGTTTTGTCTGGCCACCAAAGTTAGTTGGTGTTTTAACATTTCATACTTCTAAAGAGCAGGAATGTTTCTCACTAAATCAGAACAACGGGCTCTTGTTTCTTTGGTTTGATAGACTAATAGTGAACTCAGTCAAGATTCATAAAATAACCTCTTCCTTTCAATATCTTATTATAGTCTTAGTGATATTGCAAGCCTAGGTAAAATTTGAAAAATATTGTCAGAAACATAGTCAGATTTAAAATTCTAGGAGGAACTTTGGCCTTTAATTATTTACATGATTGTGGCAAAAGAGAAGCAGAGTATATAAGAATTTTTCTGTTTGGGGGGGGTAGGGGGAGGGGTATCGTTCTTTTTTTCATACTTAAAAAAAAAGTGTTTAATCTCTGCTGCTTTATCTATTCCTGATACAAGCAGTTCTGAAGCTGGAACCTAGTAGAAGTTGCACCCATTTTTCACTAGGATGAAGAGCATCAATAGCTACTCTTTTCATTCCATTTGAGCACAAAAAGTTTTAGCTGAAAGTCTGTCCCAGTGGTTTTGGTTCTTCTAGTCTCATGTAGGTCTGATTTGAAACTTAATTATGAGAATTTTATTGTTAGTTGTTGGCTGATTCACTGTAAAATATTTTTCTATTTTATAAAATATTTAAGCATTTTAGAAACCTGAAGTATATGCTGGTTTTGTCCATTACAGTTATATTGATGTGGGATGGGATTGTCTTTTTGTTAATAGAGAGAAACATTTGTTCTCCTTTATTTCTGTACATCCATGTATATTTTTGTACTGTTACAAAGGACCTTTATGCTAATACACCACTATTAAACACGTTTAGTCTTACCAGTATTTAAAACAGTATAGTTCTTGTGTATATTTAAAACCATATCCTTGAAGGCTTAGTCTGAATAGTGAATGTTCTTACAAGCTGTCTGTGCAGGTAGATGCATACTCTCCTGAACTGTAATGAAAACCCTGCGCGTTCTGGTGCCCCTTGACTCTGGTGCCGTACGACACTTATGAGAAAGAAGCCTGGTGAAGGGCTCTGAAACACGAGAGAGAGTTGTGGCACAGGCCAGCTGGGCTCCCCAGTCTCCACATGAGGTTACCAGAGCTTCTGACGCCCCTCTGCACCATCTAGATGTAACCAGAAGTGCCTGAAATGAAGGTCTTAATTAGTTCTGCTCCCAAGTGGTTTTCCAAGATTCTGTGTGGTATATCTTGCATGATGCAACTAGAGACAGGATTCAGATACCATGGGCTACAATTACCTGGCATTGTTGTTATTATTATGCAGTTTAGTACTTCATTGGACTTACTATATATTTAAAGGGACTTCAGATTGTTTTTCTTTTTAACAGCTTAGCAGTTAATTATTTTTGTACTAAATAAATGGCAGATGTTTGGTAAATAGTAGGGTTTTGTTGTTATTGTTGCAGAATTTATTCCCCAGGCTTTTGGAATGCCTTTGTCCCAAGTGATTGCTAATGACCGGGCCTACAAGCTCAAGCAAGACTCTCAGAGAGAAGAGCAAAAAGATGTTTCAGATTTTGTGGCCTTTCTTTTGCCATTTGGAACTAAAAGACAGAACAAAGAACTTTCAAGCAGTAACTCATCTCTTAGCTCAACCTCAGAAACACCAAATGAATCGACTTCTCCTAACACACCTGAGCCAGCGCCGCGAGCAAGGAGGCGTGTAAGTAGAGCCATCACAAGGGGGTGCATGACAGTAGGTCCAGAGGGTCTAGCTGGACCAGGAAAAAACCTGTTGAGTCTATGAATTGTGGAGTACCTCTTTTGTTGTGTTCAAATAGTGGGAGTTTTTTTCATGTGGAAGTCAATCTGGTCAACATCAGAAGACTCTTAACTGTAGCGGGAATCTTCTTTCTGGGATGCTGGTGGGAGAAGATCTTATAGATTGTGCAAATTTGTTATGGATCACAAGGCAGTAGAGAGATTATCTAGAAATCTCCCAGTTTCCTCCCTTTGTCAACCTCCTTCTGTCTAAGTCTTTTAGATTTAACAAATTTCATCTGTCTCCAACCAAATTTTTTCAGCTAGAGAAGACTAAACCTATGTGATTGATATTTATAGATACACTTCCATTAAACCAGCTCTACAAAATTGGTAATAAGTCTTAATTATTAATCCCTATCCTAATATTAATAAAAATCCTCATGGTCTGATTCTGATCATGTCCTTAGTGGTAAGTAAGAAGTTGTCAGGGTAGATTTGTACCAGGCTCTTTGAAGGATGTTTCGCATACAGGCAATGACGATGCCTTTGGCAGCAGAACAGTGTGGTGGTTTTGAGCAGAATGTTAATCTACATGTAAGATAGGTACCTAGTTGACCATTTATTAGCGTGGTTCTGTTCCTTGTATGTAAATTTTACTCTCTGAAGTTTAGAGTACTACAGTAACAGCAGTAAATCTTTTTCCTTTGTTACCGTGGAATGGAGGTTCTAACATTTTCCTCTTTTTGATTTAATTTGCAATGAAGGGAGGCAAAAAAAACCATAATAAAATACTTTAAATAAAACCCATTTGAAGAAATGTAAAGCAAGAGTTTGGGCTATAAGAACAGATCTGGAAAATAAAATAGTTTCTTAGGAACCTCACCTTCTTTCATCATTAGGATAAAACCTGATTCAGGGAAATGCTGGTTAGGGCTCTTCAGAGTATTAAGAGGGGTAGAACAGGAGTAAATCACAAATTAAGAGCAGATAGAAGACAGATCATGAGGCTCTTTGTTCACTTTAGCTGCCAGCTGAAGCTTGAAGTGTCTATATTCTGTCTGCAAATAGCTGAAAGCATGATGTTTGCACTCTTATGTGTGCATTAATGCACATCCCTTGATCTGTGCAAACCATATGAACAGGCAGTTGTGTTCACACAAAAGCACAAAGCACATTTGAACTAAGTGTGAAGGCAAAGCCATAAACTTCTTTCAGAATTTGGCATAGTCAGTGACGAAAAATAGTTCACTGTATACACCCATTGGCTTCAGAACCTGTTTTCATATGAGGGAAAAATAATTCACGTGTCCAGATATAGGCCGTCTGCTGTTCTTTTCAAGTGTGATAAGATCTCTGACATGCATTTGACCATCCACCAAGCAGGGGGAACGTGACCCTTTGGTACATCTAAAGGATAGAGCTCCATCAGGACCAAGTTCCTAGAAGCAAAGGGAGGGTTTTGCTCTTCTTTGTTTGGCTTTTCTTTCTTTTTTTTTTTTGGGGGGGGGGGCGTTTTGTTTGTTTGGTTTGGGGGGGTTGTTTGTTAATACCAGGATTGCAGCTTTCAGAGTGTTGAAATGGAGCTTTTAGTCCATAGCCATGAGGATGCAGTAGAACATAGTTCACCTACAGAGAAGTGAGGTAGACTAAGGTGAGCGGTGTGACAGGAGGGAGCTGGCATTTTCTGTTGAGAATGAACCTCAGGTAATGTATTTCATGAATTGTTAATTAGTTAACATTAATATCAACTCATGTGCCGTATCTTACCTGTCTTTAGCCCTTAGAATTCTACTTATCAGTGTACTTACCATCCCCTAAAAAAACCTCAGGAGAGAGGAGTAAGGAAGCCTGTGCTTATCTTTTATCTCTTGAGCACTATTGCACTGTTTATTTTCAAGTGTAGCAAGACAAATGCTTACAAAAGAATTAAAACATGATTTATTAGTACTGATAGAACTGGTTTATCACACAAATGCTGCACAGACACCTGAAGTGCAGTCCTCTCAAACTTAAATTGGAGGGATTGCTTATCACTGTACCATTCTCTTCTTTGCTACTGTGTCATTCACCTTATGTATTCCAGTGAGTCTTCAAACACTCAGCTGAGACTTTCAGTAAGAGATATAAAGTAGTGCTGGCTGCAGAGCTCATGGTATGAGTGCTGTGGTTCTGTCTCCTCCAAGAGCTTAGCAGAAATCACTGTTGCTGCATTTTGTGTGTACGATTTTTGCCCAGCCGTTGGAAGTTCAGGCCCTGGTTATCATCAAAGCACTTTCTGTGTGCTTATTATAGAGAATTCTGACTCTTTGTTAATACTTTATATATATAATACAACCAGAATTTATTTAAGTATCAGGAGTTCAGTTATACAGCTTTACTACTGAAATAGCGTAATGTATGGAATTGAAACGGATCCTGTGCATACTCTCTAATACTGCTCAGCTTTTCAAAAGAGAAAAGCCTTCTAAAACCCTAAAAAAGTAAAATGGTAAAGAAAAGCTTCATCTGACCTTCATTCCATACCTGTTCTGCTGGCCTTGATATTCTTTTTGCTCTTTCCATCTCCTCTTTAAATTCCACTCGCCTTTGTGTTTCTGTGTGTGTAGCTTAAGACTTGCCCAACTTATTTAGATTTTGAACTTGTCACGGGGGAGCAGGGACTGGTATCCATTATGTGCACAGGTAATGCCTAGCAGATGGAACTTGCTTTTCTTTGGTTGCTGGGCACTGCAGTCAAGTATCACTGTGTGTGTGTGTTACTAGTCCTGGAGTAGAGGGCAGCAGTGAGCGCAGTCTCCTCCTCCGTTGTTCCTCAGCTGTCCTAAAGATCTGTCTGAGCCCAAACTAATAGGTCTAGCTGAGTTTGAGCTGGATCCATGGAATATGTTGGTAGTGTATTCCTGTACACTTTGAAGTTTAAAACCTGAACTGGCCTGGACTTGGTATTGTCAAGCAGTGCTGTATTTCAGTCACTGAACTCAAGGTCACTCTTAAAGCCAGCTCCAGTTAATCCACAACTTTGATAAAATGCCCAAGGACAACGGTGAACTGAGTGTATTTACATCTATTTTAGGGATCTGAATCCGACTTAAGTGACTCTGTGATAATAATGATTCATGAGATGAGGACGCTTTGCAGACAGGAGAGGACCAGTGAAGGCAGGGTTATAAAGGAGGGCACGTGTCATATAGGATCTGCTTGGGAGCTGCAGCGGTGAGGGTAGTGTAAGGATTTTCAGTGTCAATCGATTAATTTGATGTCTGGAATGCCAAACTATTAAAAACAAAATCAAAAAATCGTTCAGTTGGAATTTTACACACATGGATCCTAGCCAGAGTCTCTTATTTGGTTTGGGGTTTTTGTTTGCTTGCTTGTTTGTTTTTGTTTCCATTTGGCAGAAAATGGTAAAGGGAATCAAGCAGATATCCTTTTGAGAAACATCAGAAATAAAGGTCAAAAGTTGCATTCTAAAGCATCTAGTAATTGTATATAGAAATGTGGGTAAAAAAAAAGTGAAAACTTCACTGTGCTTTATTTATATGTCTTCCATGGGTTATAAGAAACATGCCTGATAAGTTAAATGCTTTCTTTGAAAAGACATTAAAAACTAGAAATTTTTAATGAATTTGAAGTCTCAGTGGACTTTTTATGAGTTGCCTATGAGTTGGAAATATTTGTGAAGTTCGGTTGGCTAGGCTGATGGAAGAAAATACTTCTAGAGCTTGAAATTCCCTTGCAGGCTGTTGTAATGTTCTCATTTAATACATGTGGAGATCTAACTAGCAGTCTATAAAATACCTGTCATCAGAACAGTGTGCTTTTAAAAAACTATAGTTGTCAGCAAAGTAGGAATTTACATTTTCTTCTTTACATTACACACTGGATCCCTGTACAGTACTTCTTATGTTACTGTAAAATTTGTGCTGTGTTTTGGAAAGAAAGAAAAAACTTTACAAGATATTTTTAATAGGAATAAAACCCCCAATTTTTTCTTTTTGTTTTATTATTGTTTGTAAGCCTAGATGTCCCCTAAAATGTTTCTGCCTGGTAAGTTTAATAACAGTTGAGGAAATTGGTAATTTTGAAGTGACAGTAATCTTGTGGTTTGAAAAAAAAAACCACTTGTTTTTCAAGTGTGAACATTGAAACATGCCATAAACCTCCTGCTGCTTGTACTGCTTTTTCCTTTACAGACTGCTTGAACTTCTGTGCCTTGCTGTAATCCAAACATAGCTTTCAAAGCTTTCATTGGAATTTTAATGATTTTGAAATATGAAGATACATGAAGTAGAATTATCTAAAGAATATTACCCCTCTGCTTCTCTGGTGTGTCTTTGTTCTGTGATAGTGTGGGATTAATTCAAACTCCACAGCTGTATGTATTTGTGATAGTAACTCTTGACTGTATATAGTATATGGTTGTAAATCTGTTTGCATGAGTTTCACTGATACAATGGTCTAAGCTACATAAGAAGTAGGGAATCAGGTTTAAAAATGTGTGTTTGTCTCCATGCACATAAATATGGTACTGCTGATGTGCACACACAGACCATGATTCACTCTTGTCCTGCAGTATGTGCAAGGTTTATAACAGTAAAAGATGTGGTGAATGAGTGGAAAGCGTTTAGTTTTTCCAATATCTTAATTTGTATTTCTTGTAATATGGTAACAATAGCATTGGTACCATTGTGATTTTCCCATCCGTTACACTGGTATTATAACTTCATTAATTTATATTTTCATATTAGTTTGTTTAAAATGCAGGTAGGCAAATTCTTTGTTAGAGGAGATCCTAAGGCATTAAGATTTCTCCAGCCATACTGACTGTTCACATGTGTGTATTTTACAGGGTGCGATGTCTGTGGACTCTATTACAGATCTTGATGACAATCAGTCACGATTGTTGGAGGCTCTACAGCTGTCTTTGCCAGCAGAAGCCCAGAGCAAGAAAGAAAAGGCAAGAGATAAGAAACTAAGCCTGAACCCTATTTACAGACAGGTTCCCCGGCTTGTAGATAGTTGCTGCCAGCACTTGGAAAAACATGGTAAGAATATTTTGTTTTCCCGGGAGGGGCAGATGTATTTTTACTATGATATAAATAAATGCATATTTTAAGAAGCAACTATATGCTTCCAATTGCAAGGTCATCTTTGAAAGTTAGACACTTTCCCTCCTCTTTTGCCTCTTGCTAAGGATAGTCTCACTTGCAGTATGAGACTTACTTGTCTCGTACTTAGATGATAAATTATGTAACTAAGGCTCTGTGCTACGAGCTTGGAAACTGGCCCATAGAGCATGGGGATAGAGGTTTTCTTGGAGGTCACTCGTATTGTACTGGGGTGCTCAGCTCTGCAGGAATGGCTCTTCACACCCCACAGGTTCACCTATACCTTGAGAATAAAAGTTTGAAATGTGCCAGTCAGTCCAGAGTCATTCTTCACAACCAGTGGAACTTATGGTGTGAGAGCTAAATGAAATGTTTATACTACAGTGCAAGACTTCTGATATTTGAAGATAGAGGCTCAGAAAAAGAAAAAATCCCATGCTAAATATATATTAAGCTTTGAGAAGCTTTTTCCTGTTTACTACAAGGCTGGAAGGCTGACTGCTCAGTTTGTCTCTGGCTTGGTTCCTCCTGACCAGCCTAAGGCTCAGGCCTGCTCTCTCGAAGGGAATTACAGACTCCTGCCAATATTCTTCTCATGTCTTCATGGTTGTCCAGACACAAACCTCCCTCAGCTTTATGTAATGCAGAAACAATAGTCAATCAAGGTATCTGTTCAGCATCTCTGCCAAAGTATCTTAGTCTTGTAAAGTTTTTTAAGGAGAATTGAAATAACTTGGCTGCAGCAAGACAGAGTTATCACATGGTCAGATGATAAACAAAACATAAAATAAGGGTGACTGCAACACCAAATGATGCATTTGATGCCTAATTTGACCAGAAATAAATAATTTACTGACTCTGAATGAAAGGCTTTTGCAGATGAGGGACTGCAATTTAAACAACAATGCTGAGCTTTCACAATTCATAATTGAAAACTATGTTGCTTACAAATATATCAAGGAACACTGCAAAAGATAGTAATAATTAGTCTTTTACAGAGATTAGATACCATGCCTGACAGATAAGTATTGGATGATTAAGGTTGAGATGAATGACTTCCATCCCTACAGCAAGGGTAGCTGAGTTTGGAGAACATAAAAGTATCTGAGTCAGCCAAAAAAAGCCATCCAGCTGAGTATCATTTGGATACTGTGATTTTATGTCTCTTGATCATCTGTGATAATTTTTTTAGTCCACTTAACCCACTGTCATAGCAAAGATTCTTTTCTATGCAACATTCTTTACTAAAATATTAGCTTTGCATTGAAGTTTTCTTTTAAAGGAAATTTATGATGCGTTATTGTTCATTGTCTAAGAGTGCACTATAGTACCCTGCAGCACAATAATATGATATAATTTGGGGCAAATACTGATGTTCTTCGTTTTTCAATTTCATCTGCTGTCCACAAGGCAGTCATTGGGACAGAATGACTTAGAGAAATTTAAAGATTGCAAAAGGTGGACACCCACTGTTTGCTCCCTGGGGTCATAGAGGACTTCCAGTTCTAGGAAGAATCCTGTAGCAACATCATTCCAGGCTATATGATGAACCAATTTTCTGATTCTGAAAATACTTAGTAAACCTAAATCCTTAAGGCTGATTTTTCAGTAACAAATCATCAGCGTTTTCTGATGGATGCTTTAAATGATAATTTTGAACATTATATGACAAAAAATGGTTATGTTTTTAGCCATAAAAACCCCTGTCCTTGTTCACCTTACCTGTCTTTCCTGGAGTCATGTCTCAGAGATGTAAAGCTTGACTCCCTGTAGGAGTCAAGTGTAGAACAAATACTGTATGTCTATACAGGGACTGGTAACCAGCCTGTGGGTTCTGCCCAGTGTGTATATCTCCATCTCAAATGATTCCCTGCTAGTGTCCCTGGGTTTACTAAATGGTATTCCATCAGTGTAATACTCTGTTAATCAAAGACGGAAGATCTGAGGTGAGGTGTCGTGTTGAGACTACAAATAAAAAGCAGAATCCTGTCTGATTTTCTCTGATGAAAACCTGCAACTCCAAACACCATTGCAGAGTGACACATCTCTTTGTTACAGGTGTAGCTTATAGATAATTTCATCCTTTTTGCAAAAACGTATAACCACGGTGGTGTTGGATCAAGGGTTGGACTTGATGATCTCAGAGGTCCTTTCCAACCCATCTGATTCTATGATTCTATGATTCTATGAACTCTGTAAAATTACCTTAAGTACACAGCTTCTTAGGGCTCTAAAATTTCTACTCATATGGCCGTTGCTAAAGGCCAGGCCATGTCACCTTTAGGGTGACATGTTATTGTTTGTTTGATACTCTGGTGGTATCTACAGAGCTAGATGAAGGTTTGAGCTGATTTCTTATGGAATAGCAGGCAACACCCATTTCCTAATCACTTTAAGTCTAAATGACACACTTCTGCACTTTGCCTGAAGTACAACAATGCTTCAGTATAGCTTTCCCTCTGTATAAAAGCTGTGCCTACCCTATGAACTGCACACAACTCCCATATAGAGTTCTTGCCTCCCATAGTCTGCCTGAGTGCCCTATTTATGTCCCTTTGAAGGAAACTCTCAACTTGGTCTTGACAGGCACTATAGAGCCAGTGAGTAACCCCAAACACCAACTGCTTCCTGTATCCAAAGACACAGCTCAGTGTTCACACATTTAGTTTTTTTTATAACCTCTTCCTCTGGATGACAGTCCTGGAAGTGCCACCTCCAAACCCCGAGCAGTGCCGCACTCTCTGCATACCTCTGTTCCTCATGCAGCAGCAGTGGCACTACCAAAATGGCATCACAAGAAGTGTCACAGAGGTGCCATTTTGCAGATTAGGTGAGGTCCTTAAAAATCACTGTGGATGGCTTCTTAATCACAACTGAGTCTTGCCTCAGCATGGTAAGTACAAGTTTGTAGAGAAATATGTTACTATTTTTTTTAATATTCTTTTGAGTACACACATAGTTCAGATTGCTTTGGTGGAATGCAATTTTCAGGAGAAAATTTAATGGTAAAATAGTTCTATGATGTGCTACACTTGCAGGTCTCCAGACAGTAGGAATATTCAGAGTTGGAAGCTCAAAAAAGAGAGTACGACAGGTGAGTGAACATGGATATGGTTTTCCTTCATCTGCTGTGATACAAACAAATCTGATTCCATTTGTTATGATTTCCTCCCCATCCATCACCTGTTGAAATTCAGGGTTTCTCGGTCAGTGACATAATTGTTTTTTTGACGGCTCATAACAGACCATTTCCAGTATCTTTTTACATCTGGTGAAATCCTTGTCAGGTTCTCAGCAGGTTAACAGTCTGTTATGTTTTGCTCTGCAAAAGTATCACAGGGTTGGAGATCCAAATAAACTACAGTGATGAAATTTTCCAAAGGTTACACTGTAGGGGAAAAAAAAAAAAAATCTTGGCTGTTTGTTTCATCTCGGAAACAGCTGAAGCTCCCAAAGTAAACTCAAACTGTAAATCTTTTTTGGAAAACTCATGGTATGAGAAAACATGCAAGTACAGAACAATCTCTTTGACCATCAGATCGCTGCTCCTAAATATCACCTTTCTTTTACCCCTGCTAAACTTGAAGGTCAGAGCAGGTCCTTCCAAGTCTTAGTCTCAGCTAAATGATGAAAAAGCAAAGGTCGTGTACAATTAGGTTCCAGAGACAAAGTCAGAAGTGGGTGTTACCTCACCCCTAGATATTGCATTGTTATTCCCAGAATTTGGGAATACACGTTGAGTTAGAGCAGTAGGAAATAGTGATTAATGTTTGTGTGATGTTTAAGGAGGGGATAAAAAGTTACAGAAAAATACCCCTTCTAGGAGGTATAAGACAAAAAGCATCAAACAGAAAAAAACAAGAAAGCTTGACTACATCTGATCCCAGAAGTACTTGTTGCAAAAACAGTGTAATGTTTTGTCGCTCTGTAAAATTGCCTTGAGTAGCTAAACTGAATTGATTTTGGCTGGTAGGACAGTATAGCCTTCTGATTTGTAGCTTATTCTCTAGCAGTTTCTATTGCCGAGTGGCTGGTGTAACACCAAGCTAAAAACATTCATGGTCTGCAGAGGCAGTTGTTAGGTCAACATTGAACTAGATAAAGTATTGAAGTTGCCTCGCAAGCTTTAATGTCAAAACATATATTATCATTTAGGGGTGAGTACAATGGCATCATACCTCTGCAAGCAGAGAGCTTCTATCATTTACTTGTAAACTAAGCTTTAGTTTGAACACCAATGACTTTCACCAGTTTTTCTTGTGTTTGCTAGGGGAGAGGAAATAAAAAGATTCGGGTATCTATGTGTTCTATTACATGGACTAATTTATTAAACTACATAAACTGATATATTTCATTAAACAACAAGGAAGCATCAGCTTGGCCCTTGCAGTTACAATAATAAATGCTGTCAACATGAACACATGGGAAAGTCTGGATTCAATTAAAATTCCGCTCATTTTCTGAACCATGGAAAGCCAAACCCAGCACTCAGATTTTGCTGTGCTTTTGCAGCTGTTCATTAGTTTTCCTTGTCTAGAAAGTAAGCATATTTTTGTTTTTCTTCCTTTCCCACTTAGAAAATGTAGTGTTTCCACTGTAGTTTGTTGCAATAAATACATAAGTATGTGCATGTGCCAGTGGGTTTTCAGTTGATGAAGAGGAAGAGAAAATCTGGAACAAGTGCATCGATTACAAACCTCCTCCTTCATGTTCAGTGGGGTGTAAAATGAAGGTTCCTGAGCTCGTGTTGACTCAAGGTGGTAGGTCTGGTGCACTGGGACACCAGTTACCATTTTGTGCCCAGAAACCATACAGATGCTCGAGCAGTGTTGTTGCCAAGGTTAGAGTGGGCAACCCTCGATGCTGGGCCTGCCGACTTGGTGGCAGCTTCAACCCTGAGGTTGAAAAGTGGCATGGCTGGAGTTCTGCTCTCCCATCCCCTCTCCCATCACGGGTGTCCTCATCTCTCATATCATAAGCTCCAGTGGATGCTGTAGTTCAACATAAGTATCTTCCAAAAGTCTGAAAGTATTCCCTCTGAATGGAGTCTGAGAGACCTAAAGTTTTAACTTAAAAACACACAGTTTTAACAGCCATGGTACCTGGGCCTGAAATGTGGCCATGTCTCACCAAAGCCTATCTGATATTGTGCTATGTAGGACATCTCTGTAGGCCTCACTAGATATCAGAAATGCCATATTCAAGGCTGTAACAGGAGATGATGATTTAGATAGCTATTTGGGAAGTCTGAATTCCTGATGCAGTGCTAATCTGTTTCCTCAGCTGCTTTTGGCCAGTAAGTGCAGAAGCAATCTTCTGGATTGAAGCAATTCCTGGTGCTTCATGGGGTTGTTCTGCGTTTGCCACCAGTATGGAGAGTAGAATCGAGCCAGGAATAAAGTGCTCAATTTGGCATCTTTGACCACAAATCAGCAGGGGGAAGCAAAATACTAGATAAAGAGCAAATTATGGTCTTTGTAGCAAAATTATTCATTATTAGTAATGACTGATATTAATAATGCTAAAAGTAATCCTAATAAATTAGAATGGAGGCTGTGGTTTTCAGACGATACCTTTCATAGCTATTATGAAAGACAATTTCAACTGAAAACACAGGATTTTCATGCTGTACACACTCAAGATAGATTTGCACATGGTCAGGATTTGCCACAAATTATCACAGACAGATAGTTTGCTTGTGACTTGGTTTCTTTCCTCTTTTAGGTGCATCTGTAATATTCCTGGTAAAGAAATCTGATACCTCAAATTTCTTTTTTTTAGTAAGATTTAGCTGTAATTGCTCTCTGAGAAGATAGATGAGAGATTGCGATACCTCGTAATGTTAGCAAAGGTATGAGTTTTTTGTAGGAAATAGTTTTAAAACATCTTGACTCTTTTCAAAATGAAAAGAGAGCAAAAAGTGGAGCTGTCAGCCTGAGGAAAGTATTCTGCACTTGGTGCTGGGAAATCTCTCCAGAAGGGCAGGCTTTTATCTTTTCATGAGGTATCTTGGATGTGGGAGAGGAATTTTTTCTGCCTTTGGGAAGCGTGATGCCTTTGAATTGTACAGAGTTTGTCTGAGGACCGTAGCTGGAAAAAAATAGCAATACCTGGTGATGTTATTAGCTTGTGTTTGTTAACTCTGTAATGATGATCGCTTAGTGAATATAACTAAATTAAAAGGCAGAACAAGGTGTGTGTGGACAAATGCTGTGCCCTTTTAGTAAACCTGTCTGCTTGCTGCTATCTTTACAGAGTCTTAAATCACAAGGGATATGTGAGTTTGGTGGATATTAACATTATCTTATTTTTAGTGTTTTGTACAAAATTGTAAATGTTAGGAAATGCAATTTTAGTCTTTCTAAGGGTAATGCAGTAAGGTGCTATTATAAGAAAGCCTTTCTTTCAATTTTCCTTATTCTCCCGGGTTTCTGCCTTTGATATGAATCTAGCATTTCTGCAAAAATTACACTTGTTCCCTTTTTTTCGTGCAAGAGTGTCATATATTAGCTGGAAAGAAAAAATTGTGTTTTATTACAGTCTGGTACAAACCTTAAGTCATGTATCATGAAATAAGCAGCAATTAGACATGAATTATATCTTTGACCTTACCAAAAACTAGTCATGCCCAAGCTCGAAAGTGAAAATGAGTAAATGTACTTCTTGAAAGATTTTCTGTCTTGGGATACATTAATTTGGACAATAAGTGACTGTGGTTTTCTGTCATGATCTTTTCCAGTTACGTGAAGAGTTTGACCGAGGCATAGATGTTGTATTAGATGAAGAGCACAGCATTCATGATGTTGCTGCTTTGTTAAAGGAATTTCTGCGTGACATGCCTGACCCACTTCTCACCAGAGAACTTTATACACCTTTCATCAACACTCTCTGTGAGCTCTACAGCATCTTGATTTACCAGTTTTCAAAAGCTAACCTGATTTAATTCTTTTATCTCTACTGATCATCTTCTTTTATTCTGTGCATTTAGGGCTTTAGCCTTGATTTGCTCCAAATATTTGTATATTATAAACAATATAGTATATTCAAATATACTATAGTATATATAATATACTATAGTGTATATTATATGATATTGTATATAATAGAAATAATATAGTATATTCTTTAGTATAAATTTACTGAGGTTTTTCCTTTGTTTTCATACTGCTTAAGTGTAATCCAGAAAAGTAGAACAGCAACGATTTCACTTATTATACATATTTTTGCATTTATATATACGATGTGATTCATGTTATTTATTGAAATCTGACCCTGTCATTGGTTCAGCAGCAGTACTAGATCACAGACTCCCATTTGAATCCCAGTATCTTAAAATTTTTAGAACTGTTCACTGACCAAAATTCCAGCCTACCTTAAAGAATTCGAGTTTCTTCATAGCTAATGGTCCTCAAAGCCATCGTATTAAGTACGATGTGTTGCCTCAGACCTGAGTGCAGGCTCTCACAGATTTAGGAAAAAGTAAATTTGGACCCTTCAAGGTTCAGCTGCTGCCTAGTATGTGTTCTTCACAATCTTTCTAGCCCCCATGTCTGACATTCTGCCTCTGTCCCATCTTACTGGCTACCATTGCACTTTAGATGGTTAGAGTGGTGGTGTTTGCAGAATGTCCTTTATATCTCTATTGCCTTTCCAATCTCCCAGGACCTCTGTAAGATGCAAAATTGTAAGAAAACTGATTAAAAATGGCTAAAGCATAAACCTGACTGGGATACTTGCCAGCTACTGTATATACCAGTAGCTGTACTTTAATGAATTGAGTAAATAGAAAAGTAAGCAGAATTTTTGAGTCCAGTTACAGTGATGGAATGTGCAACATGGATTTTGCTCTCTAATAGGATAAGAAAAGTTCCTGTGAATTTGTGAGTGAAATGTTGATCAACCAAGACAAAAATCCCATAATAGTAGTTGTTGCACTTTTGATGTTTCCTTGGAGTTTTCTCCTTGCCTTCTGATGTTGTAAGGAAAATGATCCTTAAACAGAGCTATTCTTATGCCTTCCCTTGGGCTGGGAACAGTATATTTGTTCTGCTTTTAGGTTAGTTGGAGTGATTTTCTTAGAATATATTTTTTCCCCTCTTAGTATTAGAGCCAGATGAACAGCTAAGCACCTTACAGCTTCTCATTTATCTTCTACCTCCTTGTAACTGCGATACCCTACACCGACTGCTGCAGTTCCTCTCCACAGTGGCTGGCCATGCAGAAGACACCAGAGACAAAGATGGCCAAGAGGTAAGTCCTGGTCACTTGTGTCCTTTGACTTTGCTTTACTGATGGTCTGAAAAGAGATCTTTAAGGCCTTGAAACATTCACAGTGGTGGCATACCCCTGAAGGATAAGAGGCATTTAATCTACTTGCCTACACTTTTGCTATTTGGTTGTTTACTATGTTCTTAGTGCTGTGAAAGTTTAATTTTTGTATGACTTAATCAGTAAAGCATCTCCCACTTCCTTTGGGAGATTCGCAGCATGAGCAACCTTGTTCTTAATGTTATCCATCTAGCCTTGTCTTATCCTATTATGTTCTATGGAAAAAGTAGTCAGAAAAGGTCAGGCATGCAAGAATATGCTTTTTCATTCTCTTTTTGTTCTCTGTTGTTACTTTCTTATATGACCTTTGGACACAGCAGTTCACTTCTTAGTTCCCTTAGCTTCCTTGTGTGCACTGAGTAGTAAAAAGTAAGAAACAAAGGACTGGAACTCCAACTGTATTCTTGCAACTGACAGACCTCATCACTAGTTGAAGTCAGGTTCCTCTTTGCCTGTTTACCTTCTGACCTTCTTACTATTGCAGTCTGGACCAAATTCAGTGGAGAGGTTGGCGTGCACTCACCCCACAGATACAAGAATACCTGTAGCAGTGGGGCTGAGCTGCACTTCTGAGCGTTCACATGTCTGCATCTGCACCCGTTCACATTAGAGAAGACCTGAAAATCCAAGCTTCCCAATTTCTACCAGGAAAAGGCCTGAACTAGTAGACTACTCTGCAAAAGATGGCAACTGTTAACTTTGAATGAAATGGATACAGTCTGTCGCTGCTTAAAATTGTACTGGTTTATCTGTGGGATGGACTTCTCTGTCCTCTGAACTGCAGCAGAATCTACTTCTAAGGTTACTTCTAAGACTCTTCTGAAACTCCTAGAGAATTGTTCTTCCAGATGGAAAATCCTGACAAAACCTGATTTTGTCAAATTTGGACACCTTTTGCAGTTGTCTGGTTTTAACAACTGGTGCTTTGAGACTTAAGTTTTTCCTAATTTCTGCCTCAAGTCCTAACTTCCAGTGTGCTGCATGTGACTTCTAGGCCAATTTCACTTTTAAATCCACTTTAAATGGTATTTTTGTTCTTAGCAAGGAGTTGGTAAAAAACTACACCACTATGATGGAAAGCACTTAGAAAGAGCAGCCTGTAACAGTTTTACTGTGCTTGAAAAACATGTGTAAGCCAGTTAAGGTCATGGTCCCCTTGGTCCTGCAAAAAGTTCTTTGTTGGTTCAGGAATGTACCCAAGAGGATCTTATTGCAGGGCTAGGAGATGCTGCTTAAGAGAGTTGAGTTGGCCCAGCAGTTGTATTAAAGGCATTTTCATTCCACTTAACAGTACATCAGCTCTGCCACAGGTATTTTGGCAAGGCAAATTTATGTAAGCTCTTTTGACAGTATTGTAAGCATCGGGAATATTATGTGCAACTGGATACCTTTTACAGATAATATGGTATTCTGCTCACAGTTATTTAAACCATTTATGAATAATTAAAAAATTAAGTGAATAAAGGCATGCAGGGCAAGAGAAAGTATTTTATCAGACTGTTTGCTATAACTGGAAGGAAAACAACCAAGCTTTGGCAGACAGACCTCTCCATATTTTCTTTCAAAAGCCCTTCTCTCACAAAGATGAAGATGGATGACTAACTGTATTAAAATTACTCATTCAGTTCATTTCAGTGGATATGTTTACAACATTTTTAAGGGTTACCCTGAGGCTGCCCTTAAGAAAAGACTCACTGTTTGTACAAACAGCCTGCACATGCAGATCCAGGCATAGCCAAAGGCTGCCGTTGGCACACTGGAGGCACCACGTGCCTCTGCATCCTTGGTGGCTTGAAACTCAGACAGAGTTTAAAAAGCAAAAGCAGGTCACCCAAAAAACAGCTGGGTGCATGGTAGTGTGCAAATAAGGGAGTGTGCTGTTCTCACAGTCATGCTGGGATGAGTCTCTGAACAAAGAACCAACATGTTTGCTATGACTGCTCATCCACCTGCTTAGTGCAGACGTCTCTCCAACATTACACAGTGGTCTCACCAGTAAAAGGGAAAAAAAAAGCTCTTTTTTACTGTCAACTCTGTGCTGTCTAGTTGAGCTCTGTAAAAGATAAACCAGGTGCAGTCAGGGCACAGTTATAAGTTTGACTGAAGTATTCAGTAAATGACCAGCTACAAAAAAAAATTTAAAATACTATTTTGAGAAGATCCATTTTGTATCACTCATTTCTTGAAATTCTATTACTGCCTCTTTTTGGTGCCTCTTTGTGTCCTTTTGTAAAGGTGTTAGTTCAAATATAATTGAAACAAATGAAAAATAAATCTCATGAATTTTTTTTTTTAATCATCCTGCAAGACGTACTGGTTCAGTGGCTGAAATTCACTTACAGTCTAAACTGTTGGCATTTTCTTCTGCATTCCAAGAGTAGCAACCAAGTGGAGACAGAGGCAAGAAGCACATGACCCCAACTTTTTACTCTGTTGAAAGAATAGAAGGGGAAAAAGTAGTCTAATCACAAATATAATTGTGCAATTTTTGATATAATAATGTATGACATATTTTTCAGATCACTCCTGTCCAGTGTAGTATGTATTCCTAGCTTTCTCCTTCCTCAAGATTCAGATTACTATTGCTGCTTTGAGCACAGATGAAACAAAGCAGGAAGAAAAGTAAAAATTTAACAATCCAAAAAAATTCACCCAACGAGTAAACATTTGGCATGTTCTAGCAAACAAGCAAAAATGCAGGCAAATACTAATAAAAATAACAAACCTGTTCCTTAGTTATCTAAACTGTTTAAACGTGGAAAAGTGTCACTGTGTATGTTTCAAATCATGAGTGCTATTTGAGAAAGCTAGGAGTTTTCAGTGTTTGGTCCTAAGAGACGGTCATGTGTTGAGATGGGGAAGTAGGAGGGAGGTTTCTCTGAGTTCAGAAGTATGCCACTGTGGAGCTTCCAGGGAACTAAGGGCAGGAAGTACTTCTACCTTCTACCCCTCCAATTAATTTAAAAATATGTCCTGGAAACCCACGGTGCTTGTTGCAGAGATGTTCAAACAAGGTGTTTCAAGATTTCTGAAAAGTGTTCATTTTTTGTTTGACTTAGAGCTAGGTTCTGGTTTTGATGAATGAAACATCTGCGAAATCAGGGGAGAGTGTGTGTGTGTTTGTTTGTGGGTGTGTAGGGGTTTGAGTGTGTGTAAATGTGTGTATATACATATCTGTATACATTACACCCTGTGAGACCCCACCTCATTTATATTCTGTTTTCTAGATTACTGGGAACAAAATGACATCACTTAACCTGGCTACCATCTTTGGCCCTAACTTGTTGCACAAGCAGAAGTCTACAGACAAAGAATTCTCAGTTCAGAGCTCAGCTCGAGCTGAAGAGAGTACTGCTATCATAGCTGTCGTACAAAAGATGATTGAAAACTATGAAGCCCTTTTCATGGTAGGTGAATATTTTTTCATATTACTCCTATACATTTTTAAGATAAGTGAGAGAATACCTGGTTGGTCTTACAGTAGATGAGGATGAAATAAACTGTAGAAGCTGCATTACATTAGGATCAAATAGTATTGGTAAAAAAAAAGTAGTCTTGTAGCAAGGAGAATGATTTGAAGTAAGTAAAAATTAAAAATGTGTATTTACATCTTGCCTGGAATGGTTTCTGTGTAGATAAGAGTATATTCCTTAGAAGATTTCTGTCTGTGGAAATTATGGCGTTGGCTATTCAGTTGTATACTGAACAATGCATGGAAAAGACTGAAAATGACCTTTTCCATCTCAGCTTTGGAAGTCAGGAAGCCAGTTTTTCTGCAGGGATTAAGCGATCCTTGGTTAATTTAAGAAACAGAGAATTTTTTTTGTTGTTTGGATGAAGAGGAAGGACAAAGCTTTCTCATTTGTCAGTTGGATAAGAGGAGTAAAACATAAATCTGTGTAGTTCCTGAGTTCCCTTCTGTTCTCTTGCTGAAGCAAGGAAGTTCGTCATAAGAAGGCTGATGGCCTTGGATTTGGACATGTTGTTATTTAAGATGCAACTTAGTTAAATCACATTCCTCATGCCTGGCAGTTTCTGGACTGGCAGTTTCCTCATGCCTGGCAGTTAATTCTGTGGCTTTACCTTGTGGTCTTTTTGTGTACGAAATTATAGGCCACTTCAGTATGACTGGTGCCTGAGAGAGCTGCTCTGGGGTAGCAAAGGTCCGTCAGACCTGTGTGCACTGTCCTGTCTTCATTTTAATAAACATACACATCCTAACACAACCAGCAGTCTTGAAAAAGTGAAAATAGGTTTGGTTGTTGTGTCCTGAAACTAAGCAGCACTGTACATTACACTGAGGAGACAAGTTCCCAAAGCAGAAAGAAGAACACTCTGAAAACCTCCTTTAGTGCTTCAGCAAAGCTGAGTGCTGGAGACCTTGTTGGAAGAAGATGGAGAAGCTTGAACTGGGTGCTGATGGCCATGTAGTACTGTAAGGAGAGGGTGTCTATCAGATTTCAACAGGAAGAAAAGCATGAGAAAGCAGTCACGAGCCCTGCCTGTCGCTCTTAGCCTCAGATGAACTTCTTTGTGGTTTTCCTTGCATATAGTTTTATTCTTGTATCAGTGAGACACAATATTTTTGTTTTCTTTTTTAATGCTTTTCACAGTTTAGGGAGTAGTTATGTGGTATTTTTCCTTCAACATCAGGAAAAGGAAGTCACAGAACTGCACTCATGGGTGAAGGTCTGCTGGCCCAGAGTGGGGATGGCACTATCAAGTTCAAAATAATACTTGAGTAAGAATACTTGCAATACTTGAAATTTTCTTACTGTTTCTCTTTAAGAACTTCTTACAGCACAGACACATCCCAGTACATAATACTTAGGCACACATTCCGACTTTCAGTCTGGAAAGGGTGGGGCTAAGGCTTGACTAACCTACATATGGACTCTTTTAATTATGACAGATTTATTCCACTATCTCTTCAGTACTTGCATTTTCATCTGAAGGTTAAACGAAGTGTGGGAAAAAAGTTTTCTTTTGTTTTCCAGAAAAGCTTTTACTGTTTATACTTGACATTTATGCCACTAAAAAAGAGAAACATCTGGACTTAAGCATTCTGCTGCAACTGTAACATAGTGCATTTCTACTAAGGTGCTTTTGTGGTTCTTTTTTCTTTTTTTTTTTTTTTCTCCTTTCTGTTGCTGTTATTTATGGGGAGGTTATAAAACTGTGATTGGCTTCAGCATTGAAACTGGAACAACATTTGTGAACCAAAACCTAGGAAACCAGGATGTGTTGGGGTACCCAGACCACAGTATCAGAATGATTCTGACATATTAGTGGGTCAGGAAGGTTCAGTTTGTCAGAACAACCCACGATACTGAGCAGTGTGTTTACTAAGCAACTATCAGTAACATCAATATGGAATAAGAAATGTGGATTTGTTATAGAAGATGGAATCTAACCTTTCTTCACATGTCAGTGATGATAAGATTCTTACCCATTTCAGTGAAACTTAGGGATACATTAAAATGTTTTATGGAAATGTATAAAGGACTGTTCTTTGCTAGTCCCTGAACCATGTCCAGCAGCTGAACACAAGGAGGCACACCTCAACCGCCCTTCATCTTGTTGGCTTTGACTCAACATGGAGGATAGAGAACAGCAGCTTGGTCATGCATTTTCATCTCTTAGCACCCAAAACCAGCCCTGCTGCAAAGAAGCACTACATAGTGTATGAAATTTTCTTATTTTTACTGTTAGGGGCTACTGTGGCCTCCCCACTGCAGAGGAAGGGGCTCACTGCCTTTCTGTGCCACATCAGTAGCAGGGGACAGCACTTCAAGGATCCCTCCACCCTTTTGTGTCTCAACATATGACTGTCATATAGCACCCAGCACCAAACCGCAGAATATTGACTTTACTGGAGTCCTGACAGCTGCAGAGCCCTCTGATTCCTTGTATGTCCTCAACAGCTGTTATTTCAGCAGTGCCTTGGCTTCCCTTCTGTCACCGAATTTCAAGTTCTCATCCATCTACTCAGACACAACTACCAGTTAACCAATTAATTCAGTGATAGTTATTGTGACATCTTCCTGAGATACTGATACTGTAGTTCAATGTAAGTGTAAGTTTATAATTACATGTGTCTCATTTCTACACTTACCAAGTTACTTAACTAAACTGAAGAAAATTGCTGCACAGAAGCAGTAAAACTCAGTAGATAGCTAGCAAGGAGACTGTCAGTACAAATCCAGTTGAAGATTCATTGATTAATGTGTCCTCATTCATTCAGATGGAAGCCCTATAACTCAGTAGAACAGTTAAATTTGGGGTTCTGTTGGAACTGAACTTCCAGCTGGGAACTTTGTCAGAAAAATAAAAATACATTTTCCATTATTAAAAAAAAAATCAATTTTTAATTCCATCAAAATGATTCTGACAAAGTCCTCTCAATAGATCCTTGCAAGTTACTTGATATAAAACTGAATAGTAAGTTTCAGACAGAAAGATGTGGATTCTGTTTTACCCTCAAACTTTATCTGGAGTTTATTCTACAGTATAGAAGGGCTGTCTAAATCAAGAAGTTGCAGCATGCCAGGTTTCCAAAAATATATTCCTATAAAGATAAAATAATTTATTTAAAGACTAGTATATCAGTGACCATTAGTAAGATATTTTTCGAGCTTAGGACTGCATACAAATTTTAAAAAATGAGTGTGTGGTTACACAAGTTTCTCTTAGAGATTGTGGATCACTTTTAATTAAATTATGCATATCTTCATTTGTTTTCTAATTATTTCCTTATTTAAAGAAGTAGGCCTTTTCTGTAACTCGACTTGCTAAATACCTCCCAAACTGAGGTATTCCTCTGGGCAATGTGTTAGTAATTCTATTCTTATTTCCCAGGAAATGTCAGGGAGAAAAAATGGGCCATGCAGGGTGACTTGAAGGTCAAGATATTCAGGCCCTGACAAGTTGCATCCAGAAACATACATTGCACAGTTGATGACCTCTTGCTGAGATTGTCTTGTCTCCAGTTCCATCTGTCATGAGTGAACCTGGGCTGTTAGTTCAAGTTGTTTGGATGGTTTCATCTGTTTCATTGTTTTGAAGTTTGATTTGAACGTCCCACTGTGTGATGTGGACACACTTGCTTAAGGATTGATAAGACTCCTGTAAAGTGCGGTTGGAAGCACAAAGTTTACTTGTGCAGATTTTGGGGGGCCATTTCTGCTACCTGCCCAGGAGATGTTGCTGTATCCTGCATCAGCTGAAACTGTCAAGGGTTTTGAAGGTTCATCGCCATACAAAGTGCAAAGAGAAGGTTAGCAAATCAGAAGGCCAGACTCCAAAGAGGGTGACACAAATTCCAGCTGAGCCTGTTGCTCGGAGTGGCTGGAGATCTAGCAGGACCCACTTGTAAGCCTGAGTTATGGACAGATGAACTCCATAATTATTCAAGGTCTAATTGAGCATAAGCAGCAATTTAAATGCTTCTAAGATCTCAGAATTTGGCCGTATGGATACCTGAACATTATATAATTATAAGGCTTCGTTCAGAAAAATGCTGACTTTTGGCAGCCCTTATTGAAATGAAGCAATTTAAGATCTTCTTAGGTAGAACAATTGCTGTGAAATTTCCGTAAGAAGGACATAAATAAGTCAAATGCCATGGAATATATGAAGAAACATTCTCCTTCCATCGTAATTACATTTCACATTGTTTCTAAAAGAAGAGAAGTACAGTTCCTTGGAATGGAGATCTGTAAATGTCAGTGTCCACAAACCTCTGAATAGGGATGTAAGGTGAGGACCTTAAACTGAAGCTTTTGAGATTGTGATACATGAGTAATCCCACTGTTATTACCAAGTATAAAAACCAACTGGATGCCAACTGTTTATTCAACAGTAATCAGCATTTAGCATTGTGCAAAATGATCTTTAGTCCTACTTTATCTTTTGTTGCATAAAATATCTCTTTTAAGTGGAGGCTTCTGAATATTTTATACGCTCTCTGTAAACATATTGTACTTGGTCTTTTAGATTAAACATAGGACCAAAATTGTTGGTGAAAGGATGTTAATCTCCAGCTAAGTATTTTTTAATGTTTTCATAGGTTTCCCCTGATCTACAGAACGAAGTGCTTATCAGCTTATTAGAGACTGACCCAGATGTTGTGGACTATTTGTTGAGGAGGAAAGCTTCCCAGTCATCGTGAGTAATCTGTTTTTTCCTCATCCCTGTTTCTGCTGGGAATTTCTGTCTCCCACTGGAAGTGTTCGAAAGGTTCTAGTTTTCCACAACTCTTCTGCACTGTCTACAGTGGCGTAGAACTACCCTGCCCATTACACAGACTCTGCCAAAGAATGACTCTTGTACAGTGTTTTCTAAAGATAAAACTTGTTTCCCAGTTCTGAGGAAAGATTGTGTTCTGCTGCAGAGAACAGAATGACATGTACATAAGAATATTCAGTGCACTGTTACCTAACAGGATGTATTTTAGTGATCTGCTGGTTTATGTGTTGGGTTTCTTGTAGTCTTCAGTAACAGGAGGTGTTATTCCACTATCCTTGAAACACACCCTGGAGTGCCTTAATACTATCCCGGTGAGCCGCTTGACCAGTTTGTCGTTCTTTTCCTATCTTATACACATAGGATGTTGTAAACAAGTCAACTGCCACAACAGCACGTTTATGGAGACTCTTTGGATATTATTTCATTGTATACTTTGTGAAAGATCTGAAGAGAAAAAACCCACAATGATCACTCTTGCAGTTATGATATATAACATATTTTGACTTTGTGTGTGGTGTATATATGCGTGCACCCTTGTGCCTTAACGCTGTGAGTTTGTACATTCATTTTAACAGGATTCCTGGCTTCCTCATGGGACCACACAGTCATTGTCTTTATTCTAGCAAATCCCAATATGTCAGACCCAAAAGTTACAACATTTGACAGACTTGCTGCAAGTGATTTTTAAGAGGTTTCCTAGACTCTAAACTCTCTAGGACAGACTGGACTTTGTCTTCCTGTATTTGTGGAAAGTGCCTAGTGCATTCAGAATATAATTAAATTGAATTTGTACAGTCAGTTAGTGCTGACTTTTTTTTGTCTCCCTCTGAACATTGCATAGTTGGAGGTGATGTAACAGTGTGCCTGGCTTTAAAGGAAGAGGTATACAAGAAATAGTAAAGTTTTAAACACTTAGGGGAAAAAGCTTTCTTCAGTTGTAAAATTTGGAAACAAAAATATGTGCAGAATGTATTGTGTTTTAAAGGATTTTATTAGTTTGTTGACTTAACCACATGAACAGATAACATACAGTAGTAAATTATCACAGATCATCTGATTTGGGGTAATTTTCTCTATGTGAAATAATTTCAGCTAGTTTGTCTAACTGACAAGTAACCATGTGCATATTTAGATCACAATAATTGCAGGATAGTTTACAAGTACATTAGCTGTCTTTTACACTTGTTTCACGTGTGCCATGAGCCAGGGCTTCAATTAGGAGAGACTGCAAATCACATACATAAGGTAAAGTCTGTAGAGACTTCTTTTTTTAAGCCCTCAGTTTGGAATGATCGTATTATTTCTAACTCAAGCTGATAAAAACCTTCATGCTGGATTTCACTGTCTATATAATAAAAAGATGTAAAACTATATCTCACATGTGACTACACAAATCAATTGAGCATAAATTAGTGGCAAATCATTGTGGGTGTAACAGGTTACTGTTAGATCCTGTTTCCTTAATTGACCTTTCCTTGAGCTTCCTTACCTTTAGCCAGCATGCACACCTACAGGAGAAAATGTATCTTTTGTGAAAAGCCGGTCACAACTGACAAAAGGCATTGTGTAAGAAAAGGTTCTGAAGCCAAATAGGAACCTATTTGGTTCGAACACTAGTACGAATTTATTGTGTTTTCAGTAATGGGCGGATAAATATCACTGAGATAGGAAAAATTTATCTGTCATTTTTCTTCTACTCTGCCGTCATATAAGTGATTTATTTTTAATGTTAATGAGATATGTTTTCACTGTGATTGCAACTTCTTGGTTAAGATATTCCAGGCAATTAGAGGGAATGTTGCGTAGTGTTATTGCTAGGAGTGTGATGCTCTTAAGAGATGAATCTATTTCAGAGCATAATTTCAATTTTGAAGCTATGTATCTGTTGCTTATTTTTCCTGTAAGAAATGTGAGGCAGTAGACAACAAGGAGATGTTTGTCTTGATTTCATAAAAAAGAGACTCCAAAATGCATCCTTACTGCCTTGGAAATTGCCTGGTCACATACTCAAGATCGAAATGTGGATCTGTGGGACAGAAAAGTTTGCATATTCTTGAGACAGTCTTCATCAGAAGAGCTATTTGGCTGCATAAGTAGAGTATGGAATCAGCTTCAAGACTTTAATGTCACAATTGCTTTGACGGTCCTGCTTCTGCAATTGCCCTCACATTTCTGCTTGTGCTGTCATTATAAATGCTTTCTTGGCTCTGGTCTGAACAGAGAAAACACAATCTCTTTTCCTCCCCAGAGAGGACAAGTCAGATATTTTTCATCTTTTAGGTCTCCTAAGAGCTGAGCATTGTAAACGGTGTGTCAGGGAATTTTTGAAAGCTGTTCATGGTAAAGTGCTGATTACAAATGGCAGCAATTGTGAGGTGTGCTTTTGTGGATGACTCCCCAATTTTTTGTATGTTGGCTTGATGACAATGGAATTTGGAGTTTACAGCTGTAAGATGAAGCATCTTTAAACTAACAAAAAATAAAATCTATTTCTTATGATTATTTATTGCCTATCATGGTATAGTAGTCCTTTCAGAGTGAATGAGTTTCAAAGTGACAGAATTTTTTGATGTTTTTGGATTATGATGATGGGGTTTTAATCCATCCTGACCTGTGGCACAAAGATGAAGCCATAGGTCATACAGTATGTGTAAGTGCAGTTTTCAAAGCTGCAGAGGCTCTGTGAATCATGGAGTCCTCTACCCTGTTACAGTAGCAACCACATCATAATCCCATAGTAATCTGGTTTGTTGGCGGCACCTGTGTTGCTCAAATATGTGTGGAAATTACTATGTGCTGCCAAGCCATCACACTCCATATGATTTGCCTCTTGAAGGCATAATTGTTTTCCCACTCAGAAGCTTTAAGGTATAATGGAAAAGGATTTCTGCCAGAAACAGAAAGGGATTTCTTGTTTTGATGACTTTGATGCTAGTAGAAAAGCAGAAATATCCCCAGTAGAGTAAGTAATTATTAACATTTTTCCAGTTTATCCATGTAAGTAGACTCTGATGACTAGCATAAATTCATAGAAGGACGCCTGTTGGTTTGGAATCTGAAATCATATTTTTGAACTCATGTGGCATAGGTTACTTTTGCAGCTTTCAAACCTTTCCATTTGTACTTAACCACTTTTTAAATCTTTTCCTAAACATGGTTCATAACCTCTGGAAAATACTTTACTTGCCTTCCCATTTCTCACATTTGATTGCACGGAATCATCTATTTATTCTCTGTAGGGGCCATAATCTGCCCTTCTTCATAGACTGCATGTAGACGAGGGGGTATCTTGAGAAGTTTGCCTCCCAATTTAGTTTTTCCCTGGTATGTGGGTAGAGAATCTTACTATCCAAGGGAAGAAGAATTTTGAGTTTTAGTAAACATCTGTTTGCTAATGAACTCAAACAATAAAGCAAACCCATGCAAAAGTTTTATTTTAAGGAATTTGTGAGAATTCATTCTTTGCAAAGATGCACAGTGAAATCTTTTGCAAGTTGTGTTTTATTTTGGTCATGAAGAGCATAGCAAATGTATGAGTTCAGTTTCCAGCTTTAAAGTGCTCAATCCATTTGGATGGTTTTTTGTAGTAAAATTGGCAGAACCCACAGGCACATCCTTTGATTTTTAAAGCTGTTTTTTATAAACAAATTTGAAAATGATTATATACATATATATATTTAAAATAGCATGGGTTTACCAGCAGAAACTGTGAATCAGTTTAGAAACTTGAATGTTTGAATCTTTTCAAAGACTTGAAAGTTTCCATTCAGGTAAATTTATAGCAGGAGTTCTGTCTTGAGAAGAGATAGACTATAACAGATCATTCAAGGTAAGACATGAAATCAGTGTTTCACAAAACTCAAGTTTATGTTCCCACATTCTTTCATTTCCATTTTTGTTTCCCTTATTCCTTGTGTTACCTTGCCATGGCTTAAGTGGTGGTTTCCCTCTGTCTTTGCCCTATGCAGTACAGTTAGGTTTTGGTGCTGCAAAGATTTAGATATAATAAGCCTTATTGGTGTCACCATTAGTGTCACCAGGTAGTGCTGAGTATGTCTGTATGCTGGCAGGGTGAGCTTTACATGACATTCAGTCTAGAAAGTCAGAGAGAAAGATGTTTGGTCATAGGAAACTTATAGATACTAACATTTCTCCCCTTTTCTAAGAGGTCTTTTGAATTCTTCTTAAATTCCAAAGACATTACTTAAATCTCATATTTAGAACTTAGAGGAGAGACGAAAGAAGTAAGGGGCAAAAAAAAGGGAAAAAAGGTTTGTAATAGAATTACACATACTTAAAATAATTCTTCAGTGTGTGGCTGTTTATCGATTAATTTGTGTTGGACTCATCTTCACATGAGAAGTTGAGATGGGAAGTTACCTAATTGAAGCTTTTTTAATTTTTTCTTTTTTTTTTTCTTTTTCTTTTCTTTTTTTTTTTTTTATAATTAATGACTCTCCAGCACACAACATTATGAAGCCTGGGACAGAGCTACTTAGCCAAAGGGCAGTTCTATTTTTTTGAACTTTAACTTGAGTTAAAGTTCAGGATAGGATCAGTTCAGTGATGGTTTTCTGACGGAGACTTACTTAGCGGTATCCTTATTTAATTAATTCCCAACACTTTATGGTTTCTTTTATATTGAAAAAAATGAATATTGACTAAAATAATCACCCTGTTGAGTGTATGTATTTTATTTTTTGGGACACACAATATGTAAATCAGCCAGGTGAAAAAAACAACAACTTGAAAGTTAAGTTTTGCAATTATTTGTGTATTAAATTTATTGTGCTGTGACTGGCTTTGCGTTTTCTTTATTTTCTTTCTGCAGTTTTATTTAATTTGTCTGGAAACGGGGTTATTGTTCCATAACGAGAAATGAGTTTTGGCTGCTCACACAGTTCAAGCTGTCTTTGGATTTGAACTCTGAGAAAGGCTGACCATTTTCAGACATTTACAAGAATGAGCCTCTGTTGTATCACATTTAATTATAACAGATACTAACAAGAGGTCACGCAGAGAAGTGTTTGACTCAGAAGCAGAAGATGAGCATGTAAAAAACAAAGGTTCAGAGAAATTAAAAAAGAACAATAGAAATATTAATTAGGGAATTAAGGAAAAAGAGGGGAAAAAGTTATGTTTGTTTACAGGGTATTTCTACACATTCTTTGTGATGGTCAGTGACTCACAGCTGGCGTTCTGTCTATGTAGTAAACTGTGACAGTTCCCTCAATGTTCCCAACACATTTCAAAAATGAGTTGTCTCTCTGAGCCTTGGCTGTACTTTGTCAGGGGCTTTGTTTGCCCTTCTTTGACAAAATTAAATGCGGTTGGTGATGTAAAGGTGAAAAGGTAAAAGAAGTTGTAGAAAGTATCAGCAGAGCCAATTACTTGTTGCTCCAGTCATAAGTATGGTAGATATATCTGCTTGTCCCCTGTAGAATATTTGCCTTCTGATGTGTCTAAAAGAAAATCCTTCTCATAGCATGAGAGGCGAGCTGAGTGCTTGATTTCGCTGACTATGCAAAACTTCGTAATAGAAGAAATTGTTTTAGTGTACTGCTTAGCATCAAATTAATCTTCCTTATTGTGCTCTTGGCTTTACTGTTACAACAAGCTAAATTGTCAAGGTAACATAAGGAATCAATTCACTGCTTAGTTTCTTGTGGTTTACTGTACAGTTGTGTGGGTTCTTTTTTTTTGTTCTCTTTCTTGACAGCAACATCTTTTGATTTTGAGTGGCCTCTGCTGGCCACTTCATGGCAAAAGTTTTACTCATGGAATACCTACCTCTGTAATTGCTTCTTGAGGGTTTTCATTTCAGCAACTATGACCATTCTCCTGTATTTGATTTTATCTGTATCATCATAGAATCTGAATGGTTTGCGTTGGAAGGGGTCTTAAAGATAATCTAGTTTCAAACCCCCTTGGGCAGGGACACCTTTCACCAGTTTGCTCAGAGCCCATTTCAACCTGGTCTTGATGTTAAACTGCACCTGTCGCTGTGAACATAAGGCATTTTTTATTAACAGCAGTTTGTTTATCAAAATTTATCAGGAGCCCTGAGATGCTGCGGTCGGAAGGTTCCTACTCTGCAGGAGAAAGACATTCTTCCACAGACTCCAACAAAGCTTCGAGTGGAGATGTCTCCCCCTACGACAACAACTCCCCGGTACTATCTGAGCGGTCGCTGCTGGCAATGCAAGAAGAAGTTGCCCACAGCCCAGATAAGCTGTACAAGGTACCTGAGCAGTACACACTGGTTGGACACTTACAGCCTAAACCAAAGGAGAATTCTTCCGCATCACAGGCTGGAAAAGGTATGGTGCCTCCTGCTCGTGTTCCTCCTCCTCAGTGACTGATGGGGATTTCTGAAGTAATTGAGAAGTGCTGGGTTTGTATTATCAGCTACCATGATATGAGGAACCATCATGTAAATAACCCTACAAAAAAATGGCAGACCAACATGCTTTTTTTTAGCGTTGAGCCCAAAGGGTCTGTGCTGAACCCGCCCCATTAACTCAGCCAGCTGTCAGGGATGCTCTTGGTATAGCACTTCTCAAAACTTGGAGCTATTATTTAGGAAAATAGAACCATGTATGTCCTGCTTTTCAGCCTACTGTAACAGCATGACAAAGTCTAGTTCTGATCTGTGGGACTGTAATGCCTGCAAGGTTATGGCCCAGACTGGAAAAATTCGAGACTTCAAGCTACAAATTTTCTCCAACTGTAGAGATTTATCTCAACACCCTCTCACTGGAGAACATAACTGAGTCGCAGAGCTTAACATCTGCAGCCAATTACACATGGAGCAATACTAGTGCAGGGATCCATAATTTCTGTAGCTACCTAGGGAGTGCATACCTGATTGATTTCTTCAGAAAAGAACTGGGATTTAGACTAACAGCTCACCAGCACTTCAAGTTGTTTTTCCTATAAAAATATATATTAAAAAAATTGTTATCCATGAAATTCATACTTAGTGAGCCAAACTTGAAGAACTTTCAATGCTTAGGGATGTACATAACTGTTTGGTGGTATTTTTGAAACTTTTTCGTTTCAGAGGTACTGGTTAGGCACTTAGTTCCCTTGGGAGACTATTATCTCAGTTATATGTTTTATAAATGCCAGTGGGCTTTTATCTTTCAGATTCAACATCTAAATCTCTGAATAGGTTTAAATATTTGTTCAGATTTCTATTAAGCTATGAAAAGGAAATTACATGAAGTTTTATCATATTCATCTTTTGGACTTTAATATCCATCACAACGATAGTGAGCCACGACAAATTAGGAAATTCCTCTACTGACAGATGGAACCAGAAGAAGGCATGAAACTGTTCGTCATCCAGCACAATGCCTGATATGTGCATTTCATTAAATCTCTATTTTGTGGCTGGACTTCCGTGTAAGACCAGCAGCATCTTTGGGTTGATAGAGCATGCCTTACAGTGACCCCTGGGGCTGGGGCTGCCTGAGGGAGCTTTGCCAGAAACTACCTTCTGTGGACCATGTTTTGCTGTTCCTGTGGCAAATTCTTTGACTTTAATAAGTCAGAGGACTTAAGGACTCAGCCAGCTCAGGCACCCTCCCCACACAGAGCTCACTGAATCCATTGCAGGATCTGAGCCTGAAACAACAAATAGCTGAGAACAAATATGTAGAATCATAGAATACTAAGGGGTTGGAATGGACTGTCTCAACCTGCCACTGTAGGTGCTCCAGTCCTCTTATCAACTTATGGCCCTCCTCTGGACTTGCTCCAACTGTTCCACGCCGTTACTCTGGGAGCACCAGAACTGTATGAAGTACTCCAGGTGGGGTCTCACATTTGACATGTTGGTGTTAGGTGCACAGTAAGGATGCTAATAGGTGTTAGTGACTCTGACCATATATAAGGTTTTACCATTCCACTGGTATATTTCTAAGTAATGTCTTTAATAAGGATTGATTCATCATCTTTCCCCTGCTTTTACTGCTGTTTAGATGTTTCTGAAGATCATTTTGATATCTGGGGCACTTGGCATTCAACGCTGAAAAGTGGCTGCAAAGATACACCAATGACAGGTCAGTTCTCAAGCTTTAAGCCCAAATCTGGCAAAGACAAAATCAGTTTCTTGGTTTCAAGACATCACAGTGAAACCAGCAAGAGAATTCACATTGTCCAGGGTTGGGCTTTTAAAAGGTGACTCTTCAGTAGAATACAGAGAAGCACAGTGGCCATACTTCTTGGTATTTAGTGGAATACAGGGAAGCAGGAACAATTCAAACTATCAAAGATAATATAAAAAGTAATTTTAAAGTTACTTCAATAAATAGTTTTATATTCTTCTAAAATCCATGGAGTCATAGAACCATAGAATGTTAAGAGTTGGAAGGGACTTTAAAGGTTATCTAAGTTCAACCCCCTGCCATGGGCAGGGACACCTCCCACTAGACCGGGTTGCTCAAGGCCTTATCCAACCTGGCCTTGAACACTGCCAGGGTTGGGGCATCCACAGCCTCCCTAGGCAACCTATTCCAGTGTTTCACTACCCTCACAGTAAAAAATTTCTTCCTAATGTCTAAAATTCCCTAAATTTTCCTGAATTTCCCCTTTTTCAATTTGTACCCATCACTCCTTGTCCTATCGCTGCAGTTCCTGATGAAGAGTCTCCTCTCTGGCTTACCTGTAGGCCCCCTTCAGATACTGGAAGGTTGTTATGAGGTCTCCATGCAGCCTTCTCTTCTCCAGGCTGAACAGCCCCAACTTTCTCAGCCTGTCTTCATGGGGGGGCTGCACTAGTCCTGTTATAAACTTATGGACCTCCTCTGGACTTGCTTTATTGGAAGGTGGATATCCAGTGGGGATTTGAGAGCAGCTGCCACAGTGGCACAAGCACAGGCTGTGAGTTTGGCAGCCCTCCCTCCAGTGCTGACCCTGTTGCCTGGACAGTGTGCTCCCAGACAGTTCCTGACCTGTCCTGCCTTTGTTTTTGTCCCATCTGCATTCACCTCACAGAGGAACAGTGAGACTAAAACACTCCCCAACCCCCTCCATTCTTCATTTGAAAGATATTAAGTGCTGTAAGGCTTTGTGTCAGAGCAAAGTATTAGAGTCAACAGGGTCCCATATCAGATGTGGTTCAGATCCGTGTAGGGCTGCTGCTCCGTGTCCCCAGGTTCAGCCGGAGATGGGGCTGATATACCTGCAGTGGCAGAGCCTGATGGTAAAAGCCCCCATCCCTCTTCTACAGTGTGATGAGGGGGAAAAGCAGTAACTTGTTAAATGCCATGTAAATGGTTTTGCAGACTCATGTTGTCTTTCTGACTCTGTCCCCCAGGTTCTTATGGGAACATTTATGAAAGCAGCTTGCTACGACCTGGACAGTGCTCTCTTTCCCAGGGGAACCTCGCCATGTATCCTCCTCGGTGGCAGGGCAGCTCCTCGGAATTGGACAGTGGCAGGCAGGTCATGCGAAGGAGCCAGACGACTGCTGCCATTCCCGAGTGTCAGCTCCATCCCATGGTGTCCCGCGTGTGCAGTAATCCACAAATTGAAGTTGGCAGCGGGAGTTCAGACCTGTCACACTCAAAGTCGGAGCAGCACTTGACTTTAAGCAGTGTGGAGGACCTCAGTGAGCGTGACTCAAGCGTGGGTTGTTTGCAAAGCACAGCCAAGCCCTGCTACAGGAAAGAGCGGCCACCACCCCCTTACCCAGGCCCAGCAAAACCAAGCTCTGCTTCGTCACAGCGGTCGAGTGTTTCTTCAACGTTGCACTCTTTGTGGAGACTTCAACGCCCAGAAAAAGGTTCAGGGCCAAGAGCAGCTGGAGGGCCACCAGCCAGAGGCCCTGACCAGGCCACCTCCAGACGGGAGCAACCGGCCCCGCGCACGCAGGGGGGTCACACCTGTTCCACAGCCCCTCACAGTCAGAACAGTAAAAGCGTTTCAGAGGCGGACTGGAATGAGTGGCAAAGGGAGAGGTGGCAAATTTGGGAGCTGTTATCAGCCGATAACCCTGATGCTCTCCCAGAAACCCTTGTATGATCTGACTCTGCAGAGCTGCCACTCATACCCATGCCTCCGTTTCATAGGAAAACAACGGTGACATTGGAAAACAGGGAGGGCTTGTGTATTTTATACCAACTGAATTGCATATACTTTTTTAAAACCTTATTCACTTTAATTTTGTAACAGCACTGTCAAGCAGTTACTTTACAAATACAATATGTTCCTGTTTTTCAGCAAACTTTTGAGAAAAAACAAGATGAAAATTTTAGTGTAATAACTGTATGCATACGCTGTGTGTAAGATAAAGCTGTTGCTTTGATGTTGCTAAAAATGTATTTATATATCTGCAGTTTTGATGATTGTATATTCTGTAATGGGTATTGTATGATAATCGTATATTATGTTTTCATATACAGATGTCAATCAATCATGACTGCTTTTTTGTTAAATCACTGCACTTACATTACCGTGATATGCGTTGGAATTCTATAGAAAGTGCACAAGCTGGTTTCTGTGCTTATATATATATATAAAAAAGCTGTTAATGGGGAAAGTTGTCCTTCTTTTCACTGCCTGTTGAAAAACACTAAAATAGAGTGGAACATGAAAAGCCATATATTTTATAAGGGTAGTAGTGAGCTTAGAGGGGAAAATACCGAATATTTTTTTCTTATAAATATGTTTTCAAAAAAATTTAAAATTTGATACGAGATTGTAAAAGTATTTTTTTAGATTCTGATAGAAAGCAACTCAGAGAATCAACTAAGAGCAACATCATGGCTAAACCAACTAAGGATGTACTGCAAAGGTCTGCCCACCCATTCTAAAGGAAAACCAGTGTTATATATACAGGATATAATATATATATTTATAAATGTATGATGTTATATATTGTTCTAAAGCAATAAACTGGAATCCAAATTTTAGAAAACCAAACCCAATAAATTGAGATGTGTAACAACTGAGAAAGAATATGGCTTTTCCTTTGAAATAACAAAGCTCCAGCATTTAGAAAGTTAGAGAAGGGGAAAAAAATACAGACAGACATATGAAAGGGAGTCAAGCAGAGTTCCAGAAATGAACATGTGGTTTGGAGAAGCTCACAACTGCGTTTCTATAAATATTGTGCCAAAGTCTGGGTCAGTAATACTTCCTCAGTACCTATATGTTGCGTTGTTAATGTTCCTGTTTTGTACTCGTTGTGGTGTTTTTAAATTGCAGAACCGTTTGTGACCAGCAGGTGGCAATGTGCCGCAGTATTCTAGAGAAAATCCTTATTAATGCTCGATAAGGGAAAATGTATCATATTAAAGAATTTTATAAAACATATTAGTCTTAATTTGAATGAAGTTGAAGACTTATTCAGTAATGTTGTCTTTAAGTTCTATCTTGTGCCATAATGATGGAATAAAAAGCTGAGTAAAACAATGAGCATATTTTTTGCTCTTTTTTTTTTTTTTTTGAATTAAGGTTTATGGGGAAAATAATGTGTTTTTATTACGTTCTTGAGTATCTCTGTCACAAACATTTAAAAGGCTTAGGACCTTAAGGACCACCTTCAAATGCTACTTAAATATACAAGATCCAAGGTTTTACTTCAGTTTGAGGCTTGAAATCCATCATATAAAGAGTCTGCCCATCATGTCTCCATTTCCTATCATATCTCCATTTCCCAAATAAAGTTACAAGATAAAAACACCAAGCCAAGTAGAAAGTGGCAGGATTTGGCCTTTGCTGTGGCTCTTTTTATGAATGCTGCATGCAGAAAAAAATCTCCCTTTCTTCTGCTGGTTGCAAGGCTTTTCTAAATACCATCTTGATATGAGACTTTACAGGAAAAGGTTCTTGTGTCTACCTTGTTGCAGCAGTTTTGTGTCAATTTATTCCAAAAAAGGCAGTCCACCCCAAATTAAAATGATTGTAATATATAAGAAAGGAAACAAATGAGCTCTCACAAGCAATCTTCACTATTTGATCTTGTCTCAGTATTATTCCAGGCTTGATACAGATTTTCTACAGGGAATTAGCTCCCAAATAGTCCTCAAAACCAGGCATCAGGTAAATCCTGATGCAGAAGATACTATATTCACTAGATATCTATCTCTAAATTTTAAAACCCTTTCTAAATACAGAAGCACTTGCACATTTTAGTGAAAGCTGTCTAAGGATATCTCAGTTTCATAAAGGGATTGCTTTCTGCCAGTACCTCTCTCTGTATGTTTTTATATATATCAGTGTATTACCATCAACATGGAGTTTATGCAACGAAAGACAAACCAAAATACAAGACCACTGCTGGAGGACAGCCTTGTCTGCACAAATTTCAATATACAGTTATTTGGAAAAAAAAGAGATATAGTATAAATGCCAATGGATTAAAGTAACACTAGCCAAGATTACATTATTTGTGTCATTTCTGCTTGAAAAGGACAGAGCGGAATTATCACAAGCAGGTTAAGAATGTAATTTTTATTGGTACTTCTTTCCTAGATGAAGTCAGTGACATAATTTTTATGTCTTTGTTTTATATTTCACAAGAAAAGTGGCCATGAAAGGTTGTTTCTAGTTTTTTGTTGGCTGATAGATTTGTGTGGGGTATTCCATTGTAGATCTCTGCAGGGTTTTTCTTCCCATGACACATGCTTTTGTATAACCATGATACTCCTCTTACAAGGAAACTAGCCCTGTAAGGCTAGATATCCACACATCTGCAGTGTGTGGATATCAAAGCTTTTTCTCCAACTGTTTCTCTGGAGAGGAGGATTCCTTCCTTAGCAAAAGGGTCATGGGCCTGTGCTTCAGTGAAGAGTGTGATAGAGAAAGTCTCCTCTGGAGGTCTTGCGGCGTCAGGGCAAAACCTCCTGTGGTTCAGTTCTCTCCCATCATTTCCTGTTGCACCATGCTGGTTCATATCTAGAATTGTAAATAAACCGCTTTCCCCTGATGGGCTGAATTACCTCCTCTCAGGGGTTATCTTCCAGCTGCACTCACAGGCGAGCCCAGGAGAGGTGGGTTGCGGGTGCTCGAAGGACACAGTGCCTGCAAGTTGCCCAAGGAGCAGGGACTTGCCCTTCTCTCTTCTGCTGCAGAAAGAAAAAAATTCAAGGATTCAGTACAGCTGTAGGTGCAAGCCAGATGTGGTGGGGAACCTCTCAGCCAAGGGAAAAAGGGAAAAGCACAGACTTCAGAATATTATTTTGAAAATTACTGTTGCTGCTGTCTTTTAAAACAAGATGTGATTGCACTGTTAAGTCACCTGTTCTGAGACTCTGCTCCTCTGCTGAGGGGCCAGTTGAACCTTCTCCCTTTTCCCCAGCCTCCTATCCCATCAGTTACACCAGCTCTTGGAGTGGTGGGAGGAATTCCGAGGCTTGTTGACCTGGCTGAAACTTGCTCTGTGCAAGAGGCACATAAAATCAGGCATCTTAGTGGCTTTCACAAGTGATGGGCAGAGGGGAGGAGGAGAGTGGGACTGGCCACCCCCTCTGGCAGCTGCCTCCAGTGAGCCCTGTTCAGCTACTTGTGCAACCACAGGGCTTGGTGCTGCAACCTACAGGCAGGAGCCCGGCCAAGCACTTGAGAGTGACTGAGGTACAAACCTGAGCCAATCCAACTGCTGGCTTGGGTACTTGAAATCTCAAGCACTCTGCTGTCACCACTGGGAGCCCAGGCTGCCACCGTGGCATGGATTAATGCTGCTCAGAACTTTGGTGCTGTTGAAATGATGTGATTCAGTGAACTGAAATTTGTGGTTGTATGGTCCGGGGAGGGGTGTGTTTCCTGTTTTTTTACTGGTTTTGTTGTTTCACATGCATTGGTCGAGGTCAAAAACCTCAATTTCAGCCTTTCTGGAGCATCAGCTTGTTCTATGTTGCTGGTCTGGCAGAGGGTCAAGGACTACTTTCTCCTCTGGGAAATACACAGGATGTTTGAGCCTCACCNATTTCTGTGCTGCCATCGATACAGCCTTTCTGTGAAGGATGGTGTCTTTTAAAGGTCACAAGAAGGGCCCATTTCTTTCCCCTGCCTACATAAAGGAAGCCTAAATAAGTTGCCCAAATATGGTATCCCTCCAATTTGATGGAACGAATCCCACCCTAAGGGTCTAGCAAACTAGGAAAAGGATGGTCAATGTTCAGCACACCTTTCCAGTTCCTAGGAAAAGTGAAACTTATCCAGAGACCTCAACAATGTTGTTTTATTCCCTGGGTTCCTACGAGACCCTAGGGTTAGTGGGGCTGGTGGAGTCAGTGCTGCTCTGGGGTCCTAGGGAGGTGGCCAGCGGAAGGAGGTGGCACAGTAAGAAATCCAGGCTTTTTGGAAAGTGAGGGAGAGTCTGAAATTGCACTTCTTGTTTGTTTGTTTGTTTGTTTGTTTTTAACGTGGTTTTATTTATTTATTCACTGAAACCTCTGTTTCCAGATGATCTAAAAGTGTTCATGAACAGGGCTGTAATTTAATTAATTTGCTCAGTGACTTAAAAAATGAATATAGGATTTTTGAAAGCAACCTAATTTGGGCATTTTAGACATATAGAGGGGAGGGGACTTATTCCCAAGTAGCACTGGCAAATGGAGGCAGGCAGATAAAATATTCCATTTGAAAGATTGGGGGTAATCCTCTTTCCTCTGCTTCTTAGTAAGCAAATATCTTTGCCACTGGAGTTTTAGGGTCAAAGAAGGAGGGAGGGAGGGAAGAGGAGAGCTGTCTTGATGTACTTTTGTCCTGAATTGCATTTGGGAGAGGATGAAAGAGCGTATTAGAGCAGGTGAGAGGACCATCTCTGGCTGGATGATTAGCACACTCTCTGGTTGAGGACTTCAACCCCAGACTCTGGATGCTCGTCTAATGATTATTCAAACTTTTAAATGAAACAGAATAATTTTTAACAGTGTCTCTCTTAAACAAAGGGGACACGAGTGGACATTTCAGTCACCATTTCCTTTTTCTGGGTTCACTCCATTCCATTTCCCTATGTCTGCTTCCAACCGTAGCTATGAGCTTTAATTTAAAAAATAAATTTTAAGGGCCCTGGAAAACAAAAGCATCTGCTTCTGGTATGTAAAGAAGAATCCTATATGGAAAAAAGATTAGCAAATATCTTGCCCCATCTAACCAAAGAACGAGCAGCCCCTTCCTCTTTCCTCCGCACGTGTGTAGGGGGCACTGACAGCTGCTCGCCAGCAGGGAGCGAGTCCGGCCGGCAGACGGATGTTCAGCCGTGGAGCTTCATGCTCATGGCCATGAGGAGGGGAAGGTGAGCGCAGGTGTGCTCAGGACCACACAGGCCCTGGGCAAGGTGCCGACACTGGCCCCCGGCTCTCTCCGCCTGGCAGATGAAGCCCTCCTTGAAGTCGGGGCCATCCCTGCTACTCTGGCCAGATGGGACCCTGCCAAGCTGAGCCACCTCTGCCCAGACCAGCCAGGTTATAGACACAGAAACCACAATTCCCAACGCAGAATCACTGACAGATGGCTCCCTGCTTGGGCACTTTGCCTCACTGGTCAGGAAGAAGATTACTTACTGCATCATCTCAATAGAAATCCAGATTTGGTCTGCTTTGAAAAACAGCTACCAACTAATCCAGGCATCCTTTAGAGTCTAAAAACTCTTCAGTCATTAAGAGAAAAGATCACCTGAGCCCTACTACCTTCAGCCTCATAAAGGTGAGTTAGAGTCACCATTCAAANAATAAAAATAAATAAAAATAAAAAAGAAAGTAGTAGCTCCATTGTGCAATGCTGTAGCCTCACAGAGCTGCAAAGCAGTGGAAATGGTTCTCAGCCTCATTAAAGAGTGTTTTGACATCAGTAAGGCCTTTTACAACATCACTGGGAACAGTGAACCACTGCTGTGCTACAGTTGTTATTGGGGAAGGCATCTCTGCGTCCAGACACTGCTGCCGAGACCACAGAACTATTCAAGGCGTGTAGACACCCAGGCAACTGGGTCATAAAACGCACTGTCTCTGAAAATAGCATTCATCTAATTTTTCTGAAGTGTAAAGCATCTCAAAAGGTGGTGTCTGCATTTGGAAAAGTTACTCACAGGCTCCCCTTCGATTCAGTGGAAAGAGGCGGGTATTTCTGTGCTGCCATCGATACAGCCTTTCTGTGAAGGATGGTGTCTTTTAAAGGTCACAAGAAGGGCCCATTTCTTTCCCCTGCCTACATAAAGGAAGCCTAAATAAGTTGCCCAAATATGGTATCCCTCCAATTTGATGGAACGAATCCCACCCTAAGGGTCTAGCAAACTAGGAAAAGGATGGTCAATGTTCAGCACACCTTTCCAGTTCCTAGGAAAAGTGAAACTTATCCAGAGACCTCAACAATGTTGTTTTATTCCCTGGGTTCCTACGAGACCCTAGGGTTAGTGGGGCTGGTGGAGTCAGTGCTGCTCTGGGGTCCTAGGGAGGTGGCCAGCGGAAGGAGGTGGCACAGTAAGAAATCCAGGCTTTTTGGAAAGTGAGGGAGAGTCTGAAATTGCACTTCTTGTTTGTTTGTTTGTTTGTTTGTTTTTAACGTGGTTTTATTTATTTATTCACTGAAACCTCTGTTTCCAGATGATCTAAAAGTGTTCATGAACAGGGCTGTAATTTAATTAATTTGCTCAGTGACTTAAAAAATGAATATAGGATTTTTGAAAGCAACCTAATTTGGGCATTTTAGACATATAGAGGGGAGGGGACTTATTCCCAAGTAGCACTGGCAAATGGAGGCAGGCAGATAAAATATTCCATTTGAAAGATTGGGGGTAATCCTCTTTCCTCTGCTTCTTAGTAAGCAAATATCTTTGCCACTGGAGTTTTAGGGTCAAAGAAGGAGGGAGGGAGGGAAGAGGAGAGCTGTCTTGATGTACTTTTGTCCTGAATTGCATTTGGGAGAGGATGAAAGAGCGTATTAGAGCAGGTGAGAGGACCATCTCTGGCTGGATGATTAGCACACTCTCTGGTTGAGGACTTCAACCCCAGACTCTGGATGCTCGTCTAATGATTATTCAAACTTTTAAATGAAACAGAATAATTTTTAACAGTGTCTCTCTTAAACAAAGGGGACACGAGTGGACATTTCAGTCACCATTTCCTTTTTCTGGGTTCACTCCATTCCATTTCCCTATGTCTGCTTCCAACCGTAGCTATGAGCTTTAATTTAAAAAATAAATTTTAAGGGCCCTGGAAAACAAAAGCATCTGCTTCTGGTATGTAAAGAAGAATCCTATATGGAAAAAAGATTAGCAAATATCTTGCCCCATCTAACCAAAGAACGAGCAGCCCCTTCCTCTTTCCTCCGCACGTGTGTAGGGGGCACTGACAGCTGCTCGCCAGCAGGGAGCGAGTCCGGCCGGCAGACGGATGTTCAGCCGTGGAGCTTCATGCTCATGGCCATGAGGAGGGGAAGGTGAGCGCAGGTGTGCTCAGGACCACACAGGCCCTGGGCAAGGTGCCGACACTGGCCCCCGGCTCTCTCCGCCTGGCAGATGAAGCCCTCCTTGAAGTCGGGGCCATCCCTGCTACTCTGGCCAGATGGGACCCTGCCAAGCTGAGCCACCTCTGCCCAGACCAGCCAGGTTATAGACACAGAAACCACAATTCCCAACGCAGAATCACTGACAGATGGCTCCCTGCTTGGGCACTTTGCCTCACTGGTCAGGAAGGAGATTACGTACTGCATCATCTCAATAGAAATCCAGATTTGGTCTGCTTTGAAAAACAGCTACCAACTAATCCAGGCATCCTTTAGAGTCTAAAAACTCTTCAGTCATTAAGAGAAAAGATCACCTGAGCCCTACTACCTTCAGCCTCATAAAGGTGAGTTAGAGTCACCATTCAAATATAAGGAAAAGAGAGAAAGAAAGAAAGAGAGAAAGAAAGAGAGAAAGAAAGAGAGAGAGAAAGAAAAAGAAAGAAAGAAGAAAGAAAGAAAGAAAGAAAGAAAGAAAGAAAGAAAGAAAGAAAGAA